>PVKB01003547.1:0-194930 GCA_004027205.1 Ctenodactylus gundi | reverse complement strand
TGAGCCAGGGTCTTAGATTAAGAGTTTTTGAGGATCAGCCAAGTCCTAGACAAGGAAGACAAATCTCAGGGTATTCATCTGTGAGAGCCTGGGAGAAAGGCATCCTGCTACCTGACATCAGGTACTGGGCCAGTGCAGGGACTGACTCATCCTACCCACGTCCATCAGATCAGCGAGCGCTACGGCCCGGTGTTCACCGTCCACCTGGGGCCTCGCAGGATCGTGGTGCTGTGTGGTTATGACGCAGTGAAGGAGGCTCTGGTGGACCAGGCCGAGGAGTTCAGCGGGCGTGGCGAGCAGGCCACCTTCGACTGGCTCTTCAAAGGCTACGGTGAGAGGGATGCCGTGTGAGTGACTGTGGCCAGGTAGACTTGGTAGCGTCCCTTTCTCCTGCTGTCTCACAGGTCAACTTAACGTTGTGCAGAGCTTTTTGTCTGGTCTATTTTGTCCGGTCATTCTCCTCTTCATTTTCCCCCTCCCTGGGCCAGGTTCCGGCCTCTCTTGGTGTTTCTGTGCCCAATTTCTCCTCGCCTCTCTCTTCCTGCGTCCCTGTTCTTTCACTAGAGCTCAGCTACCTCCCTAGACCTATCCATCCCTTAGCCCCATCCATTTCAGCATCCCTTGAGGTTTTCCTGTTGGAATCCTGTTCATCTATGTTAACCTGAAATTTTTGTCCACCTCAGCTTCTGTGGTTCCTCACGGTTCTCTCTCTTCCCCTCTCCTATTTTTCCTCTGTCAGAATCTCACATGGGGTCGGCTTCAAAGACACCATGCCTCCATTTCCTGGTAACGATCTCTCCCCTTTCCAGGCCTTCTGAATCTCTCTCCCTATTTTGTCTATTCCCCTACTTCCTTTTAAATTATTTAAAAATTTTATTTCTACTTTTATGTATTCAAAATATTCTTCCCTTCCATCTGTCCTCCAGGCATCTGCCCATTTCTTCTTTACCCCCTTTTTAGGGCTATCTCTGAATTTGCTTCTTCTTCATCTGTCTTGTCTCTCTGTCTCTCCTCTTCCGTCTTCCCAACTGCTCCCTGTCTTCATCTGATGTGAATATGTCTCTGTTCGGACGCATTCGTGTCTTTCCTGCTCTTTCACTCTGCCTCTGCACCCATCTCTCCTGCTCCCTCCATGCCTGCATGATTCCCCTCTTCCCTGGAGCCTCCTGGGGGAAGTTCTAGTCTTTCTCCTCTCACTTTCCTCCCCTCGCCCACATCCTTAGGTGTGGCGTTCAGCTCATGGGAGCGCGCCAAGCACCTCCGACGCTTCTCCATCACCACATTGAGGGACTTTGGCTTTGGAAAGCGCGGCATTGAGGAGCGCATCCAGGAGGAAGCGGGCTTCCTTACTGAGGCCTTCAGGGAAACACGAGGTGAGCAGGGAATTTAGACATAAAAGAAAATATCCAAGGTGAAGGACCTGCACTTCGTAGCACTGGAGGTGGGATGGGGACGGCATCCCACTCTCGGGTCTCTGCCTTATAGTTGGAATTTGACTTTAAACAGTAGTGCCCTGCTCAAATTCTGAGACTAGCATGAGAAAACTGAGCTGACTTTCCCCTATTTACTGTCTCTCCTGGTGTGTGTCTCACCTCGCAGGTGCCTTCATTGACCCCACCTACTACCTGAGCCGCACAGTCTCCAATGTCATTAGTTCCATTGTCTTTGGGGATCGTTTTGACTATGAAGACAAAGAGTTTCTGTCACTTTTGCGCATGATGCTGGGTAGCTTCCAGTTCACAGCCACTTCCACTGGGCAGGTAACATACTCCAGACTGGCCTTACCATGTCCTTACCACAACCTGATGACTGTACTCTAGCATGATGACAAGTGCCCCAAACTCTCTTCTTCCTCCAAAATCCCCTCTAATCCAACCCCCACTATTGTACCCTTAGTAGTTGCATGAGAACTCAGAATCAGGACCAATACATAGTGTACAAGGACACCTGATTATCTGGACAGATGCCCTCAAGAGACTGTGGCCAGAATACATATCCTCTAGCCAATTCTGTCCTCTGGACAGGGGTCCCCATGCAAGGTATCATAATCCCAAACAAATGCCCCCACCCATCCTCCTGAAATTCTTAATACAAGACAGGCAGCCGCCTCTGCCCACCTTCTAAAGCAACTAGACACATAGAACTGCAACTAAAAACATGGAACTGCCCACCACAATCATTTAACTACTACATAGCTGCCTCAAACCAGCAGGCTGGAGTATCTTGGCAAGTCACCTACTTGGTTCACTTAAGAACACAAACACTTGCAAAGATGTCATGACCAACACTCTGAATATGTGAACATCAGAAGACTGTCTCCTAACACTAAAAAGGGTGTCTTACAACACACCTCCCACCACATCACTCTCAACAAACCTTATGAGGGACCACTTTCCACACTCAAGGACTTAAACATCTCACAAAGTAACACTCCCTCTGTCATACCTAAAGCCCTGCCTCTACATAGTGTCTCAAGATGTGTATGGCAGTCCCCAGTCCAAATCCCATAAGGATTCAAACATCTGGATCCAACCAGTCCTCCATAATGTCTAACCTCCAAGAGGTCATCGCACCAGGACACTTCTTCTAGTAGCACAATATCAATTGGATATCCTAAAATTTAGATTAGTGATCTTGTCCAAATTAAAAACCTGAAAATGAATTATGTGCTCCAATCCATCTCCCCTAAATTTCTAACCCTTGGCCTCAAACATAACCCACAAGAAAATTTAAGTATATTTTTCATTCAACCCCAACTAAATTCCTAAATTTTTGCCTGGACAAGTGGCTTAAAGCCACTGCCTTTTCCGCCCAGTCATAGATCCCTCTGTCCTTCTCTCGTTTTCTCTTCCCATCGACAGCTCTATGAGATGTTCTCTTCAGTGCTGAAGCACCTTCCTGGGCCACAGCAACAAGCTTTTAAAGAATTGAAGGGGCTGGAGAGCTTCATAGCCAAGAAAGTGGACCAGAGCCAGCGCACACTGGATCCCAACTCCCCACGGCACTTCATCGACTCTTTTCTCATCCGCATGAAGGAGGTGCACCCAGCAGCTAGGGTTGGGGGGAAGGTCCAAACCTAGGCAGAGAGGAATCAGGCTAGGATAAGGGACAGACATTTTTTTTCATTTTGATCTGAATCATAGTGAGCCTCAGTGTGTCCATCTCCGTTGAGCGTCAATGCTCCCATCTACAACTCTTAATACCCAGGCAGGATGTGTACATGCAAACCATATTGGCCACCACTTCTACAATATTGACGTGTTTCAGGTACAATTTTAGTACTCGGTGACATTGACTGATACCCACAGTAGCTTGTGAATTCTACTTTATTATGACCCCGACTTTACAATTGGGAAACCAGAAGCCAGAGTATAAATCACTTTCCCGAGGTCACACAGAAAGGAAGGAGTGGCTTGTACCTTTTATCCGCCCTGACTCTAGGGCTGGTACTTTCAGCCACCACTCTCTCTAACCTCTCCTACCCTGGTCATCAGTCACACCTGAAGAGACAGGTGACTTGGCATCACAATCTTACAATGAAATGTTCTGACCCTCTTCTTCATTCACTGTTGGTCTTCTAGCTGAAAAAAGAATGGTTGTAGGTCATTTGAAGTGTAAAATATCCAGGTATTGTTTCTCTCATGGGAAGCTTTGAGTTGGAGAATGAGCAGGATGTAGTTCCTTAAAATGCTGCCTACGTCTCAAAAAAATCTCTCTCTTTGAATCACTCCACTGCCTCCCTTGTTTCTCATAGATTCCTTCTATTTCCCTCTTTCTAAATATTCCAACCACTTAAAAGTAACAAGTTAATTGATAATTAAAGAAAAAATAATTGATCAAACAAAACTCATGAGAAGAGCATGGTGGGCACAGGCAGCAGGGTGTCTGGAAAGTGACAAAAGCTGGACAAATCTAGAGTCTCTCTTCCCACCTTAGACAAAGACCTAGAAGAGTTTGGTCTACAGGAGAAGAAAGCAGCAGGTCTCCATGTGGATATTAAATAAATTCATGCTAATGGCCTTTGTCCTTCCAGGAGAAAAACCCTGACACAGAGTTTCACATGAAGAACCTGGTGACGACTACACTGAACCTGTTCTTTGCCGGCACAGAGACCGTCAGCACAACCCTGCGTTATGGCTTCCTGCTACTCATGAAGCACCCGGATGTGGAAGGTAAGGATGAGGTGGGACACAGACCTTGAAGCTCCTCTGAGCCTGCTGTAATGTCCCCACCTCTTCCAGGCTCCTGGTACACCCTGCTATGCAGATACCTGGGTACATTCAGACGAGAGGCACCAGCCAGTTCTCATTGGTTGTTAAAATACTGATAGAACCTGAAGTTATTGCTGGGAGGCACTAGTCTAAACCACAGAAGGCTCATTGGGTGCTCCCTAGGCTGTTCTCTGAGCCTCCTCCCTTGAAGACTTCCGCATGATTCTGAAGTGAACAACTTGACAGGGTCCTGCTCCAGAAATGTGGATGGCCAACACACACATCATAAGTAGTTCCACGCTGTGCACTCATTTTTACAAAGTGGGACTGGCATTCCTGCCATGAGCCCCCTGCACACCTGAACGTACTCCTTCTTCTTGTGTAGCCAAGATCCACGAGGAGATTGACAGGGTGATCGGAAGGAACCGGCAGCCCACAGTCGAGGACCGGGTCAAGATGCCCTACACAGATGCTGTGATCCATGAGATCCAAAGATTTGGAGACATGATCCCAATGGGACTGTCCCGAAGAGTCACAAAGGACACCAAGTTTCGGGAATTCTTTCTCCCCAAGGTACTGCCCTGCTGGCCCTAGAGGGACCTCCCACCCTCTCCTGGACCCCAATACTTGTCCCCATTAGAAGATTTGCAGTCCCTGTATCGCACCTTCAATCAAAGTCTTCCTCAACTACCCACCAATTCTTTTCAACTGTCGCCCTCAGAAATTTCTGATTCCCATGTCTCCCCGTCATTTACTCCTGCAGGAGAATCAACCCCTTGTCTCGTAAACTACCTGCCTCCAGGGTCGTGATATTTGTTTCCTCTCGAAGTTGTTTTCAGGACCAGAATCTCATGTCCCCCAAACATCCAGCCTAGGAAACACACTTAGTGTTACAGGGGATATGGACCTGTAAGTCTTCCCGGATTCCTGGAGTGAGAAACCCAGTCTGCACACCACATCTCCCTACGCCAGAGAAAAAGACCTTGGATCTCTTCATCTCCAATATCCTGCCTCAAAAGACGCAGACCTCGGTCATTGAAATTCCTGTTCTCACAAAACATGTAACCGTCATGTCCCCCAGAGTTCCCATCACTGCTACCTTCACCTCACACCCCCAAAGCTACTCCCTCAGAGGATCCCAACACCCACACTGCACGTCTCTCTTCACCCAGGATGCTCCGATCTCCCCACAAACTCCTCTGTGCTTCCAATCCTCTCATCCACTAAATCACTGTATCACTTCCTGCTTCCTTGCAGGGCACTGAAGTGTTCCCTATGCTGGGCTCTGTGCTGAGAGACCCCAAGTTCTTCTCCGAACCCCGAGAATTCAACCCCCAGCACTTCCTGAATGAGAACGGACAGTTTAAGAAGAACGATGCTTTTGTACCCTTTTCCCTCGGTAAGAAACCATTATTCGCTGACAGGTTGCTGTTCACACAAACTCGGGCAGTTCACCCCTAAGTCGCTCTCCTACACCTCAGAAGTACCCTACCCAGCTTGGAAGTTCCTCTGGAGACTTCCAGCCAACCAAAAGACAAGTTCAGTAACTCCTAAGCACTAGGTGTCTGTATGTGCTATGGCAAAGGGAAGAGTTAGCGAAACTCCTTTCAGAGGTGGAGAAAATCAGGGCTCAGAGCGAGTCACACATTTTTCCAAGGTCACCCACCCAATTCTTCAGACACTTAGAAATAAGATGACAGCCTAGCAGCCATATCTGAGAGTGAACTTGAGGGCCAGGGGGACGTGGAGAGGTCCGTCTAAAATCCCCATTGCTACATCCTGGTATGGATCACCCACCTTGGGACCAAGGGGAACTGGGGCTCAGGGAGTAATAGAGCCTGCCCTCAAGCTCATTCAGGTCAAAATAATGCAGCCCCTTCTCCCTTGGAGAATGGAGTTGGGGGGTTGGAAAAGGGCCCCAGGACAGCAAGAACCGATTTCAGATCTCACACTTCCTCCTCCCATCAGGAAAGCGTTACTGTTTTGGAGAAAACCTGGCTAGGATGGAGCTCTTTCTCTTGCTGACTGCCATCATGCAGAACTTCAAGTTCAAGTCTCCACAGATACCTGAGGACATTGATATATCCCCCAAACTCGTGGGCTTTGCTACCATCCCACGGAACTATACCATGGGCTTCCTGCCCCGCTGAGCCAGGGCTGGACCTGAGCAAGGCAAGTGGGAGGGGAGAGGGGCCGGGACTAGGGGTTCAGGGGGTGGGGGGGTGTTAGGTAAAAGGCAAAACTGTGGGAGGAAAGGAAGGAGCACAAAGAAAGAGTGGAAGAAGGATTGGAACGGACTGCCGACCTGGATGAAGACTGTTCTTTCAAAACCGAGATGAGAAGAAGGAAAAACACACGCTGTGCCATAAACAGTAATAAAGATGGCGGCGGCCATTGCTAATTTAACAGGATCCGGTGCCAGCTCTGCGTCGGAAGCAGCCTGCGGACTTTTCATTTAGTTCTTACAAACCCCAGGCCAGGGAGAACAGCGTTTGTGCCCATTGTACAGGCGACACAGCTGAGACTTAGAAAGCTGAAGTCCCTATTTGAGGCCTCACAAAACGAAGCTGCCCAGCGTTCAAGTACTTTAGCATAGATCTGTGTTCGTTGTCTTAGGGAATATTCTAAAAAATTAGCCTTTCCTCAAATGAACTACAAAACTCCGTATTTCCACAACATCTATTTCTAGAGTTTTTGTTTTTCCTCAGAGCCCTGTGAAACAGCTGAGCCGGCCACACTACACTCTTATCCACACACTCACTCTTCCACACACTCACCTATGCACGCACACTCTGAACACTCACCGTTGCTGTTCATGCCTCCCACCAGGTGAGACCACCAGTCTTACTCAGAAGCAATCCAGGGAACAGGAATCTGGCTTCTTTGTGATGTGCATGCGGGAGACACTTTCTGAAAGACCAGCATGTGGCCATGAGTGTGTGAGTGCTCATGAACAATGAGCGTGACCGTGTGTGATTCCAGGAAAGGCATGGACCCGAATTCTGTCATTTGTCCTGAGAGGGGGGATCTCGGTGTTGGTTCTGGGATCTGCTGAATGATCCACGAGGATCTTCAGACCCACCTGGCCACGTTTAAGTGTGTAGTGTAAATCCTCTTCAAAGTGGCATCCGTGCGTGGTGCCCGGTCTGAAGTTCTGCATTTATCAGCCCAACATCTCTATTTCTTCACCTCAGTTCTCCACACACACATGCTCATGCAGCACACACGCACATACGCACCCACCAGATTCAGTATATTTTAATACCTGGTGATTGAGACCAAGAAAATTAAATTTGAAAACCAACTCAGGAAGTCTTAGTTTTGTAGAATAACACAATGGTTAAATCTTAAAAACACTAAAACTAAACTTCAGAATGTCAGGTTGTCAGAAACTAGACCAGAGTTCTTGGATCCCGGATGCTTGGAAGTCTTGGCACTCACCGCATTTCTCAGAAGTGGTCCTGCACATATCGGTGGGAATTGCATTCCAATCCCTCAGCGGCAAGACATTTCAGCCATCCGACCTGAATGTCGCTTCTGAGAAAGAAGCAAGAAGGGGCTGGGGCACGAGCTGAATTTGAGCAATGACATACACTTCCGGGGTAAGCTACAGTGGCCAAAATGTCTGTTAGGCAAGGAGAGAAAAGAGGCGAACAAGAATCTCAAACTTATACCTGGAAAAAGAAAAAAATGTTTATCAAAGCCTTATAAGAACTCACATTCTTCTCATCAACCTTGGGTTCTCCTCATCCAAACAGGCCTCTGATAGCTCTGGCTCCCCAAAGGCGCGTACCCACTGTGCTCAGACTGAGGTGGAAACAGAATACTAATCCTAATTAACGCTAATTTGACATTAATTTCATGACTCTTTAGTCTCTTTGTTCAATTTCTCACATGTCTCCTCTCTAACATGAGTGAAGGCAGAAATATGGCCGAGTCCTGTGCACTAGGAGAGTAAGATTCAGTGATGATTCTGGGAACTGGCTTTTCAGCACCCTATTCTATTAAACTAAGAGAGTTAGAGCACGCACACACACACACACACACACACACACACACACACACACACACCCCTTCTTGCTATAATGACAAGAGCAACCAAGGTAGATCAAGTGTCTGTTAATGGCCAGGCAAGGTGCTCAAACTTATTTCAGGGGATTCAACAAAATATCCAAGCTGGATGGCTGAACAGCCATTACTGCATTTTCACAAAGTTACAGAACTGAGAAGTTTAAATTATGGTGCTGAGAAGCACACAATATGTGAAACCCAGAGTGGATCCTCCCTTCCCTCTTCCTAGCTTCTAGTAACGCAGTCAAAATCTTTGACATCCTGGCCCAGCAGCTGCATCCTCCCAGTCTCTGCCTGGACGTGCACTGTCCGTGTGTGTCTGACGGCCATGGTCACCTTATCCAGACACCAATCGTATTGGATTGGAGGTCCGCCCCACTTCATCATTGTCTCATCTTAATTATATCTATAATTAACTTATTTTCAGATAAGGTTACTTTTAAGGTACAGAGGTCAGAACTCTAACATATTTCTTAAGGGGATACTTTCCGAAACATAGCCTGCCTTATATGGGCACTCATTCAACTCTCTATACAACGCCACGAGATGATTCTATGAAGGCGCATGTTAAAAATAACCCAACAAAGTTTAAGGAGCCTACTGAAAGTCACGAAGGTAGTACATGACAAAGGGCAGACATTGTTGCAGAACAGTGAGACCCTAAGGACCCTCTCTTGAGCTCTCAGGTGGGGCTCAGGGGGACCCAGGCTTCAGAGACATTCTTAGAAGGAGCAATTTAAGGAGAAATTTTCCTTGAAAAGAAAAGAAGTAGTAGGATGAAAATTTAGCTGTCACTTCAGCCCTGACTCAAACTCTTGAATTTTAGCTACTTAGAGTTTTTAAATTGTCAGGTTTTTAAATTTTTCAAATAATTCCCACTGACTTCATTGGTTCTCAGAACTGTGTGGTGTTTACTGCTGCTCTCTGCTGTCCCCAACTCTCTCCTGTTTGCTTGGCTCTACTCTCTTTCTCCTTCTATTCCAAGCAAAAGGATCATGTAGATTATTTCACTTTGTCAAGAGCACATGTCCTTACAACTCTCACTAAAGTAGCTCCTGTAAAACAACGAGGAAACATCGTGTTGGTCTGAGAAAAGTGAGATGTTTTAAACATCTGTCTTTTAGGGGTTTTGTTGTTAATATTTACAGCTGAAACAAAACTTGGGGGTACGTTTCAAGATATTCCGATGTATAAACAACAAGAACAATGTTTTTGTTGAAATTTTTAAAATAAAGATATGTTGAATTTTTTTCTGTAACCTTCTGTTTATACTTTAAAACTTAAGTAGTCATTTCCTGAGTATTTAACGATTAAGGAAACTCTGGAATCACATGTAGGAACAAATCCAAACTCCTTTCACTGATTTCTGTAACACCTGAATAAACAATTCTTTCTGATCTTGAAAGACTTCGTTGGAAAAATGGAGATATTGAACTCAGTCTTACTGTGTTAGTGAATGTAGGGGTCTCTGTCCTGCTGGGACCCCCGGAACAGCCGAGGAGGGTTCAGAAGACAGAGTAACACACTCTGGGAGTCGTTTCAAGGAACGCTGTCTCATTTATTTAGGGAAGTACAAGGGCTTACGTAGACTGAGGTAGTTATCTTGGGCCAATCAGCAAGCCCTCAGCCAGCGTGGGGTCGCCCAGGGGGAGGGAAGGAGTAGAGGAAGGAGGATGCTAAGGAGCAGTTCCAGGAGCAGTTCCCGGGGTTTAAGCAAAACAACACCTGGCTTAAATTACAAGCAGTAACACCTCTTCATGGGAAGGAAGGAACTCAGCCTACGTCAGCGATGCTGAGGCTCTCGGCCTCTGAAGACCCCAACAAGTGAATGTTTGTTTACACAATGACAATTAGTCAATAACATAGCATCTACCGGTGAAATACACTGTACCTAGGAGTTTGGCCACAGTAACCTGTTATAACATTGCCTGTACTTGAAGTACAAATACAGGAGTCCTAATTCCATCTTTCCCAACTTGTACTCATGGAAAGATTCAGAATATTTAGGTACAAGAGTCTGCTATGCCTGAGAAACTATCTGGTTACCAAGGGTGGGAGCTAAGTTGGGGCCCAGGACTGAGACTGTTCTAAATTAGTAATTAGTAAGGGAAGTGTCTTGGATACTTTTTATTGCTGTGACTCAATACCCGACACAGAAAGTTTTATTTTAGCTCACAGTTTCAGAAGGTCTCAGTTCCCGTTTGCAGGTGGAAAATGGTGGAATCATATGGTAGGACCGAAATAGAGCCACAGCCGGCGCTGATGCCAGAGCCGGAGCTCCAGAGACAGAGACCCTCACAGTGTGGCAGAACAAAGACAAGTCTGGGAGGAAGGATGAAACAAAACACGCACCCCCTCCAGGTCAAGCCACCAGCATCCGCCTCTTCCAGCCAGGCCCCACCTCCCACAGGTACACAGTATCCATAGGAACATGAAGCCTTTGGGGTATATTCCAGACATAAACCACAGCAGGAAGAGTTAGGTTAAAGAAGGAACCTAGCAGAACCAAGTATCAGACCAGCATCTTATCCTGAGGGTCATATGCCCGGGAAGCAAGTCCAGGCACAAGGCCTCGTGACCGTACCCCTGGGTAGGTCATGAAGCATAAAGCCCCAATTATGGGGTAAATAGAGCTTGTTTTGTTTAGAGACAGGTTTCACTCTTTCATCCAGGCTGGATCTGAACTCACTGTGCAGCCCAGGTCAGCCTTGGACTCAGCAATTCTCCCGCCTCAACTTCCCGAGAGCTGGGACTACAGGCATGCATCACCACGCCCAGCTTCTGTGGTGCTGGAAAACCAAACTTAATGCTTGCTAGGCGAATGCTTTAAGTGCTCAGCTATTCCTCCAGCCCTGAACAGAGCTTTGACTTACTCAGAATGAGTCAGCTGAGGGCCAGGGATTTGGGCTGTTCAGCTAATACGTGGGTCAAGGGCTGGGCAGAAGAGGACAGAGCAGGGTTGCCTAACTGGGAGGGCAGACAGATGGGCTATGGGTTAAGGCAGACAGGTCCCTGCTGAAGGTCAGGGCCATCATGGACAGTTGGCCACTGCTGAGTTGTTATGTAGGGACCTGAGAAGTCAGGTCACTGTAGCCAGGAAGGAATGAGGAGGTAGATGTCTGTAAGCCAAGATCACAGCCCGAAAGCCAAGCTCTGCCTGTGGGAGTGATCAAGAAATTCAGCAGCAGAAATTCACGGGAATCTCACGGGAAGGAGCATGAATACGGGAAAAACAGAGCTTCCGTTATACATAGGGCTACTCCAACACTTGGAATCCCAAATCCCACCCTAGCAAGCGTGTGGAAGAATTTCACTCTGAGAATTTACATTCCATAATAGGATTATTGCAGCCAACAGACGCAGGACAGCACTACAGCTAGCCAGCCCCATTCTGAGTCTAACACTAATTTAACCTGATGAGTGATCCAAAGTTTTCCTCTGCAACCCATGAGCCTGAGAGAAGCAGACTCCTCTTTCCTCAAGAGCTGACTCTTGAGAGGGGTGAGGATGCAGCTGCTGTTCCTTTGTGATGCAACACACTGTAAAAGGCACATTATGACATGGACATCCAGCAACGTGGGCAGTTTATTCAACTCCGAAGTGATTTCCTCGAGCATCTAAACCTAGGCATGAAGAATGTGGAGCCCAGTTATGAAAGGGAAGACACAGGATAAAGAACTAGACGTTTGGAAGGTATTATCACTGGAACGTTCTATGGAAGTGGAATCCCGCAGCCATGGCCAGAGAGAGAGGGAGAGGGAGAGGCTCTTTCTAGGTTTTACGCTGTCTCAACACCTCCAGCCTGTCTTCCAGGTCCTTGCCATTTGACAACATGTCCCAAGAGGGCGCTGGAGGACAAAAAGCGTGGGCTATTTTAGCTGAGTCATCACCTGTGGCATCTTGTGAGCTCAATTACTCAGCCAAGATCGTTTCTCTTTTCCAAATCATCTAGCACAGCACAAATGGAGGCAGAAAGAAGAGACATGCTATACATTGCTGCGAGACCCTGGAAACTTTGATGCTGGTCTCCATTCAGAAGTCCCTTCTTTTCTGACTCTGAGCTCAACAAAGTGAACAGGGTCGACAATGAATACAAACTTACCCATCTGTGATCTTGTTACTGGCCACTCAAAGGCCCTTATCTCTAAGGTCCCCGCCTGGTCAAATCAAGAGAAGCCACTCTTAATGGTAAGTAAGAAAAAGTCTTACTGAAAACTAGCTTTGAGGAAGATGGCAGAGTGAAATACTTCAAATCACCACTTCATCTGCTACAGACCAGGAAGAATCTTTAATATCAGGTACGCAGCACCAGAGTTGACTATCAAAACAAGTTTTTAAGTTTGTTGTGCAAGTTTCATCAAGGATCTAGTGTGGGGTGTTACAGAGGGCAGAGGTATTAGACACCTGGAGAGGGATGGCCTGACCTGAAAGGGACTGTTCCTCCCGCTCTGGGCTGGCATCTGCATGTCTTTGCACATGAGATTCCCTCTCCTTTGTCTTCCCTCTTCCTTTGATTTTTATATCCTATCATTGAGGGAGAGGAGAGAGTAGAGCAAGTCTTCATCTAAAGCTTTCTCTGGCAAATGAGACTTTTCATTTTAAAACGCTACAAGACACACATTCTGTGTTTCTTTCTCTTGATTCTTCAGGAGATCTTCCTGCAGGAGATTTAATAGTCACGTGCACTGGAAGGTCTGTTTACAGGCTGTAATACATGAGGAGTCACCTTTCATTAATTTGGTAGAGTTTCGAAAACCATCCCCTCTTGCCTGTCAATGCATCTTTTTCTTGTCCAAGTGCCTCTGCTGAGCAATCACCTGCAGCCCTGCTCCACAATGCCAGAGCAGCTGCTCGGTCCCAAGACAGAGAAGTCATGTCATAAAGTCTTTGGGCCAATTTTTGTGCAATATCAGAGATTTGGAAAGAACAGACCTTAAGCTTGGATTATCTACAGTCCATTGTTGAGTCTTTTTTTTTTAAATCTACCTTGCCACCAGCACCTGAAAACATCAGGATTTGGCAATCCTTAGCCATAGCATGTGCAAACAGATGTTAACTAGCCAATGAAGCAAAGTAAGTCCAATCCGTTGAAATATTAAAGCACATCCCTAATTTATTCCAAGCTCAAAAATTAAATCTTAGTTACATCTTAGGGTTTTGATATACATGACATACCTATCAACCCTTGAATACAATGCGCAAGAATTAGTGTTTATTTGAACACCTAACAGCATGCAATTTTAATAAAACAGTATATCAGTTAAATGACAAGAGATGTTTCTTAGGGCAGAACACTAGTGAAACAAGGGTGACAAAATTGCATCACACCAAGAGAAAAATAATTGCATCACACCAGGCCAAAATCAGACCTCATGTTTATATTTTCCACTTGAACTTTTCCATTCCACATTATAGAGAGTGATCAGTTACGTCTTTGCGCTACTTGTTTTCTGCTGAGTAAGGATGAAGTCTGGGGATTTTTTGAACGGAAGGCCTCAATCCTGAGTCATGATAGCCCCAGCCTCCGAAAAACAAAGCCATAGGTATTGTATACTACAGACACAATGTGTGCTCCTCTTTCAAAAGGCCCCCTGGAGCCCAGATAGGAAGCAGGGCTCAGCAGCCACAAGAAGCAATGATGTAACCAAGAACCAGCTAAACAAGAAGGGAAAAAAGCCCAACACTGAACTCACTAGAGTAAAAGAAAGCTCAGAAGAGCACATCAAGTCTTTTGGGGTCACCCTTACATAGTGCCTAGGAAGAAACTGGTACAAGAGGCAGAGAGAGGAGAAAAGAGGAGGGAAATAGGCTGCCTATCTCCTGAATGGCTTAGGGTAGTGGGCACACCTCCGAGGGTGGAGAGCCCCACCAGGGGGAGGGAAGCCAGGACAGGCAGGAGAGCTGTGCTGACGGGGCGGGGGTAAACAAGGCGCCTCAAAGATTATCCGACTCTCAGGTTCCCCGTACTGCCTACTCCCGGCACAGAATCAAGAATTAAGGCTCCCACCACACAAAGTCATAGCTGTTCAAAGAAACCTCTCAGCTAAGCCTCTAAAGTGAAACCCCTCAGCACCAGAAACATGGGAAGAAGGCAGGGCAACAGGGCACCCACAGAGATGACTGAGACCCAGACACTAATGGCATGGGCCCTGAAATAGTGGAACTCATAGGGAAGGAAGTCAAAAAGCAAATAAATGAATCAAAAAGCCCGTTCAAACAAGTTATTCTCAAAGAATTGCAAGTATTGGTCAGCAGGCTTAAAGAGAATCTTAGTAAGCAAATACTGGTCCTAGTGGAGACAAAGCTCACTGAGCATATTGAAGCCACAAATAAAAAGTTGGCTGAGGTGAATAAATACAAGATATGAAGGAACATTTTGATAGAGAAGTAGAAAACCTAAAAAGAAATCTAGATGAAATTGAGAGCATGAAAACTGTATGTAACAACAGGGAAAGACGACTCATAGATTGTGAGGACACAGTTGCAGACCTTGAAGACAAGGCTGAGGACACAAATGATATAATTAGGCATGACTCCAAAGTTAGAAATGAGCAAAGTAGCTAGATACACCAGCTGATGAATGATTCAAAGAGAACCAATCTCAGAACTATGGGTGTAAGAGAAAGAGCAGAAGACAGCACCAAAGGTATAAAGAATTTATTCAGTGCAATAGTGCAAGAAAATTTCCCTAATCTAGGAAAAGAAATTAACTTCCAGATACAAGAAGCTTATAGCACGCCAAATAACCTCAACCATTAATGAGACTTGCCACAACATATCATAATCAAAACCTGAGAAATACAACATAAAAAGAGAATATTAAAAGCAGTAAGACAAAAAAAACAGACATTATTCTACCAAGGCAAACCCATTCAAATTACTGCAGACTTCCCAAGGCAAACTATAAAGGCTAGGAGAGCCTGGAGCAAGATCCTTCAAGATTTAAAAAACAGCAGGTATCAACCCAGGTTGTTATATCCAGCAAAATTATCCCTGAAAATGGAAAAAGAAGAAAAAAAATTTTCATAACCAAGAATCCCTTAAGAAATTTGTAACAACTAGCCCAGCACTGCAGAAATTACTTGGAGGAATCTTCAAGAGAAGTAGAGAGGTGAGCAGCACTGAAAAAAACCTGGAGGAGAGGAAACACCTAAAGAGAAAGTGTAACAAAAAAATAGATTGGTATTCGAATCATTTGATTGATATTCTTCTAAAATAGTAGCAACTGTCTCATAAAATATGTGAATCTTCCACCACAATTATTATTTTCAATAGTATATAAGTTTACAAAACATAATAATCATATTCAACATGGGTAACTGGTATAAAATCTTTAAAAATATGTATGCATGAAGTGAGGGATGACTAGATAGGTAAAAGGATAAACCAAATCTGACAAAATGTTAATAACTTGTGAAATGTGAGTAAACAATTTATAAATGTTTTTAAAAATCGAAAATAAGCAAATCTCTCTATTGCTTTAATTGTAGTAAACTTATGTAATACAGATTTTAGTTCATTTAATGTAGCAAATTAATATAGTCTTCAGCGTGTTTAATGTAGCAATTCACTTATTTGATGTTGAGTGCAAGTTTATCCTTTCTGAGAGGGGCAGAAAGATATGCAGCACCCAAAAAAAACATGGAGGAAAGGAAACATCTAAAGAGAAAGTGTAATTTTAAAAAAAGATTGGTATTTCAATCATTTGATTGGTATACTTCTAAAACAGTACCGGTTGTTTTATAAAATCTGTGAAATCTCCCCACATCATTAGTATTACTAATAGTACAGTAGTTTGCAAAAAAAAAAAAAATTACATGCAACAAAGGGAATTGGTATAAAATCTTTTAAAATTATGTATGCATGAATAGATAGGTGGATAAGTAGACAAAATTATAAGCCAAATCTAGCAAAATGTTATTAATTAGTGAAATGCAAGTAAATAAATTTTAAAAATTATGAAGCAACTAAGTATGCCATCATATTTGTTACTTTAAGTATATTTAAGTGACATAGATTTAAGTTCATTTAATGTAGCAATTTCATACAGTCTTAAGTTTGTTTATTGTAGCAATGCACTTATTCAGTCTTTGATGTAAGTTTATCCTAAGAAAACTGGTTGATGTAATGATAACCTTTTGAATGTATAAACATTCCAGTACTCAGCTAAGGCATTTGAAATTTAACTTTTCTTTTTCTCTCTCATATTTACTAGCCTTATGAATTATACGGTTGTATTTCTCTTCTTATGTGGACTGGTGGATGAATTAAAGAATCTCAACAAAGATACAGAAAAATATAGAAAAAAAGGGGCTTTTGTCAAGTACCCCAATAAAGGGATCTGCTGGACTCAGAGAAGAGGCATCAAGATTTTATCACTGCAGCCCATTTGAGGGTAGAAAGTTGAGCTAGAGTGGTGGTTTGAGTAATATGATTCACATGCAGAAGATTAAATATGTTAAGTATTGAATGGTTTCTCTGATTTGGGAAACCCAGAATACAGGCATTCTATAGAATCACATGGTGTGATAGCCGGAGTTAGGGAGTAGGGATGGGGAGAGGGTGGGAGTGTCAAAAGTGGGAAGGGATTGTAAAGTTGATGTGATATATACTCAAGTTCATTGTAAACATTATGTATTGCACATGTATATTAATTAAAATAGTGAGGGGAAAAAAAAAACTGGATACACCGGGCATCAGAGTGTAAGCTTCTCCCAGGATCATTAAGTTTCCAATGTGAGTTAAGTGACCATGTTAATGAAGCCACAGTCTTGAGCCTGTTCCTCATCCTGCTTTGTATGAGGAGACCCAGCCTGGGAGAGGTCCTAGTGGGGTTCTAAGCCTGAGGAGCTGTCCTTTCCTAGCAGCTCATTTTAAAGCCCTGTTAACTTCTCTTTTGCCCCAGGGGAGTCTTTTCCCTTTCGGTGAATGACTGCCACCTCCCTTGGCCGAGGTGACTGCTTCAGGTTGAGCCAGTATTTCCCCTGGATTCCTGGTGTTCCTATTTCCTGAGGTTGATAATCTTCGTTTCCGCTAAACAGCCCACTTAAGAAACTTGCAACACCAGCTGAGTCCCGCCCAAAGCCTCTTTCTTGAGAAGATACTACTTTTTCTAAAGTGTTTTAGTTCCCTCTCTCAGCTCAACTGGCTGTGCCTTCGGCACATGATTCTGCATCTGTCCCATCTGCCTATACTCACTTTTTTATTGATTTCAGTGGAAAAGGATTTCTCTACTGTCTTCTCAGGGTAGGTGAGTAACAGTTGCAACCTTAAGGCTTGCTCTGGTGGGGCCTATAAATGGAGCTGTTGTTCTTCTGAAGGGAAGGTAATTTAGGCATTCCGTTTGTACAATGCTCTTCCCGACCATGAGATTGGACCCTCTGGCCCATACAGAAAATTATGTTTTTGTCTGAGGTCTCCTAGTTGTCACAGGGGAGATTTCTTTTGCATATCTCCTGTTTCTCTGCAAAACACACACTCTTTTTTGCCGCTTTTAGTGACTTTAATATTGAGAACAGAACAATAACTATTGCTATAATTTGAAACACTCTGACAGTATTCCCATGCATTA
This sequence comes from Ctenodactylus gundi, assembly GCA_004027205.1. NCBI lineage: Eukaryota > Metazoa > Chordata > Mammalia > Rodentia > Ctenodactylidae > Ctenodactylus > Ctenodactylus gundi. The sequence continues at coordinate 177,077 of PVKB01003547.1, read as the reverse complement.
CACTTTGAAAAAAAATGAATATTTTCTTAAGATTTAGAATTTGATTCTCAAATTAGAAATGTTTACTCAAAATATGCCATCACGATATTGATAGACATACAATCCCTCAGGTTTTTACACATTGATTTCACCCTCATATAGGTTATAGGTATGTAGCAATAGTTCTAAGTCATGTCACTGTTCATATTTCTTTTTCAAATTTCACATTTTATGAAAGCATAATATCTATGAAATACATTTAATAAACCTAGATATGTAATTATTTATAAATAAAATTTTAAGGAGTCAAGAAAGCACAGATTTATATTTAACAGACGCTTTTAGTGTTATCACTCATTTATAAGTAATTCAAATGTTTTATTTACATATCAATATAATTTAACTCTAATAGACACTTCCATATCCATCAAAGAACTTAAGCATCCAACAAAGACAGACAGTGTCCTCAACTGTACCCCACCACGCATGCCAATGATACCGGGGTTACTCAGAGCTAATTTTTAGAGCAATGAGAAAGAAGCTCAAGAGACAGACACCTCAACTTGCTTCCTTGAGAAGGGGCAGCCGGATGCTATCTTGATCAGATATGTACTGGGGAATAGAAAGGGGGATATAATAAACAGAAATTCAGTTAAGCAGTCCGACAGGAGGGGCTTCAGTGTTTGGGTGGAGTGCAAGATCATTAACTGAGTAATTCCTGGAGCAAAGAACACTAAAAGGATTCAAGTGATAACAGTCTTTCCATCTATTATCTGAGCTTTACTCACGTCTCACTAATGACCCTATAATCTTGGGTGGGGACAAATATGGCCATAGGCTTGTGTGCAACTCATGATAGTCACCACCCAGTACATAGTCCTAAGCCATTGTCTGGAAATACTTCTTTGGACTTTTCCTGGTGCGAAAGCTGTGGCAGCTCTACACGTCTCAGTTACTTAATCAATGCTGTGACAAAATACCCGACACCCACACTTAAAAGGAGGAAAAATTTATTTAGCTCACAGTTTCAGAAGGTCTCACACCAGGGCAGCTGGAAACAGTGGAAACACACAGCAGAGGCTGGAGAGCTGCTCATGCCCTTGCAGACAGAAGCCAAGGGAAACGAGCAAACTGATATACCAAGACTCAGGCAAGGTTAGCTATTTCTCAGAAAGAAACTGCAACAGTGTTTCTTCTTTCTTTAATTACTTCAAGGTTCCAGTTGGGCTGCCCATACCCATGGCGAGTGCCCCCTCCCCCCCCCCCACTTCCTGGCCCACTATCAATAAATCTGAAGGCTTTGCCCTGGGCCACCCCAGTTCAACAATTGGGCACAGTCTCTCCAGGTCCAAGCCCAGGCGTTCACCCCTTCCGGGGAGGCACACAGTTCCAAATACATGAGGCTCTGAGAACACTCCAGATCCAAATCAGAGCAGCACTCAACCATTTTTTGGCGAGAAGCAAATCCTCTTAAGAGTTTTAATACAGAGAAGAGAGACTTCCAGGCAAGATGGCAGCCGAGTAACACAGCTGTGCAATGTCACACTTAAAAAGTTGAGAATATAGTTTAAAGCTGCCAATTGAATTTAGCCAGGAGAGGAAGAAGTGCCCTAACAAGGGAAAGAGGCCTCGGGAAGGTCAGAAATCCTGAAGACATACTGGAAGTAGGAAGGAAACTTTACTCCATGCTGGTTGGGAATGCAGTCTGGTTCAGCCATTATGGAAAGCAGTCTGAAGACGCCGTAGCAAGCTGAGAATTGAAATTCTGTTTGATCCAGCTACTGCCCTGCAGGAAATGCTCCCAAAAGAAATAAAATCAACATAGCAAAAAAGACACATGTATATCCATGTTTATAGAAGCAAAATTCATAATAGCCAAATCCTGAAAACAACCCACCTGTCCCCCCAACAGAGGAATGGCAAAAGAAGATGTGGTACCTATACACAATGGAGTACTATGTAGTCATAAAGAAAAACAGATACGAAGCTTTTGAATGAAAACGGGGCCATCTCGAGTTAATAATTCTCAGTGAAATGGAGCAAGCACGAAAGACAGACTATAGACAGGTGTCCCTCTTATGAAATGCACAAAAATCATGACATAAAAGGGCCCCAACATGAACAGCGGGTACAAAGAGGCAATGGTCAGCTAGGAATGGGGTGAATCGAGAAATGGATGCGCTCACTGATTCCCCAACCCCTGTTTCTAACGTGTTCTAGAATTTGTAATTCATGTATTTACAAAATAAAAATAATAATCATGAGGAGCTCTTCTGCACTGGTTCAATGGAAAGGTGATTGATTTTCTCGGAGTAATATTCTGCCATCTTCCTAAAAGCTAGTTTTGAATAAACCTTTTTTCCATGTACCATAATAAATGGTCTCTATTGGTTCGGTCAGATGGTGGGTAAGAGGACATATAGCCTTTGAACGGCCAGGCAGAGTTTTCGAACCCCAGACTTGAGTGTTGCCTCCAAGGTTTCATGTCCCCCTCCCCAGTTTTCTACTGGGGTGATAGATGCTCGCAGTGGAGCACTGACTACTCACTGTAAGGTGACCACTGTGAAGCCAGGGAAATTCCAGCTGCCACCAGGGTCATCCTGAGAATTCCACTTGCTTTCTCATTTGTGGCATCGTCTGCTGTAAAACTGTTGGCAGAACAAAAACTATTACCTGGCAGGCTGAGTCCAAGCCTGGTAGCCCCCAGGAAGGCATTCCCAGAAGTCTTTAGGAATCTTCTTGACCTGCTCTTTCGGTCATTATGTTATTCAGTGCTATCTGGGTGAGGGAACTGTCAGCACCTGGGCCAACTTTGCCACCTGGATTGGGGCACTGGTCAGTATAAACAGAGAGTCAGAGGTGGAAAAATCCCCACAGTTCCTGGTTCTGAGAGTACTTTCCCACACCTGGCTTGCTCATTTCTTTTATCTTTCTCTTCTTACAATCACCTTTGCCATTTTACATCTTCCATCTTAATCATTTTTACTTCCCTTTGTCCTTCCCAGCCTTTTTCCCACTCATCTCCCTCTTTCTCCAACTACATTCCTGTAGGATCACAAGATAGAATTCTCCTAGCTTGATCAAAACTCTAGTCAGTCTCGTTGCCCTTGCAATGACCTTCTAGATATGAAGGGCACAGAATGGTCTTCTGCCAGAAGCAACAGAAACAATGTATTTTTACGTGACACGATTGTAAAATGAGGTAATAGGAAAGAAATTTGTCTGGTCTTATAATTTTCTTTTAAAGTTAACCTTCATCTAGTTTTAGATCTACTGTTAGAAGCTCTCTGAAATGATTTGCTTTTTCACGCATTTTTCCCTTCCTGTACTTCCTTTCTTCCCTCAATAAATGTAGAAGAGACCTCAGTTTGGTGCTGCCTGTGGCTTCTCTTTTTTTAAGGGTTGCCTTCTGCAGACACTTTGTATGTCTCTTTGTTCCTGAAATGGGACTTGAATAATCTTTCAGCCATCGTTAGAACATGACAAACAGTGCCCAATATGAGGAAAACTATGTAATAAATCAGATTCAAAGACTGACCTCCCAAACCTGGAAAAGGATATAAGCTGGATCTCAACTTCATCCCAGTAAGAAAACATAAGCAGTTGCAGGTTAGGCCATCACACCTACATCAAGGTCAAAGTTAGGTCCTTTTTTCCCAAAGGTTCTATTTTTCTCTTCTCCTTTACATAACTATTATCTCTTCCAATTAACATGGGTAATAAGTTATCCAGGGAAAATAAGCAACATACACTAGAGCCTCAAGAACTTTAAAAGGTAGCAGGACACAAGATAACTGATCAACAATTGTTGTTAGACAGAATACCCACCATCCACAACTTAGGGAGAAAATGTTTATTTTAGCTCACAGATTCAGAAGGTCATAGTCCATTTACAAATGAGCAGGTAGGAATGGTAGAACCAAATGGCAAAGCCACAGAGATAGAGCTCCTCACAGTGTGGCAGAACAGAGCCAAGTCAGAGAAGAAGGGCGGGGTGAGCACACACCCCTCCTGGTAAACCTCCAAGCACCTGCCCCTCCCAGCTGGGCCCCACTTCTCAACCGTACACAGCATCCATAGGTACATGAGGCTTGGTGGGATGCTCCAGACCCAAGCCACAACAGTTGACGCCACTCTTCTTGCAGTACGGAACTTATGTAGAATGGCTCTGCATTCAACTCAAGGGCAAGAGAAACCCACACCTCAAAATCAAGTGAAAGAACATAAATCTATTGACCTAGAGTTTCCTCCTTCTTGTATTGATTTCCCTCAATCAAAAATCAAGTCCACAATGGAAAGTTTTAGAAAAGGTAGGCAAACTGAGGAAAAATTACATGCTTCCCCGTCATCCGAGTGGGGAGCGAAAGACCTAGACATAAAAACTTACCCTATCAAGTCTTTAAGGCATGTAGGGGGAAAAAAGCATTATAAAATATGGCCTCTGTATGGGAGTACAAAAAACAACAGACTGGTGATAAATGAAAATCCTCTCTCTCTCTGGATCCTCCACCATGAAACTGCCACAGCGTGACCCAGACTATAGGCTGTAGCCTCTTCAAAGGCCTGTAAGGTAATTAATTGACACAAGAAAACTAAGAGTTAACAAAAAATGAAAGGTGCTTTTTGTTCTTTGAGCAAAAGAAAAAAATTTTAAGGACATTTTGCTATTTCTACTGTCTATATTCCTCTACAAGTAACTTTTCTGTTAAAACTTAAAGGATGTCATTTCAATTTTGCTATTTTGCTTCTTATTCCTAAAATCTGATTTTTTTGTTAGGAGTGATGGGGCAGATGACACGTGTCCATAGTTGTCTTAGTATTGTTAAACTAATTTGCGCAAGCCCTCTGTGTTTACAGATGCGTACAAGACTAGCCCCTAAAACTGAAAGTAATGCCTATGTGAAAAAAAGGCAGAAAATAGCTATGTATACCTATCATCTCCTTCACAACTTTATGAAGACCTCAGCCTTTGCCTGTAATAGAACAATCAACAGGTTAACGTGAATGATTTGATTTATGGGTCAAGACTCAATAAATAATGAACCATTGCACAGCTTATATATCTCAAAAACTACATCTGAGGACAGAATGTGCTGTCAATCTGATTTAGATCTAATGTTGTCTATTCAAACAAGTCCATGCAAATATATATGGGTCTATTAGTGGTCAATGACAATGTTTCCCAGGTTAAAGGAACTAAAATCATTCTTTAATTCTTAGGTGTATATTAGTGCTATTAAAGCTTGTAATGTGTTAAGTAGAAGGCTATGTGATGGTGACTACACAGCTATAAATTCTAAACTTTGTCTCAAAGGGAAAAGGTAAAATTAGTCACACAACGACAGTGCGTTTAAACTTTGATATCACACATCTAAATAAAAGCCTCCATGTTTGATCATGGTACAGTGTTATTATGACTGTGACATTAGAATGTTATGCTTGTCCTTAGTACTCATATTTTACACTTTCTTTCTAAAATTTACAAATTGTTTATCTGTTAACAGTCTTCAGGGACATAACATCTGACAGGCAATTTAAACTGTACTAATAAGGGAGATAGTAATTCTCTGGTAATCCTTTATATCTGATGGTAACTTTCAGTATTTCACTTTCAAAAAAGGGGTTCAGGGACATTAAAAACCTGAGTTAAAATGTTGGTTTTGCTTATGATGGCCACACAGACTAAAATCAAATATGGTTAAACTTAGAAAGCTAACATATATATTAATGTGATGTTAAACGAATATTTTTCTGCTTAAAAGTTTAAACTTTTTTTGTCTTTACTAAAAGGTACTTAAAGTGCAGTTTCATAGTAGGAGGTATGGATGTAATTTCTAGGCCTTAAATGTAAGTCAAAAAAAATGACTTCCCATAAAAATGGTTTAAAACGTTCACTATGAAATATTCCCATTTGATCTCATTCTTGTCTTACCTTGGAAAAGAACCCTTATCCCAAGTGGGTCATCTGTAGAACACTTAATCCATTACAACAATCTCTTGATGACAATAAGGCTTTAGAAAGTTGGGATCCCATAGGACTCTTGGTCCACAGTATAAATTTTCTCTGGACCCAAACATTCCTTTATGGCTATTGTAATTCACCCCCATTTCGGAATCCCAGCTGTGACAGGACCTTTATTATGAGTTAAATACAAGGACCATTTGTCCTCTCTAATGCCTGATATTTGCCATATTACATCTGCTTTTTCCCAGAATATTCAGGAAAGGAAAATACGGGACAGATGCTAGGAATGATGGTTTCTATTGGTGTGGCTGTTGGAGAAATTGTGCCAACTTACTGCAACTGGGGAAATGGCCAGGAAATAGCTTTCAGGTGTGTGTTATTTACTTGCGGGCCAGGAAGTGGGGCAGGGCACCTAACTGGCAGCTTGAACTGAGGAAAGGAGGGAAGCTGACACATTGTTGCAGCCTCTTCCTAAAAAAACAAGCCCTGGCCAGGCCTTGAGCAGAGACTTCGGTTTGCTCCTGGCTTGCATGAGTTCTTGCTTCACAGATCTCTGCAGTAGACTCACATCAGTGTCCTGTCTTTGCCTTGTTTTCTTGGACAACCACCCACAGCTAGCTTGCACATACTGTCCTGCCTTATGGGACTGGTGTCCTTCTGGCAGAGGCCTGAGCAGCTACTGGGCCCCCCAGCTCTCCCACATGTGCACTGCTGATTTGGACTATCTCTCTCTTCAAACTTGTAAGCTCTCTAAATAAATTCCCTTCATCTTTATAAATTCTATTAACTCTGCCTGTCTTAGAACCCTAGCTCGTACAATTGGATTCCCAGGGACATCTACAATAATGTTATGCCCTATACCGCTCACTATAATCTTTCAATCATCCATGTTTACTCACTATTCTTTATAAAAGTCCTCATAGATATCTTTTTCATGGTTATGTTATTCTTTTAGCCATTTTACCTGGTTTTACTTCATTACTTATCTTCAAATAACTCAATTACAGATCTCTCATGTGTTTATTTTAAAGCAAAAGGTGAAACCTGGCTCCCAGGTAATTTGACTGGAAATTGAATAGGAAACTGCATTGGAACAAATCCCTCTTGCCCTCAACTGTGTTAGACCTGAGCGATTTCTCCACATTCACGCTGCTTCCGTTATCGCCTTGGTAGCCACTCCTGCTACCACCGGAATGGCGTTAGTTCGTACCATTCAAACTGCACACACAGTAAACTGTTCCTTTCAGCATGTGACATCAGAATGCGTTTCACAAACTACTATACATCAAGAGGTTCTACATAGGTTAGGTTCCCTAGAGGCTGCGTATGTTGGGTAAAGGCACCAGCAGTGTACCCTAGTATCTGTCTAGCCTGAATTTATGTCGTTCCTATTAGCTGTAATCATCTGTCTGCAAGCAAACTATGGATTCTCAAATTCTAGTGTTTTCAGATTTCTACAAAGTAGATTCAAAATAGACTTGAGAAGGAACTCTTGATCAGCCGAATCTAACAGATGCTCTTTTTAAATATCTGTTCATAATCAGTTCATCACTCTACTCTGCAATGCAAAAGCAAAATCAATGTCAGCATACGATGCATTCTAACAACCGAGCCACGCATGGCCAGCCAGCAGAAATGTCCAAGAAGAAGATGCATTTGAAGACAAGAATGAAAAGTTATGAGTTTCAAAGATGAAAAATGCTATCAAATTTATAAATGGGGCTACAGACATGATGAGGGTGTAGGTCTTACGTGTAACTGCCAGAAGCTAGGATCTTCCAGTAAGTGTGTCTGCTAAATCTTCTACACTCAGATTTCTTGAAGAACCAAGGGGGAAAAAAAAAAGAGTGCAGGGTTGATACCAACAAGATGGAATTTTAAACTTAAAAGTTAAATTTCCTTTTCTTAGAGTAGAAGTTCTTCTGGGCAACATTCAAGACAGAAACATGTTCCACCCCCTTCCCTCAAGATTGCAATTTCTGGTCTCTGGATGTACAGTGTAGGGGGCTGAAAACTTTATGACAAGCCTACCTTCACCCCAAAAGCAGGGCATTGAAATGCGGGCCTCAAGGGTAGAGATGGCAGAGAATTTGAATCCCAAGTGCCAAAGGACAAGCAGGCGATCAGAACTCTAAGAACTCTACCCCCAAAACAGACAGCTGACTAAGACCTAAGGTTAGGTCTCTGGGGAGTCTTCTGCAGGAGACTCCTTCATAAACTCAGAAGCCGAGTTTGAATATGCACTGTAATTCCCCATCCCCTCTGGCCTATTCTATACAGGGCTCTTGTGCACTAGCACAATAGGAGATAAACCAGGATGGCTTTTTAGAGAGGAGCAGGGAAAACATTTCTCTGTCATCTTCCTCAAATCTATACCTGAATAAGCCTCTCTTTTTTCTATTCACCATAATAAATGGCCTCCTTTGATTTGGTCTGGTGATGAGCGAAACGGCCTAAACACAACACCTGGGAGAAACTCATAGCCTTTCAAGTGTTTTCATGACCCATAATCTGTTAACATAGAATATTTTTAACTCTATCACTTGTCTGAAAATAGAGATTTATTAACCTTGTGTTCCAATCCCAAAATTCCATCTTCTGGGTCCAGTATATTGGTGAGGCTTTCCCCTGAGTTTTTTATTTGGCTTATTGGGCTTTTTCTTTTCTTTTCTTTTTGTTCTTTTTCGTTCTTTTTCAGAGTCTCTGTGGGATATAAAGTCTGCACACACATGACTGCTCACAGTTTTTCCTCCAAGTGCAGTATTGAAGGAGAGTTTCCTCTCCCTCCCCCTCAGCACGGCTTCATTCAGTGTGACGTGCGTCACCTCCATTGGGGTTTGGGTTGAAGCGTCCCCCAAAAGCCTCATGTACGTTCGGATACTCCGGACTGTTGGGAGCTGAGGCCTGGCTAGGAGAGGTGGGTGCTTGGGGCTTGACCTGGAGGGGTGTGTGCTGGTTCTGCTCTTCCTCCCAGACGTGCCTCGCTTCCGTCATGCTGGGAGGAGCTAATTCTTCTGCTCTGGCCCCTCTATGTGTTGCTACCACTACTACCTGCCCATAAATGAACCGAGACCCTCTGAAATGGTGAGCTAAGATAAATCTTTCCTCCCTGAAGTTGTGGATGTTGGGTATTCAGTCACAGCAATGACAACCTCAGTTACTGTACTTACACACATGTATTTTTCCAAATTCTTATGGTTCTGGTTTCCATCTGATTACTAGGTTGATTAAATTGCAACCCAGCACATTCCTAGGTCTCCCTCTTTATTTTTATGAGATTCCTGGAAAACCTTGTGGATGCTGCCCACTTCTAGTCATTCATCTCTGTTCCAGATTCATTCTGTAAGTAGATGTTTTTCAAGGGGACACAATTCAAAACATAGCACTCCTTATACGTGAACTCATTCAGCACTATAACACACAAGGTGAGTCTTAATTCCCAATACTAAAAAAAGCTCACAAACCCAGAGTAAGATGAAAGAATCTGCCCAAAGTCATATATGTGTGTGTGTGTGTGTGTGTGTGTGTGTGTGTGTGGTATTGGACAAAGTGCTAGCGTGAGTGCAGGAGACCGAGGTCCAGCGAGCCCCTCGATATTTTCAACAGAGAATCAGGCAGAGCCAGAGCCCCAAACAAACTCTGAGGAGAGGGCAATTTCAAGGAGAAACATTCCTGAAGAAAAGAAATAAAAGGAATGGGAATTTACTAATGCGCCACCTATAAATCATACTCCTTGATTTTAGTTATTTACATATTTTCTCTTTTCAAATCTACCTTCTAGTAACAGTGCATCAAGTTGGTTGTAATTTTCAAATAACCTTTATCTTCACTGGTTCATAATCTTTTTCCACATTTTATTTATCTCTGCTCTTTACACACTTTCCTCCTGCCTCCTTTAAGTTCAGGGTTTTGCTGTTATTTTTAATTTCAAAATAAAGGACTCTTTATTTTATAGTTTGTTGATGCGTAAGTCTTTTGAACGCTCATGTAAATGTTCTTGCAAAGCAATGAGAAAATCTTCAGTGTCACCATGACAAATGTTTTTAGGCAATGATTTAAAGAGCTCCTTTTTTTATAGACACATGGCTAATATTTACAGCCGAAACATGAACTTTGGAATTTATTTTAAGATAATCTGATGAGTATGCAGAACCAATGTATACTTTAAACACGAGCAGACATGCTTTGAGACTTGTTCAAACTAGAGAACAAATATGTGGTGTTTCATTGGACTGTAGTGTTTTGTTAAGACTTCATTTTCAAAATAAACATACAAATTAAAAATAATGTTTCCTCTCCACCTTCTACCTGATAGTTCAAGCAGTCATTTTATTGCTAATTAGCAGCATGTGTTATACTCGAAGGATCTCTGCAATCAGTCATCCCTGGGCACAAATTCCAGCACTGTCTCACCTATGTCTGTAACACACGGACAAGCACATTTCTGTCTCCGAGACCTTGCTGGAGAAATGGGGATATTGACCTCTATCCTACAGAGATAGCAACAGAGTCTGCAAAATCATGAATGGAGCTTAATAACATAACATCTAACTATAAAACTCTAGGTACATGGTTTCTTTTATTATAACATGGCTGGTGCTTGAATTTCAACTATGAAAACACAGAGTCTTCCTCCTCAAGTTACACTGATGGGGGGGAAAAAGAAGACCCTCAAAGAACAAGAGGCAGATAAGGCAAAGACTTAGCCAGATTACCTGTGGGTAGAAGTTAGGTGAGGCCCCAGGTCTGAGCCTTTTCTAATACACATATTACTAAGGGAAGGGACATGGCTAGAAAAAAAATACAAGGTTCACTTAAGCCAAGGGCTACCTTAGAATGTGGAACTCTAAATCCCACCTTGGAAAGATGGGAAAGACGAAAGATTCCATTCTAAAAAATTAGCAGCCCCAGATTTTTCTTCAAAATTATTCCTTTCATTAGTATGCATTTATAATTCATGATATTCAATAATTACATTCATATAGACAAATTAGTTCATATATTACATCTTAATTATTCTTATTTCTCTCTCTACTTCCTGCCCTTCCATTTCCCCCTTTCCCAAATCCTCTTCTCTTGGCGAAGTCTATCTCCCTTTGTTCTCTTTTATTTTTCTAGAGAAACAATTGATTTTTAACTTTATGTCTAATTTATTTTACTTAGCATGATGATCTCAAGGTGCATTCGTTTTCCTACAAATGACTCAAATTCATCTTTATGGCAGAGTAGTAGTGAATTGTCTATATCTAGCATGTTTTCTTTATCCACTCACGTGTTAATGGCCATATGGGCTACTTACAAGAGTTAGCTATTATGTGTTGTGGTGCTATAAACATGCGTGTACTACTGCAATATGAAGCATTTGACTTTTTCAGAAAGATGTTCAGACATATCAGCAGATCAAATGGACTTTCTATTTTCAGCTTTTTGAGAAATCTCCATACCGATTGCCATAAAGATTACACTAGTTTGCAGCCCCACCAATAACCTACTTTTTGGTCATTTGTACTTCTTTTTAAACATGTCTATGCATTTGTCATGCTCCTATTTTAATTGGGTCTTATTTTGGCGAGTCTACTTTATTTGGGCTCACTGTATAATCTAAATATTAGCTCTGTGTTCAAAGAATAGCTGGCAAAAAAATTCCTATTTTGTTGTTTCTCCACTTTATTGGTTTTCTGTACAGATTTTTTATTTGATATAATCACATTTGTTGACTCATGGTGTTATGTCTTGTGCAAACAGGTGTCCTATTGAGAAAATTCTTGTTTGTGCCTGTGTCATCAAAGTCTTCAGCAAGGCCAAATTAGCCAGATTTGCACTACGAGGATTATTAAAAGAGACAGACGCATAAATGGCACCACATCTACCGAAATCTTTCCTGAGTCTAACGTTTATCCTACTTACTGATGGAAACTTTTCTTTTGTTATAGCCATAGGGTGTGCCTGGGGCAAGGAACCTGCTTCACCAAGAACCTCCTTCGGAAGGCTTTCAGGTTGTACTGCTGCTGTCCTTATGGACTTGCCATGTGGCATTCTGTCAAAAGATCGTGCTGACATCTAGCACGTGGCTGGTTACTCAGCTCTGGAGGAACACCTCTGGACATCTGAGCCTAATGTCAAAAGCAGAGTGCGGAGATCGACCTCGAAAGAGAAGACTTGGGTAAAGGAAATAGAGTTTGCAAAGAACTGAAGAAAAATAGACCACTCAAAACTGAAGACCCAAGTTTATAGTGGGCTATGGAAATGAAGACACACTCCTCAAAAGTACAATGGGAAAACAATGAGTGAAAAAAAAATGGTTAACATCCTTAGCCATTAGATAAAGGCAAATCAAAACAACACTGAGACACCGTCTTGCCCCAGTGAGAACGAATTTTGTGAATGACTTGAAAAGGAACAGATGTTGGCAAGGATACGGGGTGGGGGTGGGGGTGGGGGGGACCCTGTTAACATTGCTGGTGAGACTCTAAACTAGTACAACCACCATGGAAAGCAGTGTGGAGATTTCTCAAAAAGCTGATAACAGATATTATATTTTATCCCGTAATACCTCTCCCAGGTGTCTTTCCAAAAAAATTAAAAGCAGCATACAACAGCAGAAATACCCACATTCGTAGTAGCATAACTAATAATAGCTGTATCATGGAAGATACCGAAATGGCCATCAGTAGACTAATGAATGCAGAAAACATAGTATATACACGCACAGTGGGGTGCTACTCTGCCCTAAAAACTGCTAGGCAAGTTATTTGTAGCTAAATGAATACAACTGGAGACCATCAGGCTTAGTAAAGTGAACCAGACTGGTCTCTCTAATATGAGAAAGCCAGAGTATAAATAAATAGAAGTTAAATGGGTGAGATGTCAGGAGTCAGGGGAGATGAGGGAGAGGTTGGGAAGATGAAAGAGGGAGAGGGGAAGGGAATGTGAAGTTAAAGAGATATGTATGTGCTCAAAATTCTCAAGTTCAAGGTAACCGTTGCATATCGCAAATACATACTAATAAAAAATAGAGGAAAAAGAAAAAACAGTGGTATTTGCACATTCATGTTTAGAGCAGCACAACTCACAAACGCTAAGTCTTGAAAGCAGCCAGTATGTCCATTGACGGATGAATGGATAAAGGAGACGTGGTATCTACATACACGAGGCACCACTATGTGCGCCATAAAAAAAAAAAAATTTGAGATATTTGGAGAAAGTTGGGTGCACATTGAGGCCTTTGTGCTTAGCGAAATGAAGACACAGAGAGACACAGAAGGTTAAATATCACATAAATTCTCTCACATGAGAAACACAGCGTATACATAAGTGAAAGTATGAAAAACAAAAGAGCGATGGTAAGAGACAGGAAAATAGATTTTGTGGAGAAGCGAAGAGGATGGGTAGGGAGAGCGTGTAAAAGGAGGAAGAGAGGGAAAGTAATCAAGATGTAATATGCGTGTGCTGCAATTTCTCATGTTGAATGTAAGTATTATGTAGCACAAATACACACTAAGAAAAATATTTGGAGAAGCAAAAAAATTCAATACAGTGAACAGATTTCATCTGGAATAACAAAACAATGAATTGGTGATATCTACTTAGGACATCTGTGAAAAGGAATTCTAGACTCTGAGATGACAGTGATAATTAGCAATCTCAGCCAAAGGTAAGAAAAATGCCATAAACCTCCACCTCTTGTGCTTTTAGAGCTGAGACTGTCTTTTATTCACAAAATAAGTTATTGACTATCTTCATAGAGGCCAGGGAACTGGACATTAAAATGCCCAAACCTGAGAAGCTTTCATTCCACCAGATCAAAGAGTTTGTTGTAAAGTTTCCTGATTCTAAAAGAAATTGCATCTAAATGTAAACATTTCCCTACTTTCCATCTGTTATCTTTATTTTTCCCCACTATTTTTATTCATATACATATATAATACATAATGTTTACAATGAATTTGGGTATTTCATGCACGTATGTATCATATCAACTCTACAATCCCTTCCCATCTTTGACCCTCCCACCCCCTCCCTGGGGCAATTCAAACTTTTACAATGTTGTGTAGTCATCATTATTATCCATTTCCAAACTTTTTGTGACCTCAAAAGAAAATTTATTGATAGTGGGAAAATGAGCAGGGGAAGGGATTGGGAAACTGACTCAATTTACATGTGTGCAAAATACTCAAACTCATTGTAAACGTTATGGGTTGCCTACAAATATTTATAAAAATGGTGAAGAAATCATGGAGAATATACACATATCTATCTTCTCACAACACTAATCCCAACAAAACAACCTGTCAATAAGTAGTTACTGAATTAAACAATAGTGAATACCAGGATCTCTAAGGAATATGATTCGTTCTCTTTAAGCGTTCATAGAAGGTAAAGATTGGAATCTTTGGCAAAAAAAAAAAAAACTTGTTAGAAAAACATGGCATTGCATGTAGGAATAACGGCTCCTACAAATGTGGGGGAAAGACACAGTGGGAACTCCAGCTGAGGGAAGGCAGGGATTTTGTAACAGTGGAACGAGTCCCTGCCAAAACCCACAGGATAGCGTTTGCCCTCTGCTGCAGCAGAGAGGTTCTCCATTCAGCATACGTGTTTTTAAAAAAGGAAAAAGGAAATGTAATGCCTAGTGAGCAATAGTATTACCAATTCACTCAGGCCCCTAGGAACATTTCACACCAGATGTCCGCCTTAGCTGCTTTCTCATTGCTGTGACTCAATACCAAAATGCACAAATTAGAAGAGGAAATGTTTATTTTTCACGCAGTTTCAGACTATCATCCATTCACGGGTTGGCAGCTGGATAATGGAGGAATTACACTGCAGGGCTGGAGAGACAGGTCAGAGTCAGAACAGGCTCCAGAGACAGTGGTCCTCAAGCCCCAGGCAACTAGCCCTTCCCGCCAGGCCCCACCACCTGACAGTACACAGTAACCGTAAGTACATGAGCCTTTTGGGGGACACACCAGATCCAAACCCAAAAAAAATTCTCAGTCAAACTTACTCGACATATTTTATGTAAACGGAATTATATACTCTTTGTACTTTTGTATCAGACTGATTTCATGGGAAATTTTTTCTTCCATTTTCATTCATGTTGCAGACTGAAACTTTATTCTTTTTGCTGAAGAATATTTCATTGTACTAATATACCCCATCTTCTGTTTCTATTCTTTTGTTGATGGATGGCTTCAAGTTTTGGGTTGACTTTTCAGTTATTACAAAGAAAGCTGCAAGAAACATGGATTATGACCTGTCTTGGTTACTGTGTCACTGCTGTGACAGAACAGTAGACATGCGCAGTTTAAGGGAGGAAAGTTATTATTTGGCTCACAGTTTCAGAAGGTCTGTCAGTGTCCAGGGCAGCTAGTAATGGCGGAAGCACATAGCAGAGGCTGGAGATTGGCTAAGCCCACAGCAGGGGAAAGCCAGATGAAGCAGGAGCCAGTGGACGTCTGGAAACTCAGGCAAGATTACAGCTTTCCCAGGAAGAAGCTTCAACAGTGTTTCTTCTTCCTTCCTTTACTTAGTTCAAAACGCCAGGTGGGCCCCCACACCCAGAATGGGTGCCCCTCCCTCACTTCCTGGCCCACAACTCAATAACATTCACATGAAATCTCTGCCCTGGGCAACCTCCAATCTCAACTAGTTGATACAGTCTTTCCAGGTCAAACCACAAACATCTACCACTTCCAGCCAGGCCCTGCCTCGCAGTAACACAGAGTTCCACAGTTATCTCACTACATTGAAATGCATGAGGCCTTTGGGGACGGACATTCCAGATCTAAGCTATGGCACTGCCAGGCGAGTCTGGTTTTCCATGTAGATAAAATACATGTGCACAGTAGGTATCATCTACAGATATGATAGACGTTATGTTGCATCTGGAATGTCCCCCCAGAAGACTCACATATTTGGATGTAGTGGTATAACTCTGGAACTGTGTGCTGTTGGGAAGTGGCACTGGCAGAAAGGGGTGGATACTTGGAGTTTAATCTGGAGGTATTGTGTGTTGAGGGACAGGGGGTGGGTGGTACCCAGGGCAGAGCTATCAGGTGTGTGCTGTGACTTGTGGGCCAGGAAGTGAGGGGGCACCCACCCTCAGTGGGAAGGGGGCCCAACAGGCAACTTAAACTTAATTAAGGACGGAAGAAGAAACATCATGATAGCTTCTTCCTTGGAAAGCTCTGGACTTGCCTGAGTTTCCAGATGTCTACTCATTCCTCACTTCAAGTTGCTGCTCATTCATTTGGCTTCTGTCTGCAATTCCATGTCCTCCCACCTTTGCCAGCTACCCATGAAGGGACTGTGTGAGACCTTCTAAAACCATGAGCTAAATAAATCCTTCATACCATAAGTTATGGACCGTGGGTACTTTGTCCCAGCAGTGAATGAGTAACTAAGACAACAGATACACACTTAGAGAAAAAATTATTGTGTCAAACCTCAATAGTTTCTCTTTCACTATCTATCTATCGTCTATGATATCTTTATGGATTGGATTACTGGGTAATGTTAAATTGTAACACTAAATTGTAATATTTAGTAATTATAATGTTTTCATTAACCTTCCACATCCATTTCCCACTCTCTAAATCCCCCTTTCCCTTTCCACAAAGTCTCTCTTACTTTCTTCCATCTTTCTTTCATTCTTATTATGCTCTATTTTTTCTTGTTAAAGAAACCATACAATATTTAATCTTCTGTGCCTGATTCATTTCACCAAGCATATGGGTCTCAAGGTGCATCCATTTTCCCACAAAGGACTCAAGTTTGTCTTTCTTTGTGGCAAAGCAGTACTTCGCTGTGTAAAGATAACACACCTTCTTTATCCATTCATCTGTTGTTGGACATACTAGTCTAGGTTCTGGAGAGCCTTTTCTAGGGGAAGCTCACATTGCATTTACAGTATACACTACCCACAGGGTCGTTTTCGAAGACTGGTGGTACCGGCTGCTGTCAATCCCCACTTCTCCTGGACAAGCTTACCCCTGTCAGAGGTTCTGAGCTCCAGGCTTTCCTCCACCTGCAGACACTGGTGGCTCAGGGCCGCTTCCTGGGCTGCTGTTTTCCTCCGCTTCCGATGTATCTTCAGGATTTCTGATCTTCCTGCGGCCTCTTTTCAATTTTAAGGGTGCTCTTTCCTCTCCTAGTCAAGTAGAACAGGCGGTTTTTAATTATGATCTCAACTTTTCAATTGGCTCCACAAGGAGACATTGTGCAGCTCTGTTACTCAGCCGCCATCTTGAAAGGACGTCCAGAATAGTTCTTGATAACATGCATTGCCTTTTTTACAAGTCAGGTTTTTGTTTGTGTTCTACAAAGTCACTAAACTTTTTATCAATTAATGACATTGTGTGGTTAGTACTTTCCTAAGTTCATTGACCATCTTTTGAATTAAATGTTTCCTTTCTGAGTTCCTCAAACATTTGGATCAATAGCTTTTTGAGATCCTTTCCTGTAGATTCCTTTATCTGTGGGAGTGTGAGACCAGCCTTTAGAAATTCAGGTGTGTGGTGGGGGGGGAGGTATTATTTCTTTGTTCTGTCACAGTCCTGTTGCCAAAGGTTGCAGATCAGTTAAAATAGAGAAAAAATTCTACTTTGTTCCTACTGTGAACACCTCTTTAGTTGTATTGTGCCTTTGTTTGTTTTTTCCTTGAATTTGGTATTTTGGTATTTAGCATTTATGCCTGTTTTCAACTACTCAACTATTAAGTTTAAGGGTCTTTTGGGTGTCTAGTCCTCTACTTACTTCATTTCTGTTCAGTTATGAGAAAATGGATCACAATAATGACAGTGACCCAAAAAGCCAGCTATTATCATATAGTAAAAACCTATTAGGGTCAATCACTATCCTACCACTAACAGTAGGGAAGAAATCTGCAGTAATGGCATAATGTAAGAGAAACCAGTTACAGACATATCATGATAACCAACTAAATGCTACGATTATTTCACCCTTAGCATTAGAAATGCAGTCTATACTATTTAATACAGGTACCTGGACAAGCCAAATGTTAACTTATCAAAAACATCTACTAAAGGCAACACTATACCACTATTACTAATAGAAAAGAAATTGGAAGAGAAACTACAGAACAATATGCAGTCTATGAACAATGTATTTGTTGGGCCATATTGGAAAACAAAATCAATGTCTATGTCAGCGTCCACAATTTGGACAAAGATCCACAATAACATAACGTAAAACTAACAGATTATAATAAAACCTAATAACCAGTTTAATATTACAACTATTCTATCCCTAATATAGAAAGGCACAGTATATAACATCACTCTGTCCATATAAAGCAAATATTAACTCATCCAAATGTTCCTCTAATATAGTATTATATTGCTGTCACTAATTAAATAATCCTCACATTGCCTTACGTAGGCTAGTTTAATCCACCGGAAATTATCAACCTGCTATGCTCTATTTAACAGCAGGACATATAATCGTATCTGAGGTTAAACTTAGTACATGCCAGCTATAGACAGAAGATAATGAGATATCAACTTACATAACCATTCCACTCTTAATGTTAGAAATAGGATCTATACCACTAATGAACTTTTGTGTACACATTGTCTAAGTAATATGCTAGAAGAGTTTGAGGAAGGCAATACTAAACTATTGTTGATATTTGCAGTGGTTTGGATTTGAATCACCCTTCAAAAGCCTCACATATTTGGACGTCATGGCATAACTGTGGAATCACGTACTCTTGGGAGGTAGAGAGGGCCTGGCTGGAAGGTGCGGATGCTTTGACCTGGAGGGATTGACTTATTGAGACTGGGGTCACCCATGGCAAGGTTTGCAGGTCTATATTTTTGATTTGTGGTTCAGTAAATGAGGGGATGATTACACACCCTGGGTGTAGGGGACCCCACTGACAGATTGAACTGAGTGAGGGAAGAAACATTGTTACAGCTTCTTCCGGGGGAAAGCTCTAGTCTTGCCTGAGTGTCCGGACATGGTCCTGCTCCTGCCTCACTTGGCTTCTGTTTTCAATGCCGTGAGCAGCTCTCCAGCCTCTGCCACGTGCTTTCACAGATGTTGGGCCTATAAACGGACTGTATGAGACCTTCTGAAACTGACAGCTGAAATAAACCTTTCCTCCTCTAAGTTTTGTATGTCAAGTATGCTGTCACAGCAATGAGTAACTAAGACCCTAATATGATTTTTTTTAAAAACTACCTTATTGATCTATGTCTAGATAAACAGTATTTAAAATTATTACTTGTTCAGCTGCATGGCTGTGTCAATACTTAAAAGCGCTATTAATAAGAGTGATGGAGCTAACAGGAGTGAGACTGAGACTCAGAGTTACCTTCAAGAGTGGCAGAAAAGAGAGGAGTATTTATAGGATAAAGGATGACAGAGTTCTAACCGCAGTTCAGAAGAAAGCAGATAAACTTAAGCACCAGAAACAAAGGTAAGAAGAAAAAAGGAAAGTATGAAGAAATAGAATGTATCTTTAGAATGCACAGAGAGGCTTTTCAAAAGGGGTGCAAAGACAGAGTTGAGAAATGTAGAAACCAAAAAAAAAAAAAAAGACAGAAAGAGAAGGGAAAGGAAACAAAGGAAAAAAGAGAAAAAATTTTAAAGCCCGTAAGTCAACAGCAGAAAAAAATACAAGGTCAATACACCCATAGAAGACCACTGGAGTCTAAATTTTAAAAAATAAAAATACCATAAGTCAGTAGTAGTTGCACACGCCTGTAATCCCAGCACATGGGAAACTGAGGCAGGAGGATTTGTGTGCGTCCAAGGCCAACCTGGGCTCCACAGTGAGTTCAGAACCAGTCTGGGCTGCAGAGTGAGGCCCTGTCTCAAAAAAAAAAAAAATAGACAAATCTAATTACCTCATGTTATTCCTATATAAAGTCTCAGCAAACCTTGGATCCTGACCAAGAGGAAAGGTATAACCCGTTCCCTCTGTTCTTCCTATACTCCAGTGTGAAAAGATATTTCACTCTGACATATTTCCTGCCATTCCCTGAGTTCACAACGTGCTCCCAACTCTTCTCTTTGGGCCTGCAGCAGACCACGGCTGTGTTTCCTGCACTATGACTCCAGCACTGTGAATCCACCTGCTGGCCTTCAGTCCACAGTCCCCAGGTTCCAAGACCTTATAGATCAGGCCTCTCCTTGCCTTTGTACAACAGGCAGAATTACCTCAGCATTAGCATATGTCCCAGCCAAAGGGTGCTGTTGGGGCGCAGAGCGCGGTCCTTGCTGCAGTCCTCTCGTGCAGTCGCTGTTGTAGTGCACAGACTGGCTGGGCCAAGGGCATCTACCCGCTGTAGCTTTTATAGTCCCCTGGCTGACTCACCAGGCTCACCCTGTGCAGTACCTGAGGCCTGTGGCTTGCTGAGGGCACTGGGTCTCCACAGCTCCAGAAGCCTATGAGCTTGCCAGGCTCATAGGCGGCTTGCAGGCTGACCAAGTAGCGCAAGGCCCTGCTTATGAGGTCCCACCTAGGGCCTGTCCTCATGTGGGAGACTATGCACACCCACTGGTGATCCTCACCACTTTTCTTCTGGTCCCTTGGTCACCACTCAGCTGCAGCATATCCCGCACCTTCCTAGGCTAGGATGTAGCAGAAATTCCTTTACTAAATCTCTGTCTTCTTGTGCAGTTATGTGGAGGCAGTGAGAAATGATCCTTCCCCGTGGCCATCTTGGCTCTGCCCCCCACCCCCACCCCGTTGCCCTCCTTTATGTTTTGAAAGAACCTGCCTCAGATCACTGACCCTTAGTGAGGTTTGGGGGGTTTTGTTTGTTTGATTGTCTCAATTTCATCAGTTGCCACTCAGATCGTTATTATTTCTTTCCTTCTACTGGATTGAGGTCTGGCTTGTTCTTCTTTTGCTAAGGCCTTGAGATGCATCCTTAAATTATTTATTGAGGGTTACTTTGTTTCTCTCTCATACAGGCATTCATAACTATAAACTTACCTCTTGGACCATTCCCATTGTATCTCACAAATCCCAACATTCTATGTTTCCATTATTGTCTCATTCTAGGAAGTGTTAAATTCCTCCCATGAAATCACCAGAAACCCAGTATCAGCAGAGACCCACTGACCATGCAAGAGGGTGTTAGTCAATCTCTAGGTGATTGTAATTTCTGTAATCTCATTGATTTCTCTTTTGGATTTTTCTATTTATTTCTAATTTCATTTCATTGTTTTCTGGTAAGATGCATAAAAGTATTTCAAATCTTATTTCCTGGACTTGCTATAGGTTCTGAAATACGGTCTACTTCGAAGGAATTTTTTGAGACATCTTACTCTGTAGTCCAGGCTGGTCCTGAACTCACTACATGACCTAGGCTGGTCTAGAACACATGACCTTCAATCCTTCTGCCTCAGCCTCCCAGTGCTGGAATTATAGCCTTGCACCACCATGCCAAATTTATGTGATGCTTGGGAATTGAACCCACGGCTTTCAAGTGCTTTAACCGCTGAGCTATGCCTCAGTCCCTGGAGAAATGTCCGCAATCTGCTAACGAATGTGTAATCTGTTACTGTTGGATGGAACACTGTAGATGTCTTTTAGATCACTGTAATCCATAATGTTGTTTAACTCTGACACTTATTTCCATTGCTAACTTCTTGTAAAGTTGATGCATTTGTGATACTGGAGAAGTGAAGCCCCCCACTATAATTTTAATGGGGTCTATCTCTCTTTTTATGTCAAATAGTTATGAAATTGGGTGTGCTGATATTTGGTGTGTATAATGTACAATTGTTATCTCATCTAGGTAATTTGTTTCCTATACCAGGGGTCTCTCTGTCGACCCCTTCTGGCATGAAATCAGCCTTATCAGGTGTAAGACTAGTTATCCCTGTGTGCTTTTAGTGCACAGGTGCTTGAAGTATCATTTTCCATTCTTTCACTCTCAGCCCTTGCATGTCTCTGCAGACAGCTGTGTCTCTTCTAGGCAACATAAGCTTAGGTTCTGTTTCTTGATTCAATCCTTTTCGTTGACCTCATGACTGTTATTGTCCTCATTGGCTCCGTGTCAGATTCACCGAAGTATTTTCTGCAGTGCTGGCATTTTGGCCTTGAGTTCCTTTAGTTTATTTTTCCTAGTGTTGCCATTACCTCCGTTGGCAATTATCTTCTTTCAGAACTTGAAGAACTTCATTTCAACACGGTCTCCAAACCGGCACTGTGAGTAGGACCAAGGTTGAGTGGCAGCTCTGTTTCTTATTCTCACTTCCCTGTTTTTGTTCTTTCATCTTTTTGCTCTCTTTTCAGCTGGCATACCCACGGAGGGCTTTGCTACTTTCCCATGCGGCCACACAGCTACTAAACGTGGTGAGTGTCTCTGGGTGAACTCTGAGTTCTGCTTCCTCTAGACAGCCAGGGTAGAAATTCACACTTGGAGTCTTCAACGATACTGGTCTGCAATTTATCATCCTTGTGATGTCTTTGCTCGGCTTTGGTGTCTGGGTAGGGCTGGACTCATGGACAAGTTCTCTCTTCTACTGAAAGAGACTTACAAGTATTGGAGTTAATTATTTAAATATTTGCTAACATTCAATATTTGAATCTTAGTAGCCTGAAGATTTCTTAGACATGTAGAGCTTTTTAATTAATCTTAATGATTCAATTTCTTTATTTTTTGCTATAGGTCAGTTCCGATTTTCAATTTTTTCTTGAGTCAGTTTGGTTGCTTTGGAAATTTTCTCTTCCACTTATCTAACTTATACCAAATACAGCTGTTTGTTAAGGGTCTTAGTTATCGATTCTTTACTGGAACCAACTACAGTTTAATGAAGAAAAGATATCCTTTGTTCACAGTTTCAGAAGGTCTCCCACTGTCTGTTCATGGAGCGTATGGCAATGGTGGAGGCAAATGCAGAGGCTGGACATCCACTCAGAGCGTTGCACACAGAAGCAAATCAAAAGCAGGAGCGAGCCAGTGCGCGGAAACCCTGCCAGACTAGAGCTCTCCCAGGAAGAAGCTGTCACAGTGATTCATCTTCCTTCCTTTAATTACTTTAAGCTACCAGTTGGACTCTCCACACTCAGGGTGTGTGTCCCTCCCTCACTTTCTGGCCCACAAGTCAACAACACCCACCTCTGCACTGGGCAACCCCCAATCTCAACAAGGTGACACAATCCCTCCAGGTCAAACCTCAAGCACCTGCCCCTTCCAGCCAGGTCCTATTTCCCCATGACACACAGTTCCACAGTTATCCTATATCCAAATACATAAGGATTTTAGGGGAAAACTCCAGATCCAAACTATGTCATTTAGGTAAAGCTATATTCTATCTAAAGAAATGGTTTCACTGTATTCCATACATATTTTATGTTTGTTTTTTAACTTTGTTTTACACCCTATCATTTCTATTCTCATTTCTTCTTCCATTAACAGTAGTTGAACACCAAGTTGCTTTAGTTAGTATTGTTCACACATTTTACAATGTATACATGTATCAAAACATCATAAACTGTACCGTATATTTAATTTTATTTACCATCACAGAAAAATTTTAAGCTATGTCCTTTTAATTTTCTCTTCTCACTCAGGGTCTTGCTAAGTCACTAAGTTGCCCAGTCTTAGTAATCTTAAATTCGAAATCCTTCTGCCTCAGCATCACAGAGTGCTGGAATTATAGATACACACCACCATGCCAGCTCAAACTCTTTTTTTAATTTCTACATGCCTATAAATTTTACCGTTTCCCTGCTATTGTTGATTCATAGCCTCATTCCATTGATTAGACAGAAAAACAATGTATGATTTGAATACTGTTCAATGTACATTGTTTGTTTATGAGCTAGTATGTCTTATTTTCTAGACAGATTTTAATATACTAATGTGATTACGAGGTTCCAAACAAGGCTATTTTAGAAGCAAAATCTGGAAACAATGAGCAAAAGGGCCCACTGAGTTCTTTATAAAGCCTATCTGAGGGCTGGAGGAATGGCTCAACGGTTAGAGCACTTGCTTGGCAAGCATAAGTCAAGAGTTAAGTACCCAAGCTCGATTCCCCAGCACCACGAGCCGAGCATGGTGGCGCACGCCTGTAATCCCAGCACCCTTGAAGCTGAGGCAGGAGGATTTCTGTGAGTCCAAGGCCAGCCTGGGCTCCATAGTGAATTCAGGACCAGCCTGGGCTACAGAGTGAGACACTGTCTCAAAAAAAAAAAAAAGCCTATCTGAATGGAATCCAAACACTGTAGTTTCAGAGTCAGCATGAAGATTGTAATACACTAAATTTGGTTACAAAATGCTGGATCCCAACACATCAGAAACAGCAAATGTGAAGTCACTTTATGAAGCTACTGAAGAAAACACAGGTTATTATTTTTAGTGTATCTTTGCTTGTTCTTTGGTTCCCGTTAGGGTTGGGGGCTAGAATGTCCCTCAAACCTCATATTTTTGCTTTCCCCCCAGTTTTATTAATATATATGATGCACCATGTTTATAATGAACTTGAGTATTTTGTGCATGTGTATATCGCATCAACATTACATCCCCCCTTCCCCATTCTTGGCCCTCCCACGCCTTTCAGGTTCCCCCGTAACTCCCATGATCACACCCATTCTGTTCTATAGCATGCCTGTATTCTGGGTTTCCCAAATCAGAGAAATGATGCGATATTTAACATATTTATCTTGTGCAACTGAGTCACTTCACCATTCAAACCACCCTCTTTAGCTCAGCGTTTCATCCCTAGAATGGGCTGCAGTGGCCTGATGCCTCTTCTCAGGTTTACTTTATTGGGACAATTTGCCAAAAGTTCTTTTTTTGCTGTATCTTACTATATCTTTGTTAAGATTCTTTAACATGGCTTCACCCACCAGTCCACATAAGAAAAGAACAATAACAATGAAATTCATAAGGCTAGAAAATGTGAAAAAGAGAGATGTTAAACTTCAAGTTTCTTGGGTGAATACTGAAAGGTAAATATTTGTACACTCAATAGACACTCAGGATATCATTACGTCAATCAGTTTTCTTAGAATAAACTCACATTGAAGACCAAATAAGTGAATTGCTACATTAAACAAACTTGTCTATATCAGAAAAATATATTACACATAAAGCAATATACTTAATGACATAGTTATTTCAGAATTTTTTTAATTTTCATAAATTATTTACTTACATTTCACTAATTACTAACATTTTGCCAGATTTGATTTAGCATTTTATCTACCTATCCATCCATAAATTCATGCACATGAATTTTTTAAAGATTTTATGCCAATTCCCCAGGTTGAATATAATTATTATGTTTTGCACACTAATGTACTATTAAAAATAATTATGGGGAAAGTTTCACAGATTTTATGAGAAAGGTGTACTGCTTTAGTAGAATAAGTATCAAATATTCAAATACCAATCTCTACTTTTGTTCCACTTTCTCTTTAAATGATGCCTTTCTTCCACATTCTTTGGTGCTGCTTGTCTCTCTGTCCCTCTTAAAGATTCTTTCTAGTACTGTCTGCAATGCTGGGCTAATGGTCACAGATTTTTTTAGGGATTCTTGGTCATAAAAAATTTACTTCCCCTTCAATTTCCAGGGATGATTTTTCTGGATGCAACAACCAGAGTTGACACCTGCTGTCTTTTAAAGCTTGAAAGTTCTTGCTCCACGCTCTCCTGGCCTTTTAAAGTTTGCACTGAGAAATCTTCAGTAATTCAAATCGGCTTGCCAGAATAATGTGTTTTCCTTTGCTGTCTTTAACATTCTCTCTTTATGCTGTATTTCTGATGTTTTGATTATGATATGTTGTGGTAAGTCTCTTGCTGGCTGAAGTAGTATTTGGTGTTCTGTGCTTATTGTAATTGAAAGTTAACTTCCTCGATTTGGGGGATTTTCTTGCATGATTTTAGTGAATAACTTCTTGATCCCTTTGGTGCTGTCTTCTGCTCTTTCTCCCAAACCCATAATTCCGAGATTGGTTCTCTTTGAGTCATCCATCAACTGTTGTATCCAGACGCTTTGCTCATTTCTAATTTTGGAGTCATGCCTAATTATAGCACTTGTTTCCTCAGCCTTGTCTTCAAGGTCTGAAATTCTGTCCTCACAATGTTTGAGTCGACTACCTTCGTTTTCAAATATATTTTTCATATCCTGAATTTCAACTAGATTTCTTTTCAAAATTTTCACTTCTCTATCAAAATATTCCTTCATATTTTGCATTTCCTTATTTCACCTCAGCCAGCTTTTTATTTGTGGCTTTTATAGGCTCAGTAAGCTTTGTCTCCATAAGGACCATTAGTTGTTTAGTAAGTTCCTGTTTATGCCCAACTGATCATTGCTTGCCTTTATCTTGTTTGAACTGACTATTCGACTTGTTTATTGCCTTGTGACTTCTTTCCCTATGAGTTCCACTATTTCGGGGCCCACAATATTAGTTTTTGGGGTCTCAGGCATTTCTCTGTGTGTCCTATTGCCGTGTCTTCTTCCCGTGTTTCTGCTGTTGAGGGGCTTTGCTTAAAAGGCCCAGCTGGGAAGTTTTTTTTGAATGGGCATAAGGACACATGGGGGGAGCCAAAATCCCTCTGATTTCTGTGCTGGAAATAATCAATAAGAGGGTACCTAACAGTCTAGTGGCTTCTGAGGTGTCATGAACACACCCAGACCCCTTAGCAGAGCTCACCCACCTGTCCTGGCTTCCCTCCCCCACCGCCGAGTCTCTCCACCCTCAGAGGTGCTCTCACTACACCCAAGCCATTCAAGAGGCTGGCAGCCTTTCCCTCCTCTCCAAAATGTTTACTGTGCCAGTTTCTTCCTAGACACTGTTTAAAAGTGACCCTAAAAGCCCTGATGTGCTCTTCTGAGCTTTCTTTTACCCTAAGAAATTCAGTATCATGCTCTTATTTTTAAATGGCTCCTGCTTACATCTTTGCCAGTTATGAATACAGAGCGCTGCTGCTGATCTGGGCTCCAGGAGGCCTTTTCTCGGGAAAGCTCGCGTTGCATTTGTAGTATGCACTACTTACAGGCTCATTTTTTTGGAGGCTGGAGCTATGAGCAGCTGTCAGTTCCCACTTCTCCCAGATCCACGCTTACTTTGGTCTGAGGTTCCGGGCTCCAGGCTTTCTTTTGTCTGTGGATGCCTGCAGCTCAGGGCTGTGCTCAGTCCGCCTTTGGCTGCTTCCGGGGCTGCTGCAATGAGCTAGTACTGATATAACCTGGAGAATGGCCCATGCTCACTTGATAAGAAAGCAGGCACTGGTACTGCAGTCCTGAGCCTTACCAGATGCCTGTCTGCTTGGAAAAATGGAACAGAGGTACATGTCCACCCATGTTCATAGCAGCACAGCTAACAATAGCTAAGATGTGGAAGACACCAAAATACCCTTCACCAGACCGATGGATACGTAAATGGTGGTAGTGGAATACTACTCATCTATAAAGACAGATAGGTATGAGGTGTTTGTAGGTAAATGGAGGCAACGTGAAACCATCATGCTCAGTGAGATAAGTCAGAAGCAGAAGGATAAATACCAACTGGTTTCTGTAATATGGAAAACCCAGATCACCATCATTTCATAGAATTAATTGAGAGGAATAATGGGAACTGGTGGTGGAGGGGTAGGAGGGTCAAAAAACGCATAAGGGAAGGGTTTGTAATTTTGTTGTGATATGTATATGCACAAAATACTCAGGTCAATGTAAACATTATGTATTGCATATATACATATCAATCAAATGAGGAAAAAGAAAGAATGCCCCCAAAACAGGCTGAGAGGCGATGTTGCGTTCTTCTCTGCTGAGTTGTTGTTCCTGGCATCTAGTGGGGCTTTCAACTTGGGGCAGGCGGAGTAGTCACAGGTAGCCAAAGACAAGAAAAAGAGATAGGGCTATATATAACTCAGCTGTTTCTTTTGCTGTGTAGAAACTTTTTAATTGAACATAGATAGCAGCAGGTGTTGATTCTTACTATTATTTCTGGTGTTGTTGGGGCCCTGTTCCAAAAGGCTTTGCCTTTGAATACAAGAATTTTATTGGCTTATATGCTTATTTTTATGTCAATGCAATAATTTTTATTATAGTCACTATATTCTTTACTCATTTCTTCTGAAATCTTCTAAGTGAAAGAACATTTTGATTTTTCGTTGTTGTTGTTGTTAATACCTAAATCCTTTCAATTCTCACTGAAAAAAAAAACTTGCAAAAAATGAGAATTTGTTAAGGGTTTTTGTTATTTTTTAGGATTCTCTTGTAGAGATTAGTGGTTAAATTTATACTAAAATATCAATTTTAGACTATTTTAAGATAATTCAGAGAACGTGGGGAACAAACACAGATTAAACAAAAACAGGCATGTTTTGAAACATTTAGAGAGCAAGCGTATGAGGTTTTCCTGGACAATTCTCTAATGTTTAATGTGACTAAGATTCTCAAAATGAAAATTTCTGGGGCTGGATCATAGCTCAGCAGTTAAAGTGCTTACTTTACATAAACAAGGGTCCTAGGTCCCACTTCACAGTACCACATAAAAATTTGCTGAGTGTAGTTGTACACACCTGTGGTCCTAGGACCTGAGAGGTTGAGGCAGGAGAATTGTCATGAGCTCAAGGCCAGTCTGGGCTACAGAGTGAGTTCAGGCTCCATCACCTTCTCCTTATATTTTAAACAGTTATGAGTTCTCATCAACAGACAGAGGAACTCTGGAGTTGACCACACCCGTGTTAGACACCAGATCCCTTTCATTGATTTCTGTGACATACAGATAAACATTCCTTCGGAGCCTCAGAGGCCTTATAGAAAAAATGCGGACAAGGATCGCTGCCTTACAGAGTTAGTGAGAAGAATCAGCGTAATCACGCTGACTCAAGACTGAGTGCTGCCCAGCCTGTTCTAATCCTGCTCTCTACTTCCTCACCCTCTAAAATCAACAAACAAGTTTTCTTACTCTGTTCTCTGTCCTTTGTCTCACCTCACAGAACTCAGGGGCCAGCAGTCTATTCCACTTACAGAAAGGTGGCATGACTAGAAATGTTAAATGTTATCCATTTCCCCAAACTAGAGCCTCTCGGGCAGGGCAGTGGCCTAATGGTCCTACCCCCAAAGTCTCCCCAGGACCCATGAGGCTTGTCTAGGTGAGCTAAGACCAACCTCAAGTCCCTAAGAGCCAATATCACATTCTACCTAGTGCAATGTCAGAACATGACGGAACCAACCTCAGGCAGTATGTGATGCCGCACTGATGACCTCTGGAAGGTAAATCCAGCGACCACCAGGGGCCAGCCTCAGAGCGGTCCAAGCACCAGAAGAGGTTACACTAGTATTCTCATTGTGTTAAGTTCACTGCCAACTCTTGTCCTCTCCTGGAGAATATTTGGAGGCAATCTCAATGAACAGTTCATGCTTTTTCTTTCTTGGGCCTATGAGAAATTGTTATTAGAAGGAGTTCAAATCTCAGCCCCTCAGGCACTGCCTCAGTGACCCCAGTGTGAGTGATGATGTACCAACCCCATCCCAACCAAGATCTGAAGGATGGTGCAAACGGGCCTAAGCTCTTGTGGTCAAGCTCACCAACATGTAACTGTCCTATTATGCAAGAAGGATGTTAAGGAGGGGAAGATAATAAAACTACTCACACTCTCTCTGTGTCCCACTCTCAGTATTACTCTGTTCCTAACCTGAAATTTACCGGAATCTCTCCTGCCAATGTTTTCTCTGATTTCTAGTATTAGAGCCTGACAAACCAGGAATCATCCATAGAAGAGACTTAACACACCCCTACAGATAACTTGCCCTTCCCAGGTATTCCCCTTCACGAGTGGGGAGAGCAAAGCTCAGACAGAAAAACCTAAGAATCAGGATTTCAAGGCCTTTGTCTTAAGGCACTCCCACAGATGTGCCTGCTGGAATGCTCTCTGTTTTATCCTCAACATACCCATATGTAAAAGGGGAAGCATTCACTATACCAGTAACGATAAGAGAAAGGATCCAACGCATCTACTGAGCTTCCTTAAGCATCTGAATATAAACCCCTTTAGTGCTTTTTGTAAACATAAACTTTAGGACACTTGCAATTTCCCACCATATTCATGGTCATTATTATCATTTTCCAAGAGCTGGCCGGTGTCTCTGCCACATAGGGCCCTGTATTACTCTTCTCCAATTCTGTGCACAGCTCTACTGAATGGAAACTCAAGTTCTCTGCCTTTTCCCAAACAAATACGAGCAATCGGAGTTCTACCATTGATGACATCGGCTGTGGCCTCGCTCTCAGGCTCCTGTGAGGATCTGGGCATTCAGAGGTGGCAGCAGGCCAAAGCAAAGAGGGGGAACACCTGGGCTCAGATGCTGACTCCTCCCTCCAGCTGGGCTTCACATGCGATTCTCACTGTGAACTGCCCACTCACCATTCTGGATTCTTCTCATGCCAAGATCACCAAGATCCTCAGATCCAGAACCCTGGAATCTCTTCTGCTGACATCCTCAAACCTGCGTCTCTCCTCACTGAGAGATTTTCAAATCATGCCCACGCATCCTCCCTCATCCTAATGAAATTTAGGACTTCCGGTTCTTTCCTGAATCACCAAATACACATCTGTGAGGTCCCTTCTCAATTCGAGACCCCAAACGCACAACGTAAGTGCTCCCCTATGTGAATATTCTCAGTCCTAAATTCTAGAGTTTACTGCCCTCCTCACGGCCCGGGGTTCCTTCCTCTAGATATGCCACAGATTCAGCCCAGAGCCACCGACTGTGAATTAGCACAGAGGTCCTGCTTCTCCTTCCTGGCTACCTGTCTTGCAACTTGGGCAGAGTACATGTGGCAGCGTGTTACTGAGAGGACAAATGACAAATTATATAATTGGGACCAAAGGCCACCACTCCTTCCCAGAGACTATATAAAGGCAAATCACTCCTGGCATCGCTGTATCGCTGCCGCCCTCACTGCCAACATGCTGGCCTCAGGGCTGCTTCTGGTGGCTGTGCTGGCCTGCCTGAGCCTGATGGTGCTGCTGTCTGTCTGGCGGCACAGGAAGCTCTCGGCGAAGCTGCCTCCCGGACCCACCCCGCTGCCCTTCATCGGGAACTACCTGCAGCTGGACAGGGAGCAGATGTACAACTCCATCATGAAGGTGCCTCCAGGCAGGGGAAGGGTGGAAGGGAGAGGGAATCGGGGAGAAGGGACTGCAGTGCTCGGCTGGGGCTTTCCTGGCAGAGAATCAGCCAGGATGATTCAAAGTGTTAAGGTAGAGGAGTTCTGAAGAGTCGGTACCAGGGTGCCTTCCAGGAAAGACCAGATTCTGGAAATGTTCATCTCTTGGCCTCTCAGAGCCTGGGTGAAACGCATTCCAGCCTCTCGACACCTGACTTCAGACCAACCAAATTCAGAGAATGACCCCCCTGGCCCCGCCCCTATCAGATCAGCGAGCGCTACGGCCCCGTGTTCACCGTGCACCTGGGGACTCGCCGGGTCGTGATGCTGTGTGGATACGACGCAGTGAAGGAGGCTCTGGTGGACCAGGCTGATGATTTCAGCGGACGCGGCGAGCAGGCCACACTGAACTGGATCTTCGACAGCCACGGTGAGCCGGAGACCGTGTGGGAGAAGGGCGCCCGGCAGACGCGGTGGGCGCAGCTCCCCGGCCTTCCTTTCGCATCCACCAAAGGGTGTGGAGAACCCGTCGGCGGCGGGTCCTTGGTCCTCACCGGCTGTGACGCTCCGCAGACCTCCTGTTCTCTCTGGTGCCTTGGAACATCTGGGCTCCACTTCCCTCCGCTTCCGTCCGCCACAACTTCCCGTTCTCCCGCGCTACGTCTCCTCTTTCTGGATCTGCTCATCTCTTAGAACTTTTTGGGATTCGCTGTTGGAATCCTGCTCCTCTGACTTAGCTGATCATTTCATCCTTTGCCAACCTCAGCTCCTGTGCTTCCCCTCGTTCCTTCTCATCCCTCCTTCCATTTCTCCTTTCTCTGTCGGAATCTCACACAAGGAATACTTCCAGGCCACCTGGCCTCCCTCTGCTGGCAAGAAGCGTTCTTTTTTCAAGACTCTCTGTTTCCCTCTCCCTATCTCTCCCTCTTTGCCTTCTTAGTAAACAACGCTCTACAGATTATACATCTACCTGCAGATCTCCACAGACTCACCCCCTCTCCACGTAGCTCCCTCCTTTCCCGCCATTTCACTTCATTCTGAGTATCTTGCTCTGCATATCTGTCTCATCGTTTCATCTCTCTCTCCCTCCCTTGCACACCTGTCTTCCAGCTCTGACCCCACCCTGAGTGTGGCGCTCTCTCAGCGGCTCCCACCGCCTCCCTCGCTGGCCAGCTTTCCCTCGCCACCGCACTCTCTGTACAACCCTCCACCTCTCCAGAGCTCGATCAGGGGAGATCTGTGGTCCAACCTTCTCCCTGTACCTCTGACCCCTCCCCACCTCTGTGCTCACCCTCCAGGGGTAGTGTTCGGCAATGGGGAGCGCGCCAGGCAACTCAAGCGCTTCACCCTTGCCACCCTGCGAGACTTCGGAATGGGCAAGCGTGGCATTGAGGAGCGCATCCAGGAGGAGGCAAACTGTGTTGTCCAGGCTTTGCGGGACACAAATGGTAAGCAGAGGACTCCGCAGTGTGTGGGAAAGAGAAAGCAAACATTCAGCACAAGGGACTCGCAGGTTGTGCTCGTGATGGGGACATGGGAAATGGCACCATTGGCCCCCCCTCTGTTCGGTGCTGAAGTTTGGATCACCAATGCAAAGTCCTCTTTAAATTGTCACACTGGCATCAGGTCACTCAGGTAAATGGCCCCTCACACCTGACTCTGCCTCTCTCCCAGGTGCCTACATAGATCCCACCTACTACATGAGCCAGGCAATCTGCAATGTCATTAGCTCCATTGTCTTTGGGGACCGCTTCAGCTATGACAACAAAGAGTTCCTGTCACTCTTGAACATGATACTGAGAGCCTTCCAGTTCACAGCTACTCCCGCTGGACAGGTAAGGTACTCCATCCTGTGTCCCCAAGCCAGTACCACAAGCTGTC
Source organism: Ctenodactylus gundi (assembly GCA_004027205.1). Taxonomy (NCBI): domain Eukaryota; kingdom Metazoa; phylum Chordata; class Mammalia; order Rodentia; family Ctenodactylidae; genus Ctenodactylus; species Ctenodactylus gundi. Next base: position 144,141 of record PVKB01003547.1, on the reverse strand, counting down.
AACTACACCCCTACACAGCCATCATTCTTCAAACTCTCATCTTCCTCAAAAAAAGATACCCTCAGGGGCTGGAGGAATTGCGCAGCAGTTAAAGTGCTTGCCTAGCAATCGCTAAGTCAAATGCTAAGTGCCCAAGTTCAATTCCCCAGCATCATAAAAGCTGGGCATGGTGGTGCACACCTGCAATCCCAGCACTCGGGAGGCTGAGACAGAAGGATTGCTGTGGTCCTGAGGTCAGCCTGGGCTCCATAATGAGTCAGGACCAGCCTGGGCTACAGAGTGAGACTCTGTCTCAAAAAAGAAAAAAAAAAGATACCCTCCAATAGAGTCCCCACTCTTGGACACATGGACAGCTTCACAAGAACCCAGGAGACATACCCACTACACAGCCTCCAGGGCACTGATTATTTCAACAATTTCTTTCTAACATAGGTCCTTCGGACAAAAAAAAAATGCCAAAAAAAACATGCCATCTACTGGTACTGTGTCACCAGAGCAGGTGCTCCTAATTCGACTTACCTTATTCTTCCGAGCAAGCTCCTACCCAGTACTTTGGAATGTCTCAATACCGAGACAAGGAACCACCTTAGCCCTCCTGAACACCTGAACAATCAGTACTGAAAAATCTAGACCACCTCAGCCATCTGACATATCCACACCTGCTCCACCAGCCCAGCAGAGTATCTAGACAGTTAACCACACAATTCTACAATTAAGATACCAATCATGTAAAAAAATTCTACACAGACTGTCTTTAAACATCCAAATCAGTGTCCTCCCCCTAAGCCCACTCAACAATCATAGAGGGCACCACTGTGCAGCCCATTTGGGTACTTAAACGTCAGAAAGTGTCTCCTCCAATTTAACACATGAAACCCAGGCACACTTCATGCCTGAACATGTGGATGGCAGTTCCCAAATAAAATCCCACAAGTATCTGGACAGCTGTCTCCAATCTAGTCCTCCAGAATACATGACCACCCCAGTAGGCTATCCCACTAGGACGCACCACCTGAGTAGCTCAACACCCACATCTTTCTACCCAAATCCACACGAATGCCTGAACCCCTTGTTTAGTACTCTTACCCACTATTACCTGGATATCTAAAACTTGAACATGTGCCCCAACCCATCTAATCTCAATTCTTAGAAAATAACTCTCACATATGACCCACATGAAACACACATATATGCTCCCCTCAACCCCAGTTAAACACCTAAACACCTGATGTCTTGAAGCAGCCATAGATGACCTTCCATCCTCTCTTCTCCCCTACCTCAAAGCTCCTGGAGATGTTCACTTCCGTGATGAGACGCCTGCCAGGCCCACAACAGGAGGCCTACAAGAACTTGCAGGGGCTGGAGAAATTCATCGTGAGGAAGGTGGAGGAGAACCAGCGCACACTGGATCCCAATTCCCCACGGAACTTCATCGACTCCTTTCTCATCCGCATGCAGGAGGTAGGCCCAGCAACCTGCGTGGGAAGGTCCAACTGAGGCAGAAGGAACCAGGCTGGTGGCCCGTTGCAGTTAGCCACTGCTTTTCCATTTGCTGAATCCTTAAGAACAGGCAGAGAACAGTTATGCAAACCATGACAGCATCCACCTCCCAGCACTGCCATGTGTCACAGTGTATTATAAATGCCTGATTGCATCACCTGCTTAGCGCTCACAACAATCCTGTTTGGAGGGAGGGGGAAGGGCAGGAGGGAAGATCAGGCTCATGAACTCTATAGTTTAGAACTGGCAGGAGAAGTCTGGGCACTTATAGGAGGAGAGGCAGCTACTGGGGATAGAAATCATGTCAGACGGCAGCTTGCAGTGATCCTCAGGGGTTCGGGGCCAGTCCACCATGTTTTGTACATGGAGATGTTGAGGAACAGAAAACTGTGGCTTTGACCACAGGATCAGAGTACAGGTTAAAAGAAAGTCGATTTTTCATCTCAGCTGTATCTCAGCTCTGCTTCTCATATCCAGTCAATCCCCAGTTGTCTGTCTGTATGTGGCATTGCAGGTAAGAAGTCACATTCTTTCTTGTTTCGTTTTTGAGGCCATGTCTCGCTCTGTAACCCAGGCTAGTCCTGAACCTACTGTGTAGTCCAGACTAGCCTCAAACTCACGGTAAGCCTCCTGCCTTGGCTTCCCAAGTGCTGAGATTACATGGTGCACCACCACGGCCAGTTTACGTGGTGCTGGAGAATTAAGCTCAGAGCCTTGCACTTGCTAGACAAGTTCTCTAACTCCTGAGCTAGGCCCCTAGCCCCTAGTACTCTTTTTTATAATTTATAGTTATTCTATGCAGGAAGAAGTTTGAAATTGACAAGGTGCATTAAACTTACGTCTGCAACTTTCTCCTTCTCTGTACCAGGTGATGAGCATGACGCAACAGCCCCCGAACTATGATTGATTATGACTCCCAACTTTACAAATGAGAAAAAATTGCACTCTAGAGAGTATACATGGCTTTTCTGAGGTCACAGAGAAAGTATGCAGAGCGTCCTAGTTCAGTGCTGGTCTGTCTGACTTCAGGCTGGTGCTCTCGGAAGCCACGCTGTCTCTCCTTTTCTAGTCTGGTCATCTGACACACTTGTGTGAACAGGTGACCTGAATTTAGAATGTGGTAAAGGAGGGCCCCCCGTCTTCACCTGCTTGCCAATCCATAGGCAGTGAGAATCAACGCTGAGATTTACGCAGTTTAAAGTTCAAAGAATACGAGATTTCCCCAATGATAACAGCAACCATTGGAAGAGAATGGGATGCTGTCACATAGGATTCTGTGGTCACATCTCAGAGTACATGTTTTCAACCTCTAAACGATACCATCTCTCCCTTCTTTATCCTTTCTCTCTGTATTTCTTTTTCTAAATATTTCTACCATTAAAAAGGTGGCAACAATGTAATTCCCCTTTTACTTAGAAAATGCTTTAGTTTTTATCCATTGCTACAAATATATTTTGTATTTTTATATTCTCTTTCCCCCACTCATAAACTCTACCATTATTTTTCTATTAAATTAAAATACTGTTTTTATTCTATATTAAATTCACAAATTTAAAAAGTAATGACAAAGCTGATAATTAAAGGACGCATAAACATCTGGGCAAAATATATTTAAAAAGCGGGGCTGGGTAGAAATAAGATTCTGAATAAAGATCAAAAAACTGAAGAAAGTACAGTACAGTCAACATTATGTCCCACAAATTGCCTGTCTCAGGGACATAAAACCCGTTTGTCCTAGATCTCCCTCCATAGGGACTATAATCTCATCTCTGCCATCATTCTGCCTCAGGAGATATAAGCACCCACTACCATACTTCTTCTCTCAGAGGAGGCTCTTCTCCTGCTGTAGGTCTTGACTTAAGAAAGATGGGTCCTAAGAATAAAAATCCCAGAAGAGTCCCCAGTAAGCTGGCAGATGGACTCAACCTAAAGGCCTCTCTCCTTTCAGGAAAAGAATAACCCCAACACAGAGTTCTTCATGAAGAACCTGGTGATGACCTCACTCAATCTCTTCTTCGCGGGCACAGAGACAACCAGCACAACCCTACGCTACGGCTTCCTGCTGTTCATGAAGCACCCGGAAGTGGAAGGTAAGGCTGGACAAGACAGAGAGGTGGAAGACACAGATCTAAACTCCTCTAAGCCTACTGTAGTGATTCCACTTCCCCCGTGTTCATGGACCTTCAAATATACACTGCTGTACACAGATAAAAAGAAAGGCACCAGTCAAGACTCATGAGTTGCTGATATATCAGTAGGATCTTAACTGGTGGGAAATCGATCACATGAGCCACAGATGGCCCATTGCCTGCCTCCACAGGCCAATGTCTAAACTCTATTGCGGCTGCCATGGTTCTAGGTTAACAGGGTCCTGTTCCAGCAATGCATACGTCCACTGTCTCTTTTCCATGGTCCACATGCATCTCATACATAGATAAATGTCATGCACACAGCTTAATATATTTGGACTAGATTCCCTGCTTGGAGATCACTGGAAACTAAACAGTAACCCCTTACCTCCAGTCAAGGTTCATGAGGAGATTGACCGAGTGATTGGCAGGAACCGGCAGCCCAAATACGAGGACCGGACCAAGATGCCCTACACGGATGCAGTGATCCACGAGATCCAAAGATTCATAGACTTGATCCCCATGGGCCTGGCTCGCAGGGTCACCAGGGACACCAAGTTTCGGGGCTACCTCATCCCCAAGGTGCTGTCTTGCCTGGCCTAGTGGAATTTTTAATTCCCTCTCTGGAACCCCCACTACCCAGACCCAAGAGAACCTTTTACAGCTGCTGTCCGTCTCCCTCCATCACAGGCTCCCTCAACCTCTGCGCGCCTGCTGCCTTTCCACCCACAGACTCCTTATTCCCATGTTTCCCCCAGCTTTTCCTGGGCAGGACAGTCAGCACTATGTCCCACTAATAGCCTGTCTCAGGGACATAGAACCCATTTGCCCTAGATCTGCCTCCATAGGGACTGTAATCTCACCTCCTCATCATTCTTCCTCAGGAGATATAAGCACCAACTACCATACTTCTTCTCTCAGGGAACATGGAGCTTCCATTTGTCCTAACCTCTTGCCTTGACAGTCATGAGCCACACACTCTGGGGAGCACAGATCCTGTGCGTCTCCAATGATACTTCTCTGACAGCATGACCCCTCATCTCCCTAAAACTCCCTGTCTCAGAAGACCCCGAATTCCATGCCTCCCATTTCTCTTTCTGTGGGGAACTCTCCTTCTCCCCACAAAACTTCCCATGCTCTCTGAACACTCACCCCTCAACTGGTTTTAAAAAGCCTCCATTCCCTCTCATTGCCAGGGCACCGAAGTGTTCCCCATACTGGGCTCTGTGCTGAAAGAGCGCAAGTTCTTCTCCAACCCTGAAGACTTCAGTCCCCAGCACTTCCTGGACGAGAAGGGGCATTTTAAGAAGAGTGATGCTTTTGTGCCCTTTTCCATTGGTAAGACAACTTTTTTTGAGACAGGGTCTCGCTCCATATGCTGGTCCTAATCTCACTGTGTAGCCCCTACTAGCCTTGAACTCATGGCAATCTTCCTGCCTCAGCCTCGTGAGTGCTGGGATTACAGGCATGTGCCACCTTGCCCAGCTTTATGAGATGCTGGGGAATCAAACTCAGGGCCTTTTGCTTGCTAAGCAAGCATTTTAACCACCATGACATTCCTCCAGCAAGACAACTCTCCTGCAGCAGGCCACTCCTCACACCTCCAGAAGCAGCTCATCACCAGCGCCCTCTGTAGCACGGCCTAGTTCCTTCCTCCAGCTTGGAGGTTCCTCTTGGATCTGCCCTCCAGCCAATCAACTGTGACCGCAGAACTAGCAAGCACAGAGTATCTGCATCCGAACCAAAGGGAAAGAAAGCTCCAAGCCTTTTTAAAGATGAGAAAACCCAGACTAAGACAGAGATATTCCCAAGGAGACGCAATTACATTTTCAGGTTATTAGAAAGAAAATGTCAACACCGCAGATATGTTTGAGAGTGTATTTAAGGGGAAAGAACTTTTAACTTCCCAGTCCTACAGCCTGGCATAGATCCTTCTCCTACCCCCCACTTCATGACTAAGGGAAACAGATCAGAAGGGACTGGAGGCCACAGTATCACAGCCCCATCTCTCTGAGACAGCACAGCAGAGCAGTAAGAGCGGACTTCACCTGTGTCCCTCCCTTCTCTCCTCTTCAGGAAAGCGGTACTGTTTTGGAGAAGGCCTGGCCAGAATGGAGCTCTTTCTCTTCTTCACCACGATCATGCAGAACTTCCGCTTCAAGTCCCCACAGGCTCCCAAGGACATTGATGTGTCCCCCAAGCAAGTGGGCTTCAGCACCATCCCAAGAAGCTACACCATGAGCTTCCTGCCCCGCTAAGCCAGGGCTGCGCCAAGGCATAGGGTGTGGGGAGAATCAGGGGCAGAGGGGGGAATGGGGCAGAGATTGTGGGCGGGTAGAGCTAAGGGGTCGCGGATGAGATAACAGAAAAGGGAGGGGCCGGGGGAGGAGCCTAATGAGTGGCGTGGGGATAAGAAAGAGGGCCTGAGGCGCGAAGAGTGAACACACACAACCGCCTGCTCACCTTGCTGGAGACACATCCTGCGTAGCTCGGATGAGCAGCACGTGGTGGTGCTCACCTTGCGTCCTAGCTACTCAGGACTCTGAATTAACAGAATCCCAAATCTGAGGTCACCGGGACATGGTAGCCAGACCCTGTCTCCAAACAGAAAAGCTCTAGGGATGTAACTCAGAGTTAGATGGCTTGTGGCATGAAGGCGGCCCTGGGTTTAGTGGGAAGGTGAGGAAGCTTACATTATGCTGTGCACAATAATAAAAGCTGTGATTCATGGAGCATTATTCTGTGTCAGTGTTTCTCTAAAGGCCTCCCTGGTCTCAAGGCTCACAGACTTCAAGGGGAGCAGTGTGCATGCACATGTCACAGGCGACAAAGCTGAGACTTAGAAAGCTTAAGTTGCTACCAGAGATTTCACAGAACATCACTGCCCATCAGATGCTAAAATACAGGTCTGTGCTCACAGTTCTTGGGACAGATTCCATAAAGTCACCCTTTCCTTGAGTGAAATCACAGTTGCAACTAAGTATATTACCATACAACTTAAACTGACTTATTCAGGGCATTTTCCAGATCAGTGGCAGGCAGCTGGCCTGGACTTACAACACTTATGCCCACACTCTCACCTACGTGTGAGCGTCCTGAGCACCGCTAGAGTGTCTCTATCTATGCCCCCAACACCCATCAGGTAAGGCCACTGTGTCAGGCTCAGAATTAATCTGGGAACCAGACGCTGGCCTCTCCCTTCTAACGATGTGGTTGAGGAAGACAAACCATTCCAGAAAAAGGAAAGAAAACATTGAACCAATACATAGCTATAAATACGTGTGTGTGTGTGTGTGTGTGTGTGTGTGTGTGTGTGTGTGTGTGCATGCATGTAGAGATGTTCTCTCTTTTTTTGAGACAGGGTCTCGCTCTGTGGTCCAGGCTGGCCCTGAACTCACTATGGAGCCCAGACTGGCCTTGGACTCACAGCAATCCTCCTGTCTCAGCCTCCCGAGTGCTGGGATTACAGGCGTGTGCCACCACGCCCAGCTTATGTGGTGCTGGGGAATCGAACTCGGGTACTTAGCGCTTGCTCAAGCGCTTTAACCGCTGAGCCGTTCCTCCAGCCGAGACGGTCTTCTAGGAGTGTGCATGAACACAGACACTGGCATGGGGTCTGAGGGTGGGGAGCTCTCTGATGCGTTGGAATCTGCTAGCATACCCCCCTTAGGTGGGATGCTTAAGAGGTGTGCAATATGAACTTCACAACTGCATCGTAATCAAAACCTCTGAGATTCAACACAAAGAGTGAACATTAAAAGCAGCGAAGAAAAAGACAGACTTCTACCAAGGCAAGCCCAAGTGAATTACTGCAGTTTCCCCAGTGCAAACCTTAAAAGTGAGAAGAACCTAGAATGAAATCTTTCAAGCTTTAAAAGAAAGCAAGCGTCACTGTAGGCCATTGTATCTGACAAAATTAACCCTGAAAATTGAGGAAGAAGTAAAAACTTTTCATGACCGAAAATCTGAAATAAATTTGCAACCACAGAATATATTAGAAGGGATCTTAAAGAGAGACAGAGAGAAAAGTGGCACCAAAGAACACAGAAGAAAACATCAAGCGGGAAATTGTAACAAAAGAAAAAACAAGGAGAAAAATGAGACAGTGGCAGGATTCAGTAAAAGTCTTACAATAATTACTCTCAGGGCTGATGATCTTAACTCACCATTGAAAGCACACAGACTGGCAGAAAGAATCAAAATGCAAAACCCAACCTTTTTTTTTTCTCCAAAAGACACACTCACCTCTCCCACAAAGAAGCACATGGACTGAAGGTAAAAAAATGGATACTAATATTCCATGCTACTGGAGCCCAGAAACAAGCAGGGGTAGCTATACTACTCCAAGACACCGCAGACTTCAAACCAAAACAGATTAGAAAAGGCAAAGATAGACACTATATAAAGGTAAAAGGAAGGATTCAATAGAAAGCGTTTACACTTGCAAACACAAAACAGAAACTACTGAACGTCAAGGTCAACTAGACTCAATAGGATCACACTAAGAGACTTCAATACCCCACTCTCTCTCACAAATAGACAGGTCCACTGGACAAAAAAATCAACAAAGATACATCCGAGCTCAGTCACACCATGGGACAAACGAACCTGGTAGATATCTACAGACTGTTCTATCCAACATCATGGAATACACCTTTGGCTAGGCAGCACATGAGACATTTTCCAAAACACACCATATCCTTGGATATAAGACATGCTTAAATAAATATAAGAGTATTAAAATAATTCCTGCATACTCTCAGATCATAGTGGACTGAAAGTAAAAATCAGTGGCAAAAGAAACTATATAAGTGCATGGAGATTAAATAATACATTATTGAACAAGTGATGGGTCACAGAAGAAACCAGGAAATAAATGAAAGCCTTCCTAAAATCAAATGATAATCACAACGGAAAATGGTAGAAATTAAAAGGAAGAAATACAGAAACGATGAGATATAATTGAAAATTAACATGAACATTCAAATTGTTTAAAAATTAATATAGTAAAATGCATATTGCCCTTAATTCATCTCTAATACCCTTCCTCGCTTTGAAAACACTTGTCCCGTCATTCTCACCACTTTCTGAGGCAGTTCTGGAAGCCCTTTTTTTGTGAGTGTTTTTAACTGCACTGTTGTGGCTGCCTACATATTTTGAGTTAATCCAAAATGTTGGCCTTTGATAGAATTTAGACCTTGGAAAAGAGCCAGAGGTCACACAAAGCCAGTGAAAAAGATAAATGAGGACACTCACCATGTTTTCAAGACCCAGCCCTTCCATTAGATGGCACCTGGCAGCAGCATTAACCAAATTTTGATCACATCACAATGGAAGATTTTGAGAACTGCTGCAGAAAGTAGTAAAGTAGTAAAAATAATGTGAAGAGTGTGTTCAAAGCAAGGTAATTTTGAATAAGGAAAGTGACTATGTGTATTTTGCTGCAGTAAAATTTTTGATTTAAATATTCATCATATTTTTTATCACACGTGGAACACAAACATATGTAGATTAGTTAATACACCTTTGAATTATCAATGGGCCACTGAAGGTGCTATGTTTTTGATCTGGAATGTCCCCCAAAAATTTCATGTATTTGGACATCATGGATTATCTATAGAGCCATGTGCTGTTAGGAGATAGGGATCTGGTTTGAAGGAGTGGATCATGGGTCTGTGGATTAAAATAGAGATGTGCAGATTATATTATAGGCATGTGGACTAGATTACAGGGATATGGTGGAATCGGGAGGAAGTTAATTCTGGAAAGGGCAGAATACTGAGGCTGGACCCGGAAGGGGCAGATCCCTGGGACAGGACCTTGAAGAACAAATGCAACTTCCTTCATTCCTCTGGGACTTGATTTGACTTGGCTTTCTGTCTGCAATGCTGTGAGATCCTGCCTCCACCTCTGCCACTGCCAAATACTTCCACTGTTGCCAGTCACCCATGAATTGACTGTGTTCCTCTGAAACAGTGAACTAAAAGAAATTTTTCTCCTCTGATTTGTGAATGTTACATATTTTGTCACAGCAATAAAAAAATAACTAGGGCAGAAAGTATCAGAGGGAGAAATTTTTATTGTTTTCCCCATTTTATTGATATGTATAAGTGCAAAATATAAAGTTTCCCTTGATCTTATGTGTCTTGTGCACGTACATATAGTGGCAAAGTCACAAATCCTTCCCTTCTCTCTTTTCAACCCTCCCCCCCACACACACCCTCTTCCCTCCAATTCTCGTTATTCCTCACATTAAGTTTTACGAAATAATTGTGATCTGGGTTTCTCATATCAGAAAAACTGTTCAATATCTCACCTTCTACTTCTGACTCACTTCACTAAACACGATGGTCTCAAGTTGCCTCCATTTACCTACAAAAGCCTCCAACCTATCTGTCTTTATAGATGAGTAGTAGTCTATCATGTATAAATACCACAATTTATGCATCTATTGGTATGTTGATGAGTATTTTGGTGTCTTCCACATTTTACCTATTGTTACCTGTGCTGCTATGAACATGGGTATACATGTATCTCTGTTATATGTTGTTTTTAACTCTTTTGGGAAAATTCCCAGAAGTTGTATCACTGGATAGAATGCAATATTTATTTTCAGTCTTTTTAGAAACTTCATACTGCTTTCCATAGTGGTTGTACTAGTTTACATTCCCACCAGCAGTGCAGGAGGGTTCCTTCTTCCCCACAGCCTCACCAGCAGATTGCTGTTGGTGTTCTTGATATACGCCAATCTCTCTGGAGTTAGATGGTATCTTAGTGATGCTCGGATTTGCATTTCTTAACTAAGCATGTCAAACATCTTTTCATGTATTTATTGGGCATTTGAACTTCTTCGTCTGAGAACTGCCTATTCATTTCTTTTGCCTACTTGCAGAAGCACGTGGTATCATGATTCCAGACATCAAAATGTATTACAAAGCAACGGTGCCTCCTCTGCTAACAGCACATTCAGCTCTTCATCCATTGATATTTAGAGTACCCCAGTGATCCACCTGTTACAGAAAATCTCCAGGAAGGGGCCCCCACGCCACTGGACCGACAACAGTTCACCTGTAAAACTGTGCTCAAGGACAAAACACGAGATGTTCCTATGTACACCATAACTTTTGCCTGTAATGCTCAAGACTAAGTTGCCACTTACCCATTTCTGTGCTTCTTGCTTGCTAGCTTCTATATTCCATGGTACAAAAGAAAAGAAGCCCACTAGCATAAAAAAGTCTCTCTCCTTTCATCGCAAGGCTCTGTGCCCTGGTTTCACTGAGTCTGATAACCATTTCTTCAACATTTGGAGGTCCCAGTGAGATCAGACAGACTATCAAACCCCATTGGGTCAAAGGTGCTGCTCCCTGGCCCTGCAGCCTATGGCAGTTCCTAGATCTGGGAAGTGTGTACCCCCAATGTGATTCGGGGTCTCCTTCCAGATGACTGAAGGAGGCTATGGAGGCACAGACCAGGGCTCAAGGCTGGCAGAGTGAGACAGAGACCTGCAACAGATGTCCGGACCAGGTAGGCAGCCCTCAGGGTAGTTAGTAAGGAGCTGGCATGGGTTGGTCCCTGAAGGAAGTGTTGAGTGCCCTTGATATGATCCTGAGGATCCACTCCCTCCCTTCCACAGGAGATCAGTGTGATTCCAGTCACAGACTGTGGATTTGGCAGAATCAGGAATTTAATACAACATAAACAGGGACTTCTATGATGAACTCTGAGTGAATGGTGTGTGAATACACAACTTTTCTCATTTGCAAGTCTAGTTGAATCTGTGACTTCACAGCCAGTCATACTTAAGGTCCCAACGACAGGGCTCATTCTGGGATTCTGCAGTGATTGACATACGGTCTATATTGGAACTGGTCTAGTGACTGGGTGTGAGTCACCCTGTCAGACTGAACCCACTACAGCTAAGTCACACCTAAGCTCCCTTTGGGGACACAGCCTGACGGGCACCTGGGTGGCCTCCTCCATGGAGTCTCCTTCCTTTTGTTTTATGGTTCTGGTAGACACCAGGCACATATAACACGGGTTCCTCAAGGCCTAAGAGGCCAAAGGTTTTAAAAGCGTGCTAAGCCACTTCAAAGTCGGTTACTCTGGAGGCTACAGTGTCCTGGAGAAGCCATGAAAAAGTGCAGCCTCCCTGAGTCACTGAGCAGTGTGGTGCGCTATACAGCACTGGTACCTGCTGGGTCCTGCAGCTCGCAGAGCCTGCAGCGACCACCCGCTCACCTCAGCGTCCCACATGGGGTAGAATTAGGAAATAAGAAGAAGGTTGCGAGGGACCCACAGCAGCTCCAGAACAAGACTTGCCCAGAGCAGGAGGCTTATGAACTGTACCCCGAGTCCTTGGGCACCCAGCCACCCTTCCCTCCCTTCCCGCCACCGGCGGCCTTCCTGGAACTCATGGTTTGAGAGTTGCCCACCTCTCTGGAGCCCATGAGTGCACTGGTCTCCACTCCACCTCCACCATGCAGTTCTCTGGGTCCTTCAAGTACATGTGCACTGGTCAATTCATCACCACTTAGAACCTGGACCCTGCTTTTCCCAACCCCGAGAGGGAAGAGATCCGGTCACGCCGAGGACGTCGCTTCTCCAAGTATCCCTTCGACGCCTTCTTCCCCCACTTAATAAGCCCGGCAACAAACCAAATGGAACCCCCTCCCTCAAAAAAAAAAAACCTGGACCCTGTGTGCAGCCATGGCATGCCCACCTCCAGCCCTAGCTCCTTCAGTCTCTCCTGGCCCATGTCCCGTAGACTCAAGCCGTTCAGCCATGCACCCAGGCCACCTTCCCGCAGCCCTGTGCCACTGAGAACTAGGCCTTGTAGCGCCTGTCTTTACCTTGGCCTCTACTGCCAGTGGCCCCAGTCTTCAGTCCCTCCATGGTTTTCCTGATGCCTCACATGTTCCCTCTGTCTCTACTGCCTCCACCGCTGCCCAGCTCGATCCCAGGTTCCCTCTGCTCCCTGGATGGAGCCCACTTCAGCCACAGCCAGATGCCCACCGCCTTCCTCAGCTCCCTGCTTTCCTTGCAGCCACCGTTAGTTGCTCTCGATGCCTGGAGACTGCCCAAGGGCATCACCCCTGTGGGATTTCCAAAGAAACCTGGTGGAACTGCTGGGATTGCCTCTGAGGAGGAAATGCAAGGCCCAAAGGAGGCTGTCGTCCAAGACGTGCAGAAGAAGGCCAGAATCGTGGCCATGGCACTAAAGGAAGATAATATGCCTGCCTAAAGGGGCCAGCAAGAACCCCTGAAGAGAAACTGCCACAACCGCCGGGCAAAAACCGGTGTGCATACTGTAAGGAAGAGGGTCACTGGAAAAGTGAGTGTCCTTGCTGTCAAAACCCCAAAGGGGAAAAACTGACCATGGTGGCAGCAACCAAGCCACAGAAGGGTCCCAGCCAAGACAATGTCTGGGACCCAGAGTCTGACTGAAGGCAACTGGGCTCGATCCTCACCAACTTCCAGGAGCGCACAGTGAAATTTGATATGGGGCCACTATGTGCATTTTATTCTTGATACAGGAGGAACATCCCCACTGTAATCACCCCAGTGAGAAGGCCCATTAAGGACTCAATCACAGTAATTGGAGCTCCAGGGAACACAAAGTAATACACCAGAGTGCTCCACGGGAGGGCCTCAAGTCTGGCACCAGTCCCTCTACATTCCAAGGCTACAGGTTCACGTCCAGGGAAAGATTTACCATCTAAATTAGGCAATTAGGGAATTGAACCCAGGGCCTTGAAGTGCTTTAACCGCTGAGCTATGCCCGCAGTTCCTGGAGAAATTTTTGTAAACTGCTGAAGATTGTGCAATCTGTTATTGCTGGATGGAACACTGTAGACTTCTGTTACAACGATTTAATTATAAAGTTGCTTAACTCAGACATTTATTTCCATTGCTAATTTCTTGTTAGGTTGGTACATTTGTGAGACTTAGGTATTGAAGGCCCCCACTATGATTTTACTGGGGTCTGTCTTTCTGTCGTTCATATCTCTTCTAGGTTGCTTCCTTTACCAATATGTGGTGATTTTCTTGGTCTCTCTTGACCAGTTGTGGCTTGAGATCAACCTTGTCAGGCATAAGACTACTTATTCCTGTGTGTTTTGGGGTCCAGGTGCTTGAAGTGTCATTTTCCATCATTTCCCTCTCAGCACTTGTCAGCACTCTCAGACAGCTGTGTCTCTTCTAGGCGACATATGCTTACGCTCTGTTTCTTGACCCAGTCTTTTCCTTGGGCCTCTTGATTGCTGTTATCCTTATTGACTCAGTTTCAGATTCCCGTAAGTATTTTATGCAATGCTGGTATTTCAGTCACGAATTCCCTTAGTTTATTTTTATCATTAAAGATTTTTTTCCTCTTCTTTTTTCTAGTGTTGCCCTGATCTGTGTTGGCAAGTGTTTTCTTTCAGAGCTTGAACAACTTCATTCCAGGCCCTCCTGGCCTTTAAAGTTTGTGTTCAGAAATGTGCATTTCATAAAATGACACAGTCTCAAAGCCTGCACCAGGAGTGGTACCAATGTAGAGTGGCATCTCTGCTGCTCATTCTCGCTTCCCACATTTCTATCTTTTACCTGTTTGCTGTCTTCTTCAGGTTGCTTATCCATAGAGGGTTTTGCCACTTCCCCTGTAGGTGTATAGCTACCAAGCACCGTGAGTGTCTCAGAGTGTGAGCTCTGAGTTCTGCTTCCTCCACATGACATAGTGGAAACCCACATCTAAAGTCTTCAACGATACTGATCTATAATTAATTGTCCTTGCGACATCTTTGTCTATCTCTAGTGTTGGGGTACGACTGGACTCAAAAACAAGTGAGAAAATGTTCTCTCTTCTATTAAAAGGGTTTTACAAGTGATGGTGTTAATTATTTAAATATTTGATAACATTCAATATTGAAACCTGGTATCCTGAAGATCTTGTGGACATGTAGAGCTCTTTAATTAACCTTAATGATTCAACTTATTTACTTTTTGTCATATAATACCACATACTAAACGATTGTGCCACTGGAGCCACCGATTTCTTTACTTTTTGTTATAAGTCATTTCAGATTTTTCATTTCTTCTTGATTCAGTTTAGTTGTTTTTGGAAATTTGTCTCTTCTATTTATCTGCTTTTTTATCTAATGTGGTCGTTTCTTGGGTAAAGTTATATTCTACCTGCTTTTGCTGTATTCCAGAAATACTTTTTAATTTTGTTTTATGTCCCATAATTTCTATTCTCATGTCTTCTGCCATTAGCCATTACTGAACGTTAAGTGGCTTTAGTTAGTATTATTCATGTTTCACAATATATACATGTATCAAAACATCATAAACTGTACCCCATATTTAATTTTTATTTATAATTATAGGAAAAAGTTTAAACTATGTCCTTTTAATTTTCTTTTCTTATTCATGGTCTTGCTACGTCTCCAAATTGCCTAGTCTGGGCTTGAACTTGTGACCTTTCTGCCTCAGCCTCCCAAAGTGCTGGGATTACAGGCACACACCACTCTGCCAGCTCAAACTATATTTTCTTTGTAATTTTCATATACTTGTAAATTTTGCAATTCCTCTGCTGTTATTGATTCACAGATTGATTCCACTATGAACTGGCAAAAAATAATTTATGACTTCGATACTTTTAGATGTCTGGAACCTTAGTTTGTGAAATAGCATTTGATATAACCTGGAGAATGTTCCATGCTCATTTGAGAAGAAAGTATGTGATGATACTGCAGTCGCAAACTTATCAGGTGCCTGTCTACATTGGAAAATAGCCCCCAAAACAGGCTGAGGATGACTTCTGGTGTTCATCTCAGCTGAGTCACTGCTCTTGGCATTATGCTAGGTCCATTACTTTAGTAGGACTTTCAATTTGGGACAGGTGGAGTAGGCACAGATAAGGATAGGAAGAAGGGATAGTACGATACATAACTCTACTAGTTGTCAAATTTTCTGTGAAGATTTTTTCAATTGGATGTAGCAACAGGTGTTGATTCTTGATATTATTTCCAGCGTGATTGGAGTTCTGTTCAAAAAGCCTTTGCCTGTGCCTATAAATGTAAGTGTTCTATTGGAATTTTTTATGTCAGTACCATGTTGTTGGGTTTTTTTATTGTAGTCACTATATTCTAGTCTACCCTTTACTCTTTTCTTCAGCTTCTTTCAGATCATTTTGATTTTTTTGATAAACAATGCCTAAATGCATTAAATTCTCATTGGAAAAACTCTTGAAAAACAATGATCCTTAATTTGTTAAGAGCTTCGGTTATTTTTTAAAAGAGT
Organism: Ctenodactylus gundi; assembly: GCA_004027205.1. NCBI lineage: Eukaryota > Metazoa > Chordata > Mammalia > Rodentia > Ctenodactylidae > Ctenodactylus > Ctenodactylus gundi. The sequence goes on along the minus strand of PVKB01003547.1, from coordinate 128,233 downwards.
TCTCTTGTATAGATTAGTGGTTAAGTTCACAGCTAAAATACAAACTTTAGACGATTTGGAGATAAAACAAGGAACAAGTATATAGATTAAACAATAACAAGCATGTTTCAAAACTTATTTAAACTAGACATCAAGTGCATGGGGTTTCACCGAACAATTTTCTAATGTTTTAATGTGACTCAATTTTCCAAATAAAAAGATAAGGGACTGTTAGCATAGCTCAGCAGTTAAAGTGTTTACCTAGCAGGCACAGGTCCTAGATTCAATTCTCCAGCAAAATTAGCCAGTCATGGTGGGGCATGCCTGTAATTCCAGCACCTGGGAGGTTGAGGTAGGAGGATTGCCGTGAGTTCAAGATCAGCCTAGGCTACATAGTGAGTTCTTTCTGGACCAGCCTGGACTACAAAGAAGAGTAAGACCTTTCCTCAAAACAAATAAAATGGTGTGTGTGTGTGGGTGTGTGTGTGGGTGTGTGTGTGTGTGTGCGTTCTGTGTTAAACACTAAGTTTCCGCTTCGCCTTCGGCCTTATATTTTAGACAGTTGTCTTCTGAGTGCTCATCAACATACATTATAGTCAGAGGAGCTCTGAGCTGGCCACACCCAGTGTTGAGCATCAAATCCCTTTCACTGATTTCTGTGACCTATAAATGAACACTACTTCAGAACTTCAAGGGCCTTAAAAGAAAAACAGGACAAGAATCTCTGCCTTATAGGGTTAGTGAGAAGAGTCAGTGCAACAGCACTGACTCAGAGGCTGAGTTTCGCCCAGCCTGTTCTAATCCTGCTCTCCACTTCTTTACCTGCTAGAATAAACAAAGCTCTCCTGTCTCTACTCTGGTCTCTGTCCTTTATCTCATCATACAGATCTCTGGGTCCAGCAGCCTAGTACACTTACAACAAGGTGGCATTACTAGAAATTGTAAATGTTATTCATCTCCATTTTCCCAAATTAGAGCCTCTAGGGCAGGGTAACACCCTGAATGGTCCTCCCCATGACCCATGGGGCCCATCCAAGTGAGCTAAGGCCAATCTCAAGTCTCTACCAGCCAGTATTACATTCTACCTAGTGCAGTGTCGGAACATGATGGAACCAACCTGAGCCATTATGTGGTGCCACACTGATGGCCTCTGGAAGGTGAATCCAATAACCATCAGGGCTCTGCTTCAGAGCCCTCTAAGCACCAGAAGAGGTTATACTAGTAACCGTCTTGTGTCAAGTTCACTCCCAACTCTTTTCCCCTCCTAGAAAATACTTGCAGGCAATCTCAATTTTCCTTTCTTGGGCCTGGGAGAGCCTGTAATCAGAAAGTGTTCAAATCCCAGCTTCCTCGGGTACCACCTCAGTAACCTCAGTGTGGCTGAAGAACCAGCTCACCACATCCAAGATCTGAAGGACTAAGCTCCTAGAGCACAACCGGCTCACCAGCATGTACCTGTCCTATTATTCAAGAAGAATGTTAGAGACAGGAGGACAGTAGAGCCACTCACGCTTCTTTCTGCCCCCACTTTCTGCATCCCATTCTCAGCATCACTCAGTTCCTAAGCTGCAGTTTACCAGAATCCCTCCTGCCAGTGTTTTCTCTGTCTGCTAATACTAGCGCCTGGCAAACCAGGAATCATCCCTAGGAGAGACTTAATAGGCCCCTACAGGTGACCTGCCCTTCTCGGATGTTCTGCTTTGCTAGCGGGGAAAGCAAAGCTCGGAAAGAAAGATCTGAGAATGCAGAGTAAGAGAACGAGGATTTCAAGGCCTTTGTCTCGTGTGCCTGTCGCATGTGTGCCTGCTGGCACCCTGCCTATCGTGTCCTCAACATACCCATATGTAAAGTGGGAAGCATGCTACTGAATGCCAGTAACAATAATAACAGAAATGATTCAATAAATCTACTGAGCTTCCTTCATAACCTGAATAGAAACCCCGTAGTGCCTTTTGCAAAACCTATGTCACTCCACGCTGAGATTCCCAAATCGTACCCATGTATCCTCGCGCATCCTAATGAAATCCGGGATTTCTAATTCTTTCCTAAATCACCAAGTCTACATCTTTGAGGTCCCTTCTCAATTTGCGACCCCAAATCCCCACCTCAGGTGCTCCCCTGCGTGAATTTTCTAGGTCCTAAACACGGAGTTGATCTACGGCCCTCCTCAGAGCGCTGGGCTCCGTCCTCCAGATGGCCCACAGACTCAGCCCAGTTGTGAACTGGCAGAGAGGTCCTGCTCCTCCTGCCCGGCTGCCTGTGTGGCAACTTGGCCAAAGTACATGTTAGAGTGCTATTGTGAGGGAAAAATGTCAACTTGCATAATCAGGACCAAAGGCCACCACTCCTTCCCAGATACTGTATAAAGCCAAACCATTCCAGGCATGGCTGTATCGCTGCCACCCTCACTGCCACCATGCTGGCCTCAGGGCTGCTTCTGGTGGCTGTGCTGGCCTGCCTGAGCCTGATGGTGCTGCTGTCTGTCTGGCGGCACAGGAAGCTCTCGGCGAAGCTGCCTCCCGGACCCACCCCGCTGCCCTTCATCGGGAACTACCTGCAGCTGGACAGGGAGCAGATGTACAACTCCATCATGAAGGTGCCTCCAGGCAGGGGAAGGGTGGAAGGGAGAGGGAATCGGGGAGAAGGGACTGCAGTGTTCGGCTGGGGCTTTCCTGGCAGCGGATTGGTCAGGATGATTCAACATCTAATAGTAGGGGAGTTCTAAAGGGTCCGTAGCAAGGCGCCCGCCAGGAAAGACCAGACTCGGGACGTTCATCCTCTTGACTCTCAGTTCCAGGGAGAAACGCATTCCTGCATCTCAACACCTGATTTCTGGCTCAAAATCAAATTCAGAGCACGAACCCACTAACCTGTTCCTCATCAGATCAGCGAGCGCTACGGCCCCGTGTTCACCGTGCACCTGGGGACTCGCCCGGTCGTGGTGCTGTGCGGATACGACGCAGTGAAGGAGGCTCTGGTGGACCAGGCCGAGGAGTTCAGCGGCAGAGGCGACCAGGGCACGCTGAACTGGATCTTCGACGGCTATGGTGAGGAAGACACAGTGCGGGGAACAGAGCCAGCTAGACACGGCGGACGTAGCGTCCTCTGCCTGCCTTCCTGAAGCTCGTGCTCACCCAAGGGTGTGCAGAGCCCATCGGCTGGTCTTCGGTCCTCACCAGGGGTGGACGGAGACTCCCTCGTTCTGTTACTCTCTCCAGCCCGCCTCGGAGGGTCTGGGCTCAGTTTCTCTCTGCCTCCCTCGGCCCCTACGCCCCATTGTCTTGCACTCCATGTCTCCTCTTCCCTGGATGGGCTCATCTCCTTCTGAGATTCCTCTGTTGGAATCCTGCTCCTCTGACCTTACTCTGACCCTTTTATCTTTCTGCCAACCTCAGCTCCTGTGCTTCCCCAAGACTCGTTCCTTCTCATCCCTCCTTCCATTTCTCCTTTCTCTGTCGGAATCTCACACAATGACTACTTCCACGCCCCCTGGCCTCCCTCTGCTGGCAAGAAGCGTTCTTTTTTCAAGACTCTCTGTTTCCCTCTCCCTATCTCTCCCTCTTTGCCTTCTTAGTAAACAACGCTCTACAGATTATACATCTACCTGCAGATCTCCACGGACTCGCCTCCTCTCCACGTAGCTCCCTCCTTTCCCGCCATTTCACTTCATTCTGAGTATCTTGCTCTGCATATCTGTCTCATCGTTTCATCTCTCTCTCCCTCCCTTGCACACCTGTCTTCCAGCTCTGACCCCACCCTGAGTGTGGCGCTCTCTCAGCGGCTCCCACCGCCTCCCTCGCTGGCCAGCTTTCCCTCGCCACCGCACTCTCTGTACAACCCTCCACCTCTCCAGAGCTCGATCAGGGGAGATCTGTGGTCCAACCTTCTCCCTGTACCTCTGACCCCTCCCCACCTCTGTGCTCACCCTCCAGGGGTAGCATTCAGCAATGGGGAGCGCGCCAGGCAACTCAAGCGCTTCACCCTTGCCACCATGCGAGACTTCGGAATGGGCAAGCGTGGCATTGAGGAGCGCATCCAGGAGGAGGCAAACTGTGTTGTCCAGGCTTTGCGGGACACAAATGGTAAGCAGAGGACTCCGCAGTGTGTGGGAAAGAGAAAGCAAACATTCAGCACAAGGGACTCGCAGGTTGTGCTCGTGATGGGGACATGGGAAATGGCACCATTGGCCCCGCCTCTGTTTGGTGCTGAAGTTTGGATCACCAATGCAAAGTCCTCTTTAAATTGTCACACTGGCATCAGGTCACTCAGGTAAATGGCCCCTCACACCTGACTCTGCCTCTCTCCCAGGTGCCTACATAGATCCCACCTACTACATGAGCCAGGCAGTCTGCAATGTCATTAGCTCCATTGTCTTTGGGGACCGCTTCAACTATAACGACAAAGAGTTCCTGTCACTGTTGGAATTGATACTGAAAGTCTTTCAGTTTACAGCAACTCCCACAGGACAGGTAATGTTTTCTAACCTGGGCCCCAAACCACTACCACAAGCTATGGACCCCACCTTGCACAGCCACCACGCCCCAAACTCTCACCTTCCTCAAGAAAAGATAGCCTCATACAGAATCCCCACTCTCGGATAACTGGACAGCTTCACAAGAACCTAGGAGACATACCCACTACACAGCCTCCAGGGCACTGATTATTTCAACAACTTCTCCCTAACATAGGTCTTTCAGGCAAAAATAAAATGCCATCTTCTCAACTATGTCACCTGGGAAGGTGTTCTTACCTCAACTTTCTTATTCTTCAGTGCAACTCCTACCCAGTATTTTGGAACGTCTCAATGCCGAGACAAGACAGCACTTTAGCCCTCCTTAACACCTGAACACTTGGTACTGATAAATCCAGACCACCACAGCCATTTGACCTACACACACCTGCTCCACCAGCCCAGCAGAGTATCTAGACAGGCAAACTACTCAGATGAACTCTACACAGCCTTTGTAACTGCATGAATACTCACACAAGTTCTCCAACCAAGATACCAATCATATAAATATCTGCACAGACCGTCTCTGAGCTTCCAAATCAGTGTCCTCCCTCTAAGCCCACTCAATAAATCACAGAGGGCACCACTGTGCAGCCCATTTGAGGACTTAAACACACAATCAAATGTCTCCTCCAATTTAACACATGAAACCTAGGCACACTTCATGCCTAAACATGTGTATGGCAGTCCCCAATTCAAATCCCATAAGTATCTGGATAGCTATTTCTAACCTAGAACTCTAGAATACCTAACCACATGAGGGAGGTTATCCCACTAGGACACACCACCAGAGTAGCTCAACACCCCCATCTTCCTATTCAGCTTCACATGAATGTCTGAAAACCTTGTTGATACTCCTATCCACTATCACCTGGATATCTGAAAATTCGATGTGTGCTCCAATCCATCTAATCTCAAGTCTTAGAAGATAGCCCTCACCTATGAACCATATGAAACACACTTGCATTGTCCCCTCAACCCCTAAACACCCGGTGCCTTGAAGCAGCCGTAGATGCCCTCCCATTCTCTCTTCTTCCCACCTCAAAGCTCCTTGAGATGTTCATTCCAGTGATGAGACGCCTGCCAGGACCACAACAAGAGGCCTATAAGAACCTACACGGACTGGAGAAATTCATTGAGAAGAAGGTGGAGGAGAACCAACGCACACTGGATCCAAATTCTCCAAGAAACTTCATTGACTCCTTTCTCATTCGGATGCAAGAGGTGCGTCCTGCAACACGGGTGGGAAGGTCCAAAACGAGGCAGAGGGAAATCCGGCTGCTGGTAGGAATGAGGCCCGCTTCACGTTGGCCTGGATTTTGATCCTCACCATCCCCATCAGAACTAACCATCGCTGTTCCCTCTGCCGAGTCCTTATGACCAGGCAAGGAATATGTATGCAAACCACAACAGCATCCACCTCCCAGTGCTGTCATGTGTCATGGTCTGTTATTAAGTGCTGGGTTGTACCACCTGCTTGATGTTCACAATAGTTTTGGGTTTTGTTGTTGTTTTGAAGGAGGTCAGTTTTATAAACTCTAAAGTTCACAACTGGCAAACTGGCAGATGTCTGAGCACTTATAGGAAGAGAGGCTGCTTTGGGGGATAAAAATCATGACAGAATGCAACTCCCAGTGCTTTGCAAGGGCCAGTCCTCCATGTGTTTCATACACGGAGACACTGAGGGACAGGGAAATGCAGGCTGTGTCCAAGTAAAAGGAATTAGGCTCTTCATCTCAGTTCCACTTCTCATATTCAGTCAATCTGCCATTGTCTCTATTCGTTTGGATGAGAAATAGTGTCCTCTTTTTTTCTGTTGAGCCTGTAGTACAGGCTGGTCCTGAACTCACTATTACAGCCCAGTCTGGCCTTGAACTCATGGCAATCCTACATTAGCCTCTCAAGAGCTGGGATTACAAGCATGCACTACTACACCCAGTTTATCTGGTGCTGGGAAATTGAAACCGGAGCCTTGCCCTTGCTAGGCAAGCTGGAACCCCTGAGCTATATCTCTATCCTCTAGTATTCTTTCTATCATTTATATTCATCTTATGCAAGAAGAATATGAGGTGCATTGAACTTATCTCTAAAACTCTCCCTCTTGCTTTTGGGTCCCAACTGATGAGCATGGCACCACAGCTCTCGAACTACCATTTATTATGACTGCCAACTTTACAAATGAGGAAATTGCACCCTAGAGAGTCTAAGTGTCATTCCTAAGGTCACACAGGAAATAAGCAGGGGATCCTAATTTAGAACCGGTCTGTTTGACACACTCTCACCTTTTCTACCCTGGTCATCAAACACGTGTGCGGACAGGTGACCTGACTTTATAGTGTGGTAAAAGAGGATCCCCATCCTCATCTACTTCTCAGTCTCTTAACAGTGAAAATCAACACTGAGATTTGAAGTTAGAAGAATCAAGGAAGGCATTTTCCCAACAGATATCACATCAAATAGAAGAGAAAGTGGGATGTTGTTCATAAAATTCTATGTTGATATAACTGTGACATCTTGTAATAAGTTCTAAGAGGGACCTCTCGATCACCCAGATAATCTCTCTTGGGAATGACCAGGTTGCTGTCATGCTACATGTCCTGCCAGCAAGAAGTAGCCAGAGTGGCCATCACCAATTTTTCCTCTTGCAGCAGCAAGGCTTCCCAATATAAAGAGGAGGAAATAAGCTAGATTCCATTAGGCAGGTTCAGAGTACTTAGGTTGGGTGGGTCCGGATGTCCCCAGTTGAGGAACTCATCCTCAGATAAAGACCTCTGAGAGCTGAAGAAAGACCACACCTTGGAATGACCGAGGACAAAGCCAAAGTCAAGTAAGTCACGAGACCTTAGAGCCCCCTGACCCATGGTCTGATGACTTATCTTGAATTTCATCTTAAACCAATAAACTAGTTTCATGCTAATATGCACCAATCCATAAAGGCCAACTCTGTATAGAAAAATTAATATGCATGGTCCATGAAAAAACTATTTAAAAAACTAACTGCCAAATAATTGGCTCTTTTGCCCCATCTCTTGCTTGCAGCAGAGTTCCTATTTTCTACCTCACTTTCTTCTTTATACTTCTCCCAATAAATTTACTTTCTATTTCCAAAAGTACCAAAATTCTATGTTCATCTTAGGTCTTGATCTAGGACGGTGGGTCCTAAGGAAAAAACCCCAGAAAAGTCCCCAGTAAGCTGGCAGATGGACTCAACCTAAAGGCCTCTCTCCTTTCAGGAAAAGAATAACCCCAACACTGAGTTCTTCATGAAGAACCTTGTAATTACCTCACTCAATCTCTTCTTTGCGGGTACAGAGACGGTCAGCACGACCCTACGCTATGGCTACCTGCTGTTCATGAAGTACCCAGAGGTAGAAGGTAAGACTGAGGGGGCAGGGAAGTTGAGACACAGATCTAAACTCCCCTAAGACTACTGTAATGATCCTTCCCCTCCCATGTTCATTGACTCTCAACTATACCCTGCTGGGAATAGACAGGAAGAGAGGCAAGAGTCATATCTCACGAGTTGTTGACATCTTGATAGTATCTAAATTGGATGTAAATTGCTCACCTGAGCAGAAGAAGGCCCACAGTCTGCTTCCACAGACCAACGTTTAAACTCTCTTGCAGCTGCCCTAGGTTATAGCTTAACAGGATCCTCTTCCAGCTGTACATACGGCCAGTGCCTCTTTTGCGTGGTTCATATGCATCCCACAAGTAGATAAACGTCATGCATACATACAGTTTAACATAGTTGGACTAGAACCCCTGCTGTGAGGCCACAGGATACCTAAACATTTACCCCTTTCCTCCAGCCAAGGTTCATGAAGAGATTGACCAAGTCATTGGCAGGAACCGGCAGCCCAAGTACGAAGACTTGGCCAACATGCCCTACACGACAGCGGTGATCCACGAGATCCAAAGATTCACAGACATGGTCCCCATGGGCCTGGCTCGCAGGGTCACCAGGGACACCAAGTTTCGGGGCTACCTCATCCCCAAGGTGCTGTCTTGCCTGGCCTAGTGGAATTTTTAATTCCCTCTCTGGAACCCCACTACCCAGACCCAAGAGCAGCTTTACAGCTGCTGGCCGTCTCCCTCCATCACAGGCTCCCTCAACCTCTGCGCGCCTGCTGCCTTTCCACCCACAGACGCCTTATTCCCATGTCTGCCCACGGTTTTCCTAGTCAGGGGAGGTAACTCTGTGTCCTACAAACTGCCTGTCTCAGGGACACAGAGCCCATTTACCCTAGGTCTTCCTCCTCAGGGACTGCAATCTCCTCTTCCCATCATCCTGTCAAAGGAGATATAAGCACCAACTATTATATTTCTTCTCTCAGGGACCATGGAGCTTCCACTTGTCCCAACACCGTGCCTTGAGAGACATGAGCCACACACTCCAGGAAACAGAGATCTTATGTGTCTCAGACATCACCTCCCTGACAGCATGACCCCTCATCTCCCTAAAACTCCCTGTCTCAGAAGACCCCGAATTCCATGCCTCCCATTTCTCTTCGTGTGGGGAACTCTCCTTCTCCCCTCAAAACTTCCCATGCTCTCTGAACACTCACCCCTCAGCTGGCTTTATCAAACCTCCGTTCCTTCTCATTGCCAGGGCACCGAAGTGTTCCCCATACTGGGCTCTGTGCTGAGAGAGCGCAAGTTCTTCTCCAACCCTGAAGACTTCAATCCTCAGCACTTCCTGGACGAGAAGGGGCAGTTTAAGAAGAGTGATGCTTTTGTGCCCTTTTCCATTGGTAAGACAACTCTCTTGAAGCAGTCACTCCTCACAGCGCCATGAGCAGCTCGTCTTAAAATCCCTTTCTGTAGTACAGCCTAGTAACGGATGTTATTCTTGAATCTACCATCCCACCAACCAACTGTAACCTTATAACTAGCAAAGACAAAGTATCTGCTTTCCCACCAGAGGGAAGGAATGTTCTAAGCCCTTTCAGAGATGGAGAAGTCCAGACTGAGTCAGCTATTCCCAAGGGGACACAACTGATTTTTTACATTATTAGAAAAGAAATGTCAACAAAGCAGCTATGTTTGAGAGTGTATTTGGGGGAAGGAGCCTTTAACTTTCCGGTACTATAGCCTGGCATGGATTTTTCCCCATCCACCCCTTACTTCATGACCAAAAGAAACAAGTTCAAAGGCGACTGGAGGACACCCCCAGGTCTCTCAGAACACAACAGTAGAGGCCCATCTCCCCGGGACAAACACAGCTGAGCAGTGAGATTTGACTTCACCTGTGTCCCTCCCTTCTCTCCTCTTCAGGAAAGCGGTACTGTTTTGGAGAAGGCCTGGCCAGAATAGAGCTCTTTCTCTTCTTCACCACCATCATGCAGAACTTCCGCTTCAAGTCCCCACAGGCTCCCAAGGACATTGATGTGTCCCCCAAGCACGTGGGCTTCACCACCATCCCAAGAAGCTACACCATGAGCTTCCTGCCCCGCTAAGCCAGGACTGTGCCAAGGCATAGAGAGTGGGGAGGGATAGAGAGGCGCATGAGGTGGGAATCGTGGGTGGTTGGGGACTGTGGGTGGGAGGGGCAAAGGAATAGTAGATGAGACACCAGTACAGGGAGAGGCCAAGAGCAGGGCCTCGTCTGTGGGGCAGAGATTAGAAAGAGGGCCGGAGACATGAAGAGTGAACATAAACAACAGACTGCTCACCTTGCTGAACATACAGCCTACAGAGCTTGGATGAGCAGCACGTGGTGGTGCACATGTCCCAGTTACTCAGGCTTCTGAATTGACAGGATCCCAAATTTGAGGTCACTGGGGCAACATAGCCAGACTCTGTCTCCAAATTAAAAAAAAAAAAACTCTAGGGATGTAGCTCAGAGTGAGAATGCGCATGAAGGTGGCCCTGGATTTACTGGGGAAATGGGAAAGCTTACAATATGCTATGCACAATAATAACAGCTGCGATTCTTAAGCAGTATTCTGTGTCAGTTTTTCACAAAAGGCCTCCCTGGTCTCGATGTTTACAAATCTCAAGGGGAACAGGTGACATCTCACAGGTGATAAAACTGAGACTTTTAAAAAGTTCAAGTTGCTCTCTGAGCTTTTACATAAAATAAGTGGCCAGTAAATCCTAAAACATAGATCTATGCCTAGTGTTCTTGGGACAGATCCTACAAACCATCCCTTCCTCAGGTGAAACCCCTGCAATTAAGTATGTTAACACAAAATCTAACCAGACTTGTTCAGGGCATTTTCTGGAATCCTGGCAGGCAGCTGGGCACAACTTATAGCACATAGGCTTACACTCTCACTTACTTGTGAGCATCCTGACATCCTGAGCCCACAAGAATGTCTCCATCTGTGCCCCTCACCAGGTAAGGCGACTGTGTCAGACTCAGAGTCAATCTGTGGAACCAGACTAAGGCCTCTTCCTTCAAATAATGTGGTTGAGGGTGGCCAACAGTTCCAGAAAAAGGAAAGAAAGCATTGAATCAGCACATAGCTATGAGTATGTGTATACATGTATGTGTATATGTGTGTATGTGTGTGCACAGGTGTTCTTCTCGGGATATTCATGAACACAGACTCTGGCATGGAGTCTGAGAGTTAGGATCTCTCTGATGCATCTGGGATCTGCTAGTACAAATCCCCTTCAAAATGAGATAGTTAGGGAGTGTACAATCTGAACTTCTGTATGCACTGGCCCAGAAACACTGTTTATTAAACCAAACACCACACTAATACACAAGCACACATACACTCATGCACATACACAGACACACGCGCACACACAAACCTGCCCCACTTTAAATACTAGTAATCAGGACTAAGTGAGAGAAAACCTGGTATCCTTAACCTAGCAAGCTTCATAATGGGCGATAGTTATCATGCTTTTTCGTGGTTCTGAATTCTGTTACCTATGTCTTGCCATGTTGGATCCATGAGCGGGCTGGTTTCTGATTACTAATGTGAGGATAAGGAAGACCCCATAGGGTCACACCCTGCATTATAGTGAATACACTACTTAACAACCCAGCGTCGGGGTTAAACCACATCCGTCGCATGCACGTCTCCCTCAGAGGCTTTGAGAATCTCAACTCTGGAAATCTTAGGATTAAAGAGCAACAGTCACACCCCAAATTGCTAGGTCTAAAATTCAGAATCTGGAAATTTCAGATTCTCAGAAATTGAGACTGAGAACTCCTGGATCACAGATGCTCCAAATTGTTGGCACTCACGGTGTTTGCCCAAGGTGCCTGCACACGTCTGTAACAGCAGGAAATGCCAGTCCTCCAGGCCGGACGTTCCTCCTGAGAAAGAGCCAGGAGAAGAGGAAGGGGTGGAAACAGCGATGGCCTCTCAGTGAAACACACCTCCAGGGTAAGGGATAGTGGCCAGAAGATCTGCTGTGTAGCAGGAAAAAGAGAAAAGCACAAAGCAATCCCCATCACACCCCAAACTTGCACAAAGAGAAAGCAGGAATACCATAAGGCACTCACCATAAGTGCTCAGAGAAGTCACATTCTACTTATGGGCAAGACGGTGGCTGAGTAGGAGTCCTGCTCAATGATTCCTCACAGACTTATTCAGGAAGTTGAGATATAGTTTAAAAAACTATCTGTTCAACCTAGCTAGGAGCGGGAGGAGAGCTCCTGGAAATGAATAGAGGCTGCGAGAAGGTTGAAAACCCTTTAGACACATCAGAGACTGAAAAACACACCAGCCTGGGAAGTCACCTCAGGCGACCTGAAAGGGTAAACCCAGAGCCTGGAACCACAGGAGTTTACAGCAGCTGCTATGTCTAATCCCCAGAGCCAAGCTGGGGGTAGTGCAAACTGCAGGAACACACAGAGCGTCCCTTGCAAAGATCTCCAGCATCTTAGCAGACTGCTGTGGGGGAAGTGCTCAACAGACATACCAGGCAGTGATGTAGGTAAAAGCCATTTTGAAAAGAACCCAAGTCCAAACTGGTTAGGGTAAAGGAAGCCACAGATAGGCCAGACATCAGAAAATTTGGAGAGACTTTTAATCAGTGCATAGGAAGGAACTGGCACAAGAGACAGCTGCAGAGAGGAGAGAAAGGCCACTGACCTCCAGAACAGCTCAGGTGGAAGTGGGAGCACCTCAGAGCCTGAGAGCCCCGCCTTTGGGGGAGGGAAGCCAAGACAGACGGCAGAGCTTTGCTGAGGGGGCTGGGTGTGAACAAGACACATTAGAGGCCAGCAGACTGCTAGGCCCCCCCTCACTGTCTACTTTTAACACAGAACTCAGTGGATTCTTAGCTCCCCCATACCCTCATACATGTCCAAAGAAATCTCTCAGCTAAGCCATTAAAGCAAAACCCTTCAGCAATAGAGTCATTGGAAGACAAGGCAATAGAACGCATGTGAAAACTCCTGAGACCCCAGAACCTAATGTTATGGGCCTTGAAACAGTGGAACTCATAGAAAAGGAAGTAAAAAACAAACAAAGAAGGAAAAAACAAATAGATCAGTTGGCTAATGTGGAACCAGACTCAGGCCTCTAACAGTCATTCAAACAAGATATTCTTAAAGAAATACTACTAATGATCAGTGAGCCCAAAGAAAAATTTACTAAACAAATAGTACTAATGAATACAAAGGTTACTGAGCATACTCAAGACAAGAATAAAAAGCTGGCTGAGGTAAATAAGACGGTGTAAGATATAAAGAAGCATTTTGGTAGAGAAGTGGGAAAATCTAAAAAGAAATCGAGTTGAAGTTCCAGATGTTAAAAAAAAAAAAAATTTCGGGGGAAGTTGGTTCAATCATTGCAAGGAAAGTATTTCAGACCTTCAAAAAAAAGATTAAGGAAACAAATGCCATGATCAGGAATGACACCAAAATAAAAAGTAATCAATAGCAGGCTACAATAGCTGATGAATGACTCAAAAAGAACCAACCACTCCACTAACGCAGACTCATGTAATAAGTGTGGCACTCTTATTTAAAGAAAAAAAGCAGCAGTCACAGATGTACCAGCTTTTTTCTGTAGTCTGACCTATCCCATTGGTCTTTGGGTCTGGTCTTATGAGCCCTATGTCTTGTTAACCCTACTTAAGTCTTAATGACTGGAATCTATCTATGAATACTGTACACTATTAGAAGGTGGAGCCTGGCTTGAAGAGGAAGGTGCTGAGGACTTGACCTGGAAAGTAGCTCCTCTCTTCCTCCTGGACTGCCACGCCAAGAGTTCTCTCTCCAGCTCCAGCCCCATCCCACCATTTCCAGCTGCCTACCTGTGAATGGACTATGATTTTTGAAACTGTGAACTAAAATAAATCTTTCCTCTCTTCAGTTTTGGATGAGAAAGTAACTAAGATAGAAATTAGTACCAGAGAAGTAGCATTCATGTTGTGACCACATGACCATGTGATTTGGAAGCCTTTGGAACTAATCTGCAGGAAGAGTTTGGAAATTTTTGAGGATGCTGGCTGGAGAACCCTTGTGCTCCGAACCAGGCTTGGAGAATCAGGTCAGACTGCAGAAGACCAGAATACTTATGCAAATACGAATTGGAAAGTCCAGGATCGAAGAGTTTCAGATACCCGGAGCGATGGTATTGACAATTTGGTCTTAAAAACGTGCATGCTACACCTTGGCAGAAAGCTTGTTGGCATTTTGCCCTTGTCCAGAGACCTTTGCCTAAAACTGAGATGAAGAACATTGGTTACTTGATCTGGTAGAGAACATCTCAAAACAGCCTGTGACTATTCACGAGATGATGTCAACTTGAGGGAATCAGGAACCGCACCCTGATTAGGGTTTGGGAACCACGCCTAGATTGGGAATTGAGAACCAACCTGGATTAGAGTGTGAGTGACTTGTGAGCCAGCCAATGAGGGAAGAGCACCCACCCAGATGTGGGAGGTTCGGCTGAAACTCCAACAGTATAAAAGGAAGGAAGAAAGAAGATGGTTACAGCTTCTTCCTCTGGGAAAGCTCTCGCCTTCGCAATTGTCTATGGACGCCGACTTGCTACACATCGCAGATGTTCATCAGCAAAAATTCGCTCCAGTCTCGACTTCTGTCTGTCTGTCCATCCCTGCTCTTCAGTCCCCGATCTTCAGGCTCCGGTCTTCACCATTGTTCTTCAAACAACCGAGATCTGCAGCCGACTCTCACCTCACCGGCTGTCCTGCAGTCCCGATGGGAGATCCACTTCACGGCTGAGCAGCCTTCTTGGACTATCTCTATCCTTGGATCTGTAAGCCTTCTTAATATATCCTTTTTGTTATAAAATCTTTAAATTCTGCCTTTGAAACAACCCAAACTAATACACTCACTATCTGTGCAGAAACTCTACAGGGTCAACAGGACAGTGGAAACAGTGCACCCAGTTTTTCCTAACCCTACACCTTCCCGAGCCTTATCCCACCTACAGTGGCAGTGTTCACCCGTCTAGACCCGAAGGACACCTTCTTCTGCTTAACACTGGCAAAAGCCAGGCAGACTCTATCCGCATTTGAGTGGGAAGACCTGGAAAGGGGAACAAAAGGACAATTGACATGGACCAGACTCCCACAAGGTTTCAAAAACTCTCCCACCATGTCTGGGGAAGCCCTGGCCTTTGATTGTAAAAACTGCCACCCGAAGGACTGCACCATTCTTCAGTATGTGGACGACCTACCCTGGCAGTCCTGACACAGGAGGCATGTGAGGCCGGATGAATGAACTGCTCCAATTCCTGAAGGACAATGGATACAGAGTTTTGTGATAAAAGACAAATTCTGCCCACAGAAGGTTGTCTACTTGGAATATCATTTGAGCCAAGGTAAAAAAATAAAATAAAAAATCTGGGGGCTGGGAGAAAGCAGGTAATAAACTGATACCCACTCCCAAGGTAGCAAAAACAGTTGTGGGAGTTCTAGGCGCAGCTGCATCTGCCACCTATGGATGCCCATAACAGAGCCACTGTGTGCTGCTCTCCAGGGAAATCCAACAAAACTTTCTCCTATGGAACAAAGAGCAAGAAGGTGCATTCGATACACTGAGGCAAAAACTAAGGCACCTGCGCTAGTATCCCCCAATATGATGTGCCCCTTTCAGGTCTATGTATGTGAGAACGGATGAATAGGACTTGAGGTCCTGACTCAACAGTTGGGGCCCTGGAACAGGCTGGTGGCGTATCTATAAAAAAGACTAAACCCTGTGGCTTCAGTTTGGCCCCCATGCCTGTGGCCCTTGGCTGTAACAATCCTCTTGGCATCCAACACCGACAAATTGACTCTGGGACCAGTTATTCAAAGTTCCCCTGTCAAATGACTTCCCTGCTAAATGAGACAGAAAGTCATTGAATGACTGGAGAGACAGTGGCCCATTACCAGGCCACGTCAGGAGAGAACCTCTGGCTGTGAGTGAAGGTGTCAAACCCAGCCACCTACTTGCCAAAAGAGGACGGCGAGCCTCTCCACTCATGTGAGGAGATGTTCGATGAGGTGCTTTCCTCTCGACCCGACCTCACAGACTCGCCTCTCCCAAACTCTGACACGGAACTCTTCAGGGATGGGAGTCGGAGCCTGCAGCAAAGAGAATACTGGACCAGATACAGAGTGACCACACCACCCAGGAGATAGAAGAGGGCCGATTGCCAAATCACTGGTCCACTCGATGCATGCCCTGACTCAAGCCTTCACTCTGGCAGAAGGTAAGAGAGAAAATGTCTTCACGGGCTACCGATACGCATTTGCTACTCTCCATACACATGGAGCAATACACAAAGAAAGAAGTTTGCTGGCATCTGGGGAGTGGGGGATTAAAAATGGTCATGAGATACTCCAGCTCCTAGAAGCAATCTGAACCCCCAAGCAGTCTCAGTTATCCATGGTCTGGCACACACTGAGCAGACAGACCAGGTCAGCCAAGGAAACCAGCCGGCTGATGGAGCCACCAAACAGGCAGCCCTCTCAGAAGAAATGTGCGTCCAGAAAAGAGGCCCAATCCAAGTGTGCTTCACTTTCCCGGCACTCCCGGGGTGGGGGGCGGGGGGGAGCAGCATATACATCACAAGTAAAGATGAAATCTCTTAAGGAAAGGGAACTAGAGAGCCCCAAGGTACCAAGAAAAGATCATAATCTCACTGCACGTGTCTCCCAAACTAGTGAGGCTGGCACACAAAACAACACATTGTTAGGCAAGACGACTCTACAAGGACTGTTACAAAAATATCTAGCCATCCCACTGCTGGCCACTCTGGTCCAGCTGTCCTGTAAAGCATGCTATACTGTGCCCAGTACAACCCAAGACAGGGCCCCAAGTCCCTGTTGCTGCCTCAGAAGAAGGGATCACATCCATTGCAACACTGGGAGATTGACTTCACAGACACCAAGCCTAGCAGAAAGTACAGGTGGCTACTGGTGATCATTTACAACTTCATGGGATGGGTGGAAGCTTTTTCAACCTGAACAGAAAAGACATTAGAGGTCACTAAAGCCTTATCCATGAGATCATCCCACACTTTGAAGTTCCCCAAAGCGTCAGTTCAGACAATAGACCAGCCTTTGTGAGTCAAATAGTACAGGACATTTTGCGTGCTGTAGGGCTCACCTGGGTTCTGCATACCCAGTGTCATCCACAACCTTTCAGGTGTGTTGAAAGGATTAACAGGGCCATAAAGACGGGTCCGGTTCTGTTCAAAATCTGATGCACTCCCCACAAATGTGGACTGTCCCCATATGAGATTCTATTTGGGCAGTCACTACCCTTAATCCCTCAGTAAGCTGGGGAGCTCTGAAAACATGGACAAACCGCTCTGTATTGCTTTGTACAGGGGCTGGCACAGGCCTCCTGAGACATTGCAAGGCACTTGAAACATCAGCCTACCGTAACACCTTCCAGGCCTTTGTGTTCATGGAACCCAAGGGTATGGGTTTGGGCTAGGCCCCAGGTGGAAAGGGTCCTACCAAACAACCTTAACCACTCCTTCGGTCTTAAAGGTTACATGTCTCAAGACATGGATACATCACACACATTCTAAGGTAGCCAAAGACCCAGGCCTCGAGGAGGGGACTTCCAGACCTCTCCCAGGCCAGCCACTGAAGCTGATCCTATCCCAGGGAGAAGAGAATGCCAGCGACGTTTCAGCCTCTCCAGCAGATGTCGCTGTTGTTGCTCCTGCTGATCCTAAGGACTAAAGCCCACTCACCTAAGGATCAGAATCACTCACCCTTTAATGTGGGAGGTGTCCCTCTACCACAAAGCTTTCATGTCGACTCAAACGACTTGTCCCCTTCCTGGTCTTTGCTTTGTTTCTTTCAGGCAGTGTTCTCTGGGAGGCCAGACCCCCATGGTCCTCCCAGCACCAGCCACAAGCCACGCTACAACACAACTATCTGCACCCAGTGGAACTACGGCAATGTTGGGGGGAAATCCAGCTACACGGCCTACGGATGAGGGCCTGAACACTAGGCTGACTACAGGGGAGAGGGACTTGGTCCTTCTTAAAATATTGGTCCTGTGTAGATTTAGCTTCTCAGGGAGTGTGGTCAGGGTCCCCCCACCCCCCAACCCCTGTTAGGGGACAAGAAGTGTCAGTGATGGGTAGAAACAGCCAAACACAAATGGCGCAAGTGGCACTTTGGAGACTAACAGTGGACAAGCCCCAACAATGGGATGACACACGTAGTCTTGGGGTGGGCCAGTGCATGCAGCATCAATGCTGGGAAGACAATCCCCTTGCCACCCTCCGCCTAGAATTCAACTGGCAAACATGTCATTACCAATTAGTAGAGTTAACTCATTAGATCCCTGGGCACCCAAATAAAGCCCTCCAGGCCAGGCCCACCTCCCTTTGACCCAACGCCCCTCCTATCAAGCTGCTGCAGCTAATCAATAGTAGCCATCAGCTCACTCAGAGTTAGGAAGGACCACTGGATCTGCGTGAGGGAGAGTCAACTAAATTACGTAGAAGTTGGACTAATCAACCTTACCATCCCAGGAGGCCCAGGACTTAATAACAACACAGCCCTTGCCTAACGAGACCAACAGTCCAGGTGATAGGGAAAGCTACCTGCATAGGCCTTGGAGTCAACTGTATTCAAAATTAAAAGGGCCCAATCACTCACGGGCACCTACTTTGCCTCCCATCGTGGAATCTACCTGCCACCCAAGGATGGGATCAATGTGTGATCTAACCTTCCTAACCCCTGACCTAGACATTCTTCCAGGAACTGAGGGAACGGGGTGCTTACATCCCTGTGTGGCAGGGAAACCCTGTCTTGCTCCCAGTTTTACTAGGAATAGCCCTGGCGGGTGCCACAGCTACCAGAGCAACTGCTATAGGGTGACAAGTGCAAACCAGCCAACTTTCCAGCCAGGTCAGAGAAGACTTCAGCACAGCATTGTAAGGCTACAAAATCAGCCAGACTCTAGCCATGGTCATGCTCCAAAAGGGCGGGACTTGATCTTATGACAGCTGAAAAAGGACTCTGCGCCTTCCTAGGGGAAGGAGGTTGTTTTATGGAAATCCGTCAGGAATAGTGAGGAAGATGTTTGCCAGCCACTTGGGTGGACTAAGTCACAAGAAAAAGCAGAACGCTCGATTGGGGAAAGTAGCTGCGGGGATCGGATGCCCCGGCATCCCCCCGGTAGAACCTTTCACTGTCACTGCCCTCCTGACAGCAATGCTTCTTGGTCCGTGTCTTACAAACCCCCTCACTCCCTTCATCCATAACGGGAGGGAAGCCATAAAGTTATGACTAGTCAGTACCAGCAAGATCCCAACCAAAAATCATAAAAAGATTGAAGAGAAGGAAATATTATGGAAAATCCCCAGAGAAGGAGCGAAGGAGCCCTCCCCCACCCGTTTTAACTGAGCCTAAAATAGTTAAACTGGCCTGAAATAGTTGTTCAAGGACACCACAGGGCCCGCTCGCTGCTGGCCGGTAAGATTATCCTCAAGGGCAGGCTGCAAAGCATCTCAGTGTGTTCCGTAAACTTTGCATAACTTTGTCCGAGGCCACAGTGCACCTACTGAACTGTCACATAGACACTGCTGTACTCCCCTCTGCTCGCCTGCCTGCCCCTACACAAATAGGATAAAAGAAGCCTACCCCTCAGCCCAGCACTGCGCCATTTTGGAAAAATCCAGACAGTGGCTCCCTAGCCTAATAAATTTCCCTCTCAGCTCTGAGTCTGACATCACTGGGCATCAGTGCGGCTTACTGACCATTCCTCCAACACCTGCTCCCGTGGGTCTTCGTTGTGATGAGTCTTGTCACAAAGATCTGCTGTATCATACGGCACGACCAACGAGGTGATTACCTAAAGGGGCTAGAGAATGCTTTTCTGCGCTGGGCTCCATTCAAGCCGGAAGTCACTCATGTCTCTGGGTATAACAGGCCAGAACGCTCTTTCTAGTACGCAATGTGTTGCATAAGAGACCAACAGGTTCTGTGCGTCCTTCCTTACATAAAGGACACAAGAAACAGCCATTTCCCTTTACTTTGAAGCCATCCCAGCACACCCTTTGTCATTGCAGCCACAAAACGTCTAATGAGCAGAGTTGTTGCTGTGTCTTCATCCTCATAGAGATTTTCTCCTACTCTCTGTAGCACGTGTCTTACCACGCTACCCAGCGTACCAGCCACCTCTTTCCAGGCCTTCCTGATCATCATGATGTCACTGACACAATGGATCAGTGTGATTTCTGTAAGATACCCAAGCAGTCTAGATCTTTTGGAACACAGGATTCTGTCACTTCCGGTTGGAAATGAATGTTATCCGAGTCCACGTTCTGTTGCTACAACAGAATACAAGGGACTGAGTAGTTTGTAAAGTTTATTTAACTCATGGTTGTGGGGATTGGGACATCCAGGATTACCAGCTGAGAGGGCCCTGAGCTGATTCCTAACGTGACACATAGGAAGGGCAAAAAGGCCCACGTGGGAGGGAAGACAGGAGAGGTAGGCTTGTTTTACAGCCCACTCTTACAGCATCAGCCCTGTCTCAGACAAAGGCATTAATCCACTCGTGAGAAAAACACCCTCTGATGCAAATGCCTCCTACCTGTTTCTAGCTTGCACTACTTCATTAAGAAGTTAAGACTTCAATACTTTTTTTGTTTTATTTTGGTTTGTTGTTGTTGTTGTTGTTGTTGTTGTTGTTGTTGTTGTTATTGTTGTCTCGCTCTGCAGTCCAGGCTGGTCCTGAAGTCACTGTGTAGCCCAGGCTGGCCTTGAGCACATGGAAATCCTCCTCCTCAGCCTTCTGCATGCTGGGATAAAAAGTGTATATTACCACACCCAGCTTATGTGGTGCTGGGGAATCAAACCCAGGGCCCTGCACTTGCTAGGCAAGCACTGTAATCATTGGCCTATGCCCCAGATCCTCCCCCAGCACATTTTTAAAAGCTTCAAAAATGTGAACTTTTATGGGACACACTTGAATTATAACACATGTTAGCCAAATGCTAAGCTGTTTATCACATGCCTAAGGCCATAGTCATCTATTTAATAGTAACGCCAAATCGCCCAGGCAGCTTCAATCAGTGTTATTAATTATCCAAGTCATTTAAATGCAATCATTCTGCAGGATCTAGTCCTTCCCTGCAGAGTTGGAAAATTAAAAGACAGTGACACAGTTTTAGTAATTTCCTGTTGGCATAACCCCCAGGCCAAGAATCCACGTGGATGGTTATTCCAAATGCCTACCAACTATGCCCAATCTGCCCAGGGGGTTAGCGGAACACACTCACATACGTGTTTGCATGGGTCATGGAAGCATGTCAGGATTTATGTCTACTCCGTCACCTTTCCTCTTGGGCATTGTTCCTCTAGACTGCTTCCTGGTGACTAGGAACCAGGCATCTTTTCCCTGTTATGCCCTTCTGCCATGATGTTCCTGGCTTGAAGCCTATAAACCATGTACTGAATCCCCTGAAACTCTGAAACTCTGATCTAAATCAAATAAGTCCACCTTTAAAGTGAATGTCAGGCATGGTGTCCCAGCAATGAGAAACTCAACTAATACAGAAAATTGATTCTGGCAGCAGAGTCATTACTGTGACTGTTTCTAAATATGTGGCTTAGAAGCATTTGAAATTGGTTGTGATAGAACTTAGGAAAGATTCGAAAATGTGGGCCAGAGAAATTCAACAATGATGGGTGATTCTCTTGGAGTCAGAAGACCAAAATGATAAAAGAAATGTGGACCACAAAATGCCATCTCAGGAAATTTCAGTTGAGGACAAGAACTCCATTAGAGGCTAGACAGAGGCCACATGTGTCTGGTAAAAATTTATCAAGTATATTTATGTGGTATAGATTTGACTTCATTTAATGTAACAATGTGATATAGTTTTAACTTTGTTTTGTTTTAGCAATTCGCTTATTAGGTCACTAATGAAAGTTTACCCTAAGGAAACTGACTGATGTAAAGACAACCTTGTGAATGTACAAATATGCACCTTCCAGTATTCAGCTAAGGCAATTGAATTTTATGTATTTATTTGTTTTTTCTCTTTCCCAAATTAACTAGTCTTTTGAACTACATGCTTATAGTTATTTTCTAATGTGAACTGGTGGGTAAGGTCAGGTGTAACAATAACAACAAAGATATAGGAAAATATGGGAAAAAAAAAACTTTTGGTGAATATTCCAATAAAGGGATTGGTTGGATTCAGAGAAGAGATATCAAGATTTAACTACTGCAGACCCATTAGAGGAATAGGAAGCTGAGGTAGAGTGGTGACTTAAGTGAAATGACTTAGGTGCGGAAGATTAATATGTAAACACTGTATGGTTTCTCAGACTTGGAAAACCCAGAACACAGACATTCTTTGGAACCATATGAAGTGATAGCCGGAGCCAGGGGAAGAGACAGGGAGGGGGTGGGAGGGGAGTAAATGGGAAGGGATTGTAAAGTTGATATGATACATAGGTGTACAAAGCACCAAAATTCATTGTAAATACTATGTATTACATTTGTATATTAATAAAAATAGTGGGGGGAAAAATTTGTCTACATTTTTCCCATGTCCTCTATTTTGCAGGACACTAAGATTAAGAACTAATTAATCTGGCAGAGGACATTTTGAAACAGCCCAATGTTCAGGCAGTTGCTTGTGTACTACTGGCTACTTTTAGCCAAGTTTACAGTGAGAATTGGAGGCAAAAAGCAAAGATAAAAATCTGAACAACTTAAATTTTAGCCCAGAGGCAACCGCATATAAAAAAGAAGCTATGGAAAGTGTTGATGCTGAAAAGATTAGTGTCACTCTTGGACTCCAGGAATACAAGCCAGAGGAGGATGTCAACATGGAAAGCAACACAAGGCATTTATGTGAGGTGCCCTACTTGTTTCATACAGTGTGGTGATGGCCTCTGTACATCTCCAAAGCACCTCAGAACCCCATAACAAATAAGATGAATTTCACTGCATTGTCATACGTGAATAATATGATTATGTGAATATTTGCATCTCACACCACTGGTTAAATATACATTAAAATACAACTGACATGGTAAATTTTATGTGGTTTTGGCTATAATTTTTAAATTATTACATTTTTAAGAAGAGCAAATAGGAATTTTTTAAATATGAAAATTTCCTACCTGAAGATGACCTAAAACTGTCTTAAACTGTCATATGGCATTTGATAATTAGACACTACACAAAGACTTTTCGTGGGAAAACTCACAAAATTATTCACAAATGTAACAGAAGGCTCAACAGAAATGGAACCATGTATACCAAATTCTTTCCTAGGCCTTTCATCCTACTTAACATTCAAAATTTTTCTTCCTTCCTAGGCACAAGGATGTCCAGGGGTGAGGGGTGGGAATCACATTCCCTTTCCTCCAGAGCCTTCTCCTGGGCACTGTGAGGTGACATAGCTTGTGGCCCTATGGCATCTGTCAAAGGGTCATGATGACATCAGCAAGCACAGACTTTGTATATTCACCTCTGAGGTCATTGCTCTGAGCTGTTGAATGTAGGAATGGGTGTACACTGGGGCAATGGAAGAGTTAGGCCAAAGAAATAGAACATGTGAGTATAACTTAGAAATGCTACCAAAGTACAGTCTAAGAGGAATGGCCAAAGAAGGAGAAAAGAAGAATCAGTATAAGGCTCTTTATAGATATTGATCAGATTTTCCATTGCCAGGGCAAAATCCTGGATACCCACCAACTAAAGAGGGAGCGGTCTACCTTGGCTTCAGAGAGTTCAGCTCTTGGCTGTCTGGTTTCCAGGCAAGAACGTCACAACGGGAGGGCACGGCCAAGGAAAGCTACTCACGTCGTGGTAGCCAGGAAGCCGAATACAGGTGAAGAGTACCACCAGAGATAAACCCTCCAAAGGCACGCCCCCCGGAGCCCCCTTCCTCCAGCTGAGCCCAGTCTGCTAACAGCACATTCACCTACTAATCCGTTGATAATTATAGTGTCCCGTGATCCACTCACCCTTGTATGAGTGCCTTAATCCAGCTGATGATTAGAATTGACTATCACACAACAAGGCCCAGGGAGTGCTACAGAGGCAGGTCCTGGGCTCATCACAGCTGAGTCCTTGCTACTGGCACCGGCTAGGCACATTATTAAGGCTGCCAGTTTAGGGGCAGATACTCCAGCCACAAAGGCAGGAAGAAGGAAAACTGCTTTACACGCTGGAGAAACACAGAAAACCCGGATTCTAGTCTCCTTTTGTGAATCCCTGTTTTGTTCTGGCTCTGGGCACAAGAACATGGGGTGAGGAGATGTCATGTGCTCTAGCTAGCCGGTAAGGCCTGCTACAATACTTGGCGGGAGAGACCCAGAGACTGTGAAAAGAGCGCCACCATTGGCAACAGGCCCCCCTCTCTCCCTCCCTCTCTCTCTCCCCCTCTCTCTCTCTCTATCTCTTCCACCATTGTTTATCTCTCTCCCTCTCCCAACCTCTCTCCTCCATGTCATGTCTGAGTCTTCCTGTCTCCCCTATTCTCTTCTCATCCCATATCTGAGGTCTGGGAAGATATGTTCCCGATGAAGACGGGAAGTGTCCTTGACTACAATCTTTCTCATGTTTTCTTTCAGTTATTACCTGAAACATTCTTCACCATGGGCATTGAGTGAAGTCACGTTGCCGTGCTCCTGGGTCCTCCCTGTGCACAGGGGAAGACAGCCTGCCCACAGCCGCCTCCCTGGACCCCTGCACCCTGCATCTCCCAGCTCAGCTGTTCAGTCACCATGGGGAATTCCCTGCTGCACGGACTATAATGTATGGGAATGGGAAGATGATGAGAACCACACAGGCCCCTCCCCCCTGTTTCATGCACACCAATCAGGAAGTATCTGTTCAACAATAAGAGAAACTCCAGTCCTGATCACATGGGAAAAGAAAAAGGATTTATAAAGGTGGAAAGACGAAACAAGGACAGACTGCTCTCAAGACCCAGACCTCATCTCTTCCTGGGAAATCCAACTCCAGTTTGCTCCCAAGGCTCGCTGACCTTCCTCATACAAGCCTGTGCTCATCCACGGGAAGAAAGACAAGTGTAAGCCCTATCTGCCCTCCTGCCCACAACTATATAAAAAGTATGAACCTTCAGACACCTTTCATTTGGATTGCAGGCTAGTGGTAACCTCAGTGGATACCAAGCTGCAAAGGAGCTCGTGTGGACGATGCTGATAACATCAGTGTCTGGAATGACTGCCTCGTTTTCCAAGTTTAATAAGGAAAGTGACCAGTTTGCTCCTCCTCTTCTCTTGTACTCCAAAAATGGACTTCTCCATTGTGATGGCACATGACAGTCCTCCCATTCTTGGTGTCCCTTGCGGTATTTGACCCCACTAACAACACCGATAGCATGGAAACTGCCAGTCTGGGAGCTGGGGTGAAACTATTCAGGCTTCATCACCTAGATACCATCACTACGTTAAATTTCGCTTAAGTTCAATCCTCTTTCTTGTTTCAAACTGAATCTCATGCTCATCCCAATCTCTAACATTAATCTTATAACCAGCTTCCATCTCAATTGACAAGTCAGTTATCCAGCACCGAATCTTACTATCCCCGTTAACCTCCACCTAACCGCCATTGAAAGTTCTATAGCCAATCCAGTCCTACTCACATTGGTTAAATGAGCTCATGATGTCTCCCCAACACCAAGCCACATCTTCTGTTCCAAACACTGTCAACTTGGCCAGTCTCCAACACCTATTTTCCACCTAACTCCTATAAATCCAATCACCAAATCCAACTTACCACATAACAACCCAACCACAGCCCAAGCCCAACACTAATACATCCACCATACTTTTATCTCATGCTCATTTTAAAATGTAAAAATCTAGAAGAAAGAGCTGCTAGAGGAATGTCATAGTGGTTAAAGAGCTTACCTAGAAAGCACAAAGTCCTGAATTTGATTCCCAAGCACCACATAAGCTGAGCATGGTGGTACACACCTGTAATTCCAGCCCTCAAGAGACTGAGGCAGGAGGACTGCTATGGGTCCAAGGCCAGCCTGGGCTCCATAATGAGTTCAAGACCAGCCTGGACTACAGAAAGAGACCCCTGTATCAAAAAAAAATCTGGCAAAAGGAGTGAAAATAAGTTAAGATTCAAAAAGACAAATCAGTTTTAATATCTAGGTCTTTGCTCCATTTTGATTTAATTTTGGTGCATGGTGACAGGTGTGTGTCTAGAATCATTCTTCTGCATGTAGACATACAATTTTCCAGCACCATTTGTTGAAGAGGCTTTTTCCAGTGTATGCTTCTGGCTCCTTTATCAAAGATCAGGTCGCTGGCAGCACCTGTGTTTGTCTCTGCACTCTGTTCCACTGATTCACCTGTCTATTTTTGTGCCAGTACCAAATCGTTTTGATAACTGTTGCTTTGTAGTATAATTTGATGTCTGGGATTATAACGCCTCCTGCCTTTGTTTTGTTACTCAGGATCTCTTTGGCTATTATAGGTCTCCCCTCTGGGAGACAAATTAGGCAAAAATTGAAGATATAGGTAATAAGACACCAAAAGCAAAAGAAAGAGGCCCCAGAGTTAACAAATGGGACTATTTCAAATTTAAAAATTTCTTTACAACCAAGGAAATTATCAACAAAATAAAGACAGAACCAACAGAATGGGAAAAATTATTCACTATCCATACTTCAGATAAGAGGCTCATGACTAGAATACACAAGGAACTGAAGAAAAATAGGCCCCTCAAAATCAAAGATCCAATTGATAAATGGGCAATGGAAATGAATTGGCAGTTCTCACATTAAGTTCAAATGGTCAGTAAATACATGAAAATATGTTTAACATCCTTATCCATGATAGAAATGCAAATCAAAACATCACTAGGATACCATCTAACCCCAGAGAGAATGGCATATATCAAGAACTTGAACAGCAATCATTGCTGGTAAGGGTGTGGGGAAAAAGAAACGCTCTTGTATATACTGGTGGGAATGTGAACTGGTACAACCATTATGACAGGCAGTATGGAACTTTCCCAAAAGGCTGAAAATAGATAGCCCTTTGATCCAGTGATATCTCTTGTGGGAATTTCCCCAAAAGAGTTAAAATCACCATATAACAGAGACACGTGTACACCTGTGTTAGTTACTTTCTCATCACTGTGACAATACCCAATATCCACAACTTTAACAAGGAAAGATTCCTTTTATCTCAGTTTTAGAAAGTCACAGTCCATTCACATGTGGGCAGCTGGCAAAAGGTGGAATCACGTGGTGGGGCTTCAGGTAGAGCCACAGCAAGAGTAGGTACTCAGGAAACAGATCGTCACACGGCAGAACAGAGACCAGTCTGAAAGGAAGGGCAGAACCAACACACACCCCTCCAGGTCAGCCCCCAAGCATCCAACCCTTCCAACCAGTTCCCACCTCCCAACACTACATAGTATCCATAGGCACATGAGGCTTTTGGGGGACACTCCAGATTCAAACCAAAACATTTCACCCTGGGCCCCCAAAAGACTCATGTCTATTCTCTTAAGCATTTTATCTTTTCTAAAAGTTGCCAAAGTCTTTATAGTTCTAACACTGTCTTTAAAAAAATCCAAGTCCAAAGTCTCATGTAAGATGCAAGGCAAACTTCACACTGCCTGGCCTCCAAGTCCTTCCTCTGAAATCTGGGTAGAAATCTCCTCCACGAAGCCATAAATCTTGCACTCTGCAAGCCTGTAAAGCCAGGGCCGCATGATCATTGCCAAGGCCTGTCACTAGCTTGAGCAGCAGCCTGGCCCCTTGGACAAATGCTGCAGCAGTCTCTAAGTTCTTAGGTAGTTGAACTCCAGCCAGCTAGGCTCTGGCAAACACTCTTCCGTTGGTCATGGGGTACACTTTTCAGAACAAAGTCTTTTGCCTTTCCACCCTTGAGATAGTAAATGGGGTCTTACTGACTTTTGAGATGCCTCTAAAGCATCTCTCTTGTAGTCCTCCTGATGGTAAGTACTTGGCTTCTGTTTAACGCTAATCTCTGTGCTCTTTGGCCCCACCACTGCAGGCCACTTGGGTCTCCTACTGCAACCTATTGATATACTTTTTCCTCTGTCATTTTATCCTGGCTTCCACCATAGCAACAGCCTGGACATTGGGCTGCCTCCCAATTTCCTCCACCAGATTAAGTAGTCCACCACCCTTAACCTCAGTTTCAGACAAAGTCTCTAGACAAGGGCAAAATGCTGACAAACTTTCTGCTGGAGTATATAGTATGTGTGGGTTTTAGACCACTTGCCAATTCAATTCTCCTTCCCATCTGAAATGTTTTGATCCTGGTCTTTCCAATCCACACTTCTACCAGCATTCTGGTGTTCCAAGTTCCAACCAAAATCTCCCATCAAGCTCAACTCAGAGCACTCCAAGGCTTCTCCAGCTGGTATTCTCAAACCTTTCCAAACTCCTCCCACAAACCAGTTTGAAAGGTTTACAAACCACACTGTCAGGTAAAGTCACAGCAACAACCCCACTTCTCTGGTACCAATTTCTGTCTTAGATACTTTCACATTGTTGTGACTCAATACCCAACATCCACAACTTTAGGGAAGAAAGATTTATTTTAGCTCATGGTTTCAGAAGGTCAAAGTCCTTTCACAGGCAGGTGGCTGGAAATTGGTGAAACCATATGGTGGGGCCACAGCTAAAGCCAGAGCAGAAATGGGTGCTCAGGAGACAGAAATCCTCATGACATGGCAGAACAGAGACCAGTCTGAAAGGAAGGGCAGAACCAATACACACCCTCCAGGTCAAGTCCCCAGCATCCACCTCTTCCAGCCAGACCCCACCTCCCAACACCACACAATATCCATAGGTATATGAGGCTTTTAGGGGACACTCCAGATTCAAGCCATGATAATACCCTTGTTTGTAGCAACACAATTAACAATAACTAAAATGTGGAAGACACCAAAATACCCATCAACGAACAAATGTATACATCAATTGTGGTACTTACACACAATGGAAAACTGCTCGTCTATAAAGACAAATAGGTTGGAGGCTTTGTGGGTAAATGGATGCAAGTTGAGACCATCATGCTCTGCGAACTGAGTCAGATGCAGAAGGGTAAATATCAAATGGTTTCCCTAACACAAGAAACCCAGAGTTACAGTTATGCCATAGAACTACATGAGGGGTAGTGGAAACTAGCGGGTAAGATGGAAGAGGCTCAAAAAGAGAGAGGGGAGGGATTTGTAATTTTGATGTGCTTTACATGTGCACAAATTACTCAGGTTCAGTGTAAACATTACACACTGCATATATAATATCAATAAAATGGGGAGGAGAAAGATAAATCAGTCCTGTCATTAACCAGTCTGGAAGATTAACACAGATAAAGCAGTTACAATGTTAGAAGAAAGATTTTTCCTCCTGAGATCATGCACCATCAGAACCTCCTAAATTATATGACTATTAATATTTCACCCCCAAGCTGTTTTTAACACTCATATATTACCACACATGCCCAATTGCTAAATCCCTCACACCTCTTGACTTGTAATTTGATCCTTACTTAATGCCACATCTTTTAATCTGTCATTAGAAAGACAACCAGACCTAGAACACATCCCCCTTTCGAGGATTCTTTAGCAGCAACCCAAACCTCACAAAAGGCACTTTTCCCATCCTACTTAATAACTGGCACAGCTTCCGTATTGCAATATTCCTTACATTAGTCAACTAATCTGTACCTATCATGCTATCATTTTGCCTGTGGTGATCATTGGCTAAAGAGTTTTTCCACATATTCTACCCCACTCTGTTAGATTACCAGTTCTATCTACTCAAACACAATCTGAACTTGAATCTAATCCATCACATCTCTCACTAAGTGCAATCTAATTCACTAACCTAATTAAATCATCAACTGTATCCCCAAACCTAATTCCACCTCTACTATTCGGTGGTAAATTCCAGCTGCATCCATCTCAAACCAGAGCTCTAGCCCTCACTGAAAATTTAAATAGCTTATCCTATTTGGAGTTGAAAGATCAACCATCACTGTGGTCTTCAAATCTTCAAAATATGCCTTTTATTCAAAATATTGTAAAATTTAATATCAGACTGAAATAGACTGAATGGATGGAAGCGTCATGACCAGGAGCCATTATTATAATCTCTCTGTCAACCCTGCAGAACTTAATGAGTTCTTCTTTCCCTATCATGTAATGGGTTCCACATAGTTCTAGACTTAAAGATGTCTAAGGATAAAAACATCTTACCAATGATGAGATCATTCTATGGTTTGATTCATGTCATGACGTAATTGTCACTATAATGGTACCAAGAGGTAGGGCATTTAAGAGGTTATTAGGCCATGAAAACTCTCTTGGTGGGTTTGGAGCTGTTACGAGAGTGAGTCTGTCCTCCTTTTTTTCTCTCTAGCCCTTCTGCCTTCTACAACAGGATGATGCAAAAAGAAAGCCCTCACTAAATGTGAGTTGCCTAGGCCTTCAGCTTCTCAATCTGCAAAAGTGTGAGGAAAAAATTAATTTCTGTTCATTATAAAGTACCCAGACTGTGGTACAAAACAGACTAAGACGTGTGAATTTCTTATGAACATTTCCTGACCTCCAGCTTGAGCTCACGACCTCAAGAATCCAGCAATGCCTGAAAAGGGGGTGGGGGGTGGGGGGAAGTAGATATAATATCACCTTATTACATTTGGACAGTTCCTGGCTGAATCTAGGAACTAAATGCACAGTATGTTGTTTAAATCAGCAACTACTGAACACAGAAAACAAAGGAAACCACGTGTATTCGTTACTCTCTCATTCCTGGGACAGAATACCCAACATCTACAATCTAAGGGAGGAAAGATTTATTTTAGCTCACTGTTTAAGAAGGTCACAGTCCACACATGGGCAGCTGGCAAGGGTAGAAGCCCATGGTAGGAGGAAGCACAGGGCATGGGTGTTTACGGGACAGTGAGTATGAAGCCAAGTGAGGGAGGAAGGGTGGAGCTAGCACACTGCCTCCAGGTCAAGCCCCAAGCATCTGCCCCTTCCAGCCAGACCCGCCTCCCAACAGCACGAGCTCCATAGGTGTCCCACCACATCCAAGCACATGAGGCTTTGGGCGGATACCCCAGATCTAAACCAAAACATTCCCTACCTGATACTCAAATTGTCATCTTGAGAACACTGGCTAAAGTTCAATGAGACAACGTACCTTGAGATCAACAGATCCAGAGGTCATCAGACCTTGTCCTCTAGAGCTCTCAGTACCATGAAGGAAATACCCTGTCGCCAAGTAGTGACATTTCAAACTAGTCTAAGGCACCACGTCAAAACCCTAGAAGCTGTAGGTACCAAGCAAAGAAGGCTGACATCGCCTGGAGCACGGAGAAGGCTTCATGGTGTAAGGAACTTACAAACTCCCTATGTCTCCAAGCAGGAGAGGGGACGCTAGCAATGAATACACACTGAACTAATGCTCCCCTCTTTTCTCCCAGGTGTTACTTTTTCCAATAGTTACAAGTAAAAGGTCCTAAGAAAGTTTGCTGAATACATTAGCATAATAGTAAGCAAGATGGGGTGGGGGTGGGAGGAACCTTGAGAAGCAGAGCCTAGAAGTCAGCGTCCTTCAGCAGAGCTAGGGAAAACGGCAGGTCAGCCTGGCTCTGCTCTTTACACCCTACTTTCGTCATCAGATTCACTTTGTATGAGTGTCCTGTCCCATGTCTGGCGACTTCCCTCACTTATACTGTGAAAGGCTTACCCAGAAGTGTTGCAACCAGTTTCACTTTGTGGTTTTGTGGGTCCTTAAGGTGAGACGGCAGGCCGTGTTACCATAGTGATGTGATATTTAGGTCACTATGTGGTATTTAGATCCCAGCGTGCATAATTAAGGTTATGATGACAAAGATCACGGTAAATAACACTGGTGAACACTCACCATGTGTCCAAGCCTGGTGCTAACCAATCTACCACACATCAGTTCTCATAAACCTCACAACAATCGGTTTTGCAGATAAGGAAACAGAAGCAAAGAAAGATTAAATAATCATCATGAAGTCATAGAGCTGCCAGATGGAAGAACCAGCATCCAAACACATGTCAACCTGAGCTAAAGTTCACATGCAGCCGGTATGTACACATACAAACTATCTCTTCAAGAAAATCTATTAATAATTGACTGGCTGGGCATGGTGGTGCGTGCATGTAATTCCAGCACTCAAGGGGCTGGGGTAGGAAGATGGTCATGGGTTTGAGGCCAACCTGGGCTACATCGTGAGTTCAGGACCAGTCTGGACTCTACTATACAGTGAGACCCTGTCTCAAAACAAAACAAAATGAAAATGACTGTTTGCTACATGTCAGACACTGTGATAAATATTTATGCAAAGTATATCATTTCAGCCACACAACAGCCCTGTAGGGTAGGAACCCTTACAGAGAAAAGACAGTGAAACCTAGAAAGTAAGTCACTTCCCCTGCTCATGAAGCAGGATGTGGTGAGCCAGGGTTCAAAGCCAAGTCAAAATCTGTGCTCTTCTATATCAAGCCAGGTGCTGGTTTAAAGAAAACAATTAACAACTGTAGCAATTACTTAATATCATTCATTGACTCTTCCAGGCAAGGTGGAATGTCAGAGACTGGATTTTCACCCCTACATGAAACAACAACAACAACAAAAAAAAAATCAGCAAAATATATGAAACAGTGGGAACCAGAAGGCAGCCAACAGAGGAAACAGAGCTGAAGAAACAAGCTGACATTCAGGAATGCCAGAGTGTCTGATCTTCTCAGAGATTTCTACCAGTACAGAAGCTGTGCGAGAAGGCTCCTAGATATCTGCGGAGGGTTTGTTGTACCTAGCTTAGAGTGAGACTAAAAGACTTGGCAGAACTTCAAAATGGCAGCAGGAAAAAAAAAAAAAAACAGGGAGCCACCACTACAGACAGCATCAGGAGAAAGTGAGTCAGGTTACCCATTAAACAAGCAGGCCACTGTCGTCCCTGAAATCAGAAGGTAGGCAGTGTGGGCAAGCTGTATGAAACAGATGCAAGCCAAGACAATGACAGATCCAACAGAAAACTGACCCTAAAGTCTATTCTCCCTTCATTATAACACATTTCCCTAATCAAAATGTCCTCCCAGAGTGGGGACTTAACACACTTTAAACATGTTTTAAGCTGTGCAAAACTCATACCCTTGTAGTAATTAAACTCTTTCCTGTCCAGAGACTCATGCCTCTTTTGGGGAAAAAATTAATGATTAATGACATTCCTTCTGGACCCCATGAAATGCAATGTATCCTTTGTTAGTAGCTTCTCCGTCTGTGAAGGAGCTGGCTCTCTGTCTGAGGAGCAGCCAACATCTCTGTCTCTTCCCAGCTACTGTGGTTTGGATCTAGAATGTCCTAAAAAGTCTCATGTATTTGAATGTTATAGATTGTCTATGGAACCATGTGCTATTGGGAGACTGGTGCCTAGTCTGGAGGGATGGAGTACAGGCATGTAAATTGGATTACAGGTATGTAAGTTGGATTATAGGCATGTAGTGGGGGTTTACCATACCTTCCACACCTGGACCTAGGAGGGGCTGATCACTGGTAGGAGACCTGGAAAGATATATAAGCTGCTTCCTGCCTTCCTTGGAGGACGAGTCTCCACTTACCTTGACTCGGCTTCCTGTTTGTGATGTCATGACAAGCTGCCTCCACCTCTGTCTCTGCCATGTTCTTCCATTGCTGCAGGCCACCCCTGAATGGACTGTGACCTTCTGAAACTGTGAGCCAAAATTAATCTTTCCTCCCCTAAATTTGTGGATGTTGGGCATTGAGTCACAGCAACAGAAAAGTAACTAAGACACCGGGGCTGCCTGCCGGCCAACCAGCTTTCATTCTTTGTACAGTAGACTTTTCAGTTCAAACTTCTGTCTGTAAAATCACAATGTTGCCTCAATTTTAATTTCCATCAAACAAGCCACTAATTTAGCCAGTAGTTCGCTTCACAAAGAATACAAAGGAAACCACCAAGAGTCTTCCACTTAACAGGTAGGAACCCTTGAACAGGGCGCCTGCCCATCTGACAATCAGTTGGCTGTATTGGAAAGACCGGCTGAAATTCAATGAGGTAATGACTACTAAAGCCAAGAGTCCACCAGCCCCTGACAAGACTACTCAACACACGCATGAGGAACTCCCCGAGGCCAGAGAGCTCACCTTCCCATCATTCACGCCCTTCACATTAAGAACATCACCCTCTGGGGCGTTGAGTAGAACCCACAGAAGCGTATTGTTCTGCAGTCACCTAAAATTATCCCTAGGTGACAGACATTCTAAATGCTTTAAAAAGCTTTGCAAACCTCAAAAAGAATAAATGTTTCCACATGACTGTACTGTATTACATGATAAGGCTCAAGAAGAACTTAAAATGCAAATACATTAAATACCCAATAAAGTCTGGCATTGAATGTAGATAGAGAAAAGAAAAAACATTTCCTCAAAGGCTGCAATGGCAGTCAATGATTTATAATGGTTTGTAAGTCAAAATAACTTTTACCTCATGGTCAAAAGTTAACAAAAGCTGAGAAATTAAAAAAAAGAAGTAGTACCAGATTAGCAACAACTCTGAAGCCTCCAGGAGAACAAAAAACACAAATAAGGAAAAGAGACACGTGTGTGTGTGTGTGTGTGTGCGCGCGCGCACACACACGCGCGCACGCGCACGCACCACGCACAGAACTGGAAGCTGAGCCACAGCTGTCACATCGAGCTACAACCCCAGCCCATTTTTACTTTTGATTTTGAAACAAGGTCTCATAAATTGCTAAGTTCCTCAAGATGGACTTGAATTTGTAACCCTCCTGCCTCAGCCTCCCAGAATAGTGAGATTACCGACTTTAATCACTGGACCCAACACGGAAAAGACTTTTTTAAAAAATGAGTTTGTAAAGTGAGTGTGGTGGCACATGCCTGTAATTTCAGCACTCGGGAGGCTGAGACAGGAGGATTGCCGTGAGCCCAATGCCAGCCTGGGCTCCATAGTGAGTTCAGGACCAGCCTGAACTGTAGAGTAAAACCCTGCCTCAAAAAAAAAAAAAAATGAGCTTGAAGAAAATAAAATTATCAAACTAAAATTTCAAACTCAATGAAGAACAGATTATAGAAGAAGACCAAAAAAAAGGTCTTACTCCTATGGTAACAATAAAAAAAAAGAGAGAGCTAAAAACCACACTCCTGGGTACAAAGAATTGTGGTTATAAGAACGCCTTGAAACTTCACTGCCATATAAAATTATACGCAGCTTCCTTGTCTTGGGAGAACAAGTAGGTTGAGCTCAGCAACTGAGGAGCGGCCTGCTAGAAGAGAGAGAATTAACAGGGATACGAAATCAGATGGGACTTCATGTGGGCTGGTAGGTTGATCTGAACTTCAGAAATTCCCCAAAATATATCACTCTGTGTGGGACCCGTAGCTCAAGCCCCATAATCTCTTCTCCAGACCAGCAGAAGTGGAGCCACTCCCTCTTATCCCAAGCCCAGGACAGCCCACAGCTCAGGTTTCACTCTACTCAAATTCCGAATTTTCCCCTGTCACAAGACCCTTACCAGAAATCACATGATCAGGCTTGGAAAGTCCCGCCAAATTAGGTGACTTTCAGACCCCAAATTTCCTCCAATCAGAGAATGACCCTTGCCCTACTACCTGGCTCCCTCCAACTGATTATAAGCCTGATCAGACTCGCTGATCCTTGATAGCCAGTAACCATCAGCAGCCAGGGACCCTGAAGACCCCGAAAGGTTTGGTTTACATTTCTCTCCATCGCTGCCCTCAAATACTTCCCAGAAAGGAGTAAAGAGAAGTGTCTTAGTCACATTCTTGTTACTGAGATAAAATACACAATACCCACAACTTAAGGGAGGAAAGGTTTAGTTCAGCTCACAGCTCAAAGGTCTCGATCAGTCCATGGGCAGCTGGCCATGGTGGAAGGGCAAGGCAGAGGGCCTAGCCAGAAAAGCTACTCATCCTTACGTGGTCAGGAAGAAGAACAAGGAACTGAGAAGGAGCTGGTCACAGAAATCCATCCTTCCAGGCCACACCTCCAGGGGCCTGCCCCTTCCAATCAGGCCCCAATTCTAACAGCATATGAAACCAATAGATTAATCTATGTGATCCAACTAATCCCATGATCCAATCACCATCCAGATACATGAGGCTCTTGGGGACGTCACCAAATTACAACAGGGCACAAAGGAAAAATTCTGGCAGCCTTGTGCATTCTCTTTATTCTTGGAGTCTCTGCTGTTGTTGAACTTAAAAGTAAAATGAAATTAAGGGAAACTGCAGCGTAACATCTTGACAGACGAAATACCAGCAAAACAGAAAAGATGAGCCCCGCAAGTATTTCCTGGAATTCCTGATTTCAATTTTTTCGAGTGTATGCCCCAAAGTGGATTTGCTGATTTGCACAGTAATTTAATTTTGAACTTTTTAAATAGTTTCTTTTTTTTCTTTTTTGGGGGACATACTTGACATATAAAAATTGTATGTATTTAAGTTATAAGATGAATCATTTTTCATACATTGTGAAATGATTATCACAATCAGACTAATTAATATATCCACCATCTTGCATACTTATTTTTGTGTGTATAGTAAGAACACTGAATATTAACTCCCTTTGAAAATTTCAGGTCATTAGTCAAGGAGTTTGAGAATTTGAGGACAATGGATTGGACTGTAGCGTTTGCAACAGCACCAGAATGAAGGTTCTCCTCCATCCCAGAGTCGGATTCTAGAGTCGTCGCTCCAATCTCCTTGACACTACCTCCTTCACCACATCACATCTTCATGCTCATCCCAAACTTCCTCCTTCAATCCATATTTCCAGAGCTTTCTATCATGGAAAACTATCAGATCCACGTGTACACCAAATACCTGCGCTCTGACCTCAAAGCCCTTTCCTGGCAGAGCCCTGGAAGGCCACGCTCTACCACGTACTCTCTCTCAAGACTGAGTCCGTCTGCAAGGGTCAACCCTCTGTGATGCATGCAAAGGCGAGAGAAGATCGGGAGTAGATTTCGGAAGAAAAAGATAACTGCAGAGCAAAACCCTGCCTCAAAATAAAAAGTGAACTTGAAGAAAATAAACATTATCAGAAGAAAATTTCAAACTCAATGAAGAACAGATTATAGAAGAAGGCAAAAAGAAAAAAAAAAAGGCCTTTCCCTCCAAAATGTAATCCTCCTGGATTCTGGAACCAAGACTTTCAAGGATGATCCAAATACAGAGGATCAAGAAAGAGGCATCATTTAAAAAAAAAAGCAAAAATAAATTTAAAAAAGGAACAAGAAGCAAGAACTTGGAAACAGGAAGACATCGCAGCTCCGCTGTGCCTCATGCTGTGCTAAGCAGAACCTTTCCAGAGTCCCCTACAAAATCCCAATTCTGTCATTAACGTTTTACAATTGCTCGCAGTTTACATAGGAGAAAACCGAGACTCCAAATCAAATTCAGATTCGGCTAACAAAGTAAACGCCAAGCACAGATGTAGCGTCCACAACTCCAGGGGCTGGGCTCTTAATTCCTGCACTCGTCTTTTCCCTGCCCTTTCCCCAACCTACAAACAAACAACTAAACTCAAGTGGGAAGAAACCCAAGTGCCAAAGCACTGCATGTTTCATAACAAATCCCAGATCTCAAGTTTCAAACAGCTTCCAGCACATGTTCCTAGCTTCAATGTAACTTGTTGGTTCCCTTCTACCAAGAGTGTGGAAAGGTGTTGTGAAACACTAAGGCCGTGTCTTATTTCATAATAAGCACAGAACAAATACATAAATCAACAAGCTAATACTTGGGCTAATCAGTAACCATCTTCGTTCACTTTCTCTTGGGAACAAGCTGAAAACTTGTTTTGATGGTTTAGCCTGGCTTCGCAGGGCCACCTCAAGGTCATTAAGAGTTTTATTGTCATTCAAGTTTGGTCAGAGATGAACTACCACACCTTAAGTCAAACACTTCTACCCTTGGCCGTAGGAGCTCCGTGGGAGTTATGTAATGCAGCCAAAGTGCAGGCAGGTTACAAGTCTGCGTTGGTTTCTCTTGGCTGTGTATGCTATGCCTATATTCAATCAGAAACTAATACATCCTTACAGGCCCCCCTGCCTTCTCCAAAGTCCATGCACACCCTCGAGCACGTGCACAGCCTTACAGATCCCTGAGATAACTGAAGCGTATCGCAACTCGTTATGCCTATCACGTTCCCATAACTCCGCGATAAGTTTTTGGCTACTCTTCTAATCTCTCTTCTGTTGCTTGTCAAAACCAGTACTCTGACCTTAGAGCTATTTCAGTTGGCCTCCTGAACTGTTTGGGGATACAGCAGGTACTGTTCTCAAAAATGCCCCTGAGCATTTTTTTTTTCTTCATCTGTTGATATTCAATTCAACCCTCATCAGCAGCAAGCGCCTCACGGCATTCCCACTCTGGCAGAACTACAACACCGAGCCAAAAAGGAGTGGAGGGGCTGGATGTACCAACTCAGGTTAAGAAAACCTCCACAAACACTTCTTACTGAGGCTAAATTGTCTTTCTTGGATTACGTGTCTCTGAATTGTATGCCTTTGCTCAGTTTCTTCAGGCATCAAATGATTGTTTTGATACACTTGCCTAGTTGTGTCACTGCCTTTTTGGAGAGGATTTTCTAAACTCATGTACTCCAAAAGTCTCAAGTGGGCACTTTAGAACTGAAAACTACAATGTCTACAGTTAAGGACAAAATGGATGGATTTAACAGCCACCTAAGTATAACAGAAGATAGAATTGATTCTAAAACACAATAGAAAATGCCCAAATGTAAGAAAACAGAATGAGAAAAGAGAACAGAGCATAAGAGAAATGTGGGATGCGATCTATGTATAAATTAGAGCTTGCCGAGTGACTATTTTTTAATGTACGTATAAAATAGCAATGATAAAAGCTGAGTTTACTGAGCGTGCTGCTAGCCATGCCAGACACTTCCCTTCCATGATGTCCCTGGACTTTACAACAAACTTAACAAAAGGAGACTGTACCACTGGCATACCGGTGAGCATCTGACATATGGCTCCCTAAGCAGAGAGAACTCTGATTTGCAACACGTTCTTGGTTCCTTGGTGCCAATATCCTTGATATAAGCTACCTCAAGCTACATTTCCATACCACGCTTGCTGCTCAAAGGCCAATAGTTAAAAGACAAGATTCGGTGGAAAGAAAATCAGGCTTGTTGATGGTTCCGCACCCTGAAGACGGGGGAGCAATTGCTTACGGGTCTCACCTGAAAGAACTCAGAGTAAGTACAGATTTTCATAGAGAAAGCCCGAAAGCCAAGGATAGGAAACCTGTACGCTAAGTCCTAGAGTTAGGCTTAATTGTCATCTGTGTCACTCAAGGGATATCTTTTCTCTTTTCCTTTTTGACAGAACATCTTTGTGATAAGAATTAACCATCATTTTTTGGCCAGTATCTGTAATTTTTCAGATAAACATTTTTTCCTGCAAATTAAACAACATTTGTATCTCTGTTTTTAGCCAAATAACAGAATTAGCAAGCTGTGTGTTTCAAGCTAGGTGAAGCACACTCTAACATTACCGTGT
The DNA here is from genome assembly GCA_004027205.1 of Ctenodactylus gundi. Classification (NCBI taxonomy): domain Eukaryota; kingdom Metazoa; phylum Chordata; class Mammalia; order Rodentia; family Ctenodactylidae; genus Ctenodactylus; species Ctenodactylus gundi. Next base: position 88,736 of record PVKB01003547.1, on the reverse strand, counting down.
CCTGGGGCATCCTGGGGGCTTATATTCTAAAGAAAAGCTACTTACAATTTCATTTTATGATCCATGTCCCTTTAGTTCCTTTTACAAGAATAGCTAATCCTGCAATTTAAGACACAGAACACCCAAAGATAAAAAACATATATACATATTACTGATCTATATCTATCAGTAATAATTCTGGGATATACAGGAAATTTTAAAACCTCAAGAGAAAATTCCTATCAGCAATAATAAGCTAGATCTGAAATGAAGATTAATAAAACGTAAGTATTTTAACAATGATTAAAACTCAGAAACCAATAAGATAAAAGACAGTAGAAAGTCTATAACAAGTTACAAACAAACAAAAGATATTAACTTGCATAGAAAGGAATCTTCAGATAATTACCGAGACTGCAGCAAATATGAAAAAAATTTTAAATAAGATTAAGGTTGGAGGAATAACACAGCAGTTAAAGCACTTCCCTAGCAAGCACAAGGCCCTGAGTTTGATCCCTCAGAACCACATAAACTGGGCATGGTAGTACATGCCTGTAATTCCAGCACTCAGGAGGCTGAGGCAGGAGGATTACTATGAGTCTAAAGACAATCTAGGCTACAAAGTGAGTTCAGGATCAGCCTAGGCTATAGAGTGAGACCCTGTCTCAAAAGAAAAAATAAAAGTTAGGATTGGGAATGTAGCTCAAGGCAAAGCTCTTGCTTAGCATGTACTTGAGATCAATTCAAGTAAAATTAAAATATATATTTAATAAATTATACTCAAGCCATTATTCTTTATTTTACAAAAAGTGAGAAAAAGCTAAGGGATGTAAAGTATAGTCAAATTTTTCGATTAAATTGAAAGAGATGGAAGAGTGCCATACTCATTCCTGAAAGCTGGCATTATCCTGATACTAAACTGAACAAAGACTTAACCAAAAACAAAAAGAAAAAAAAAACTGTAAGCCAATTTCCTTAACCAATATACATTCAAAAATCCTCAAGATAAAAACAGAATGCGGCACATCATCAAAGACATCACACACCATTACCAAGTCAGCTTCACCCCCAGGGAAGCAAGAATTGGCCAGCGTTCACAAGCCAGTAAGCCAGATACACCACACAAAAAGCAACAAGGATGAAATCCCCATGATCATCGAAATCGACCCAGAAAAAGCCTTTGACAAAATCCAACATCCACTCATAATTAAAAATCCTGAGGAAAGTAGCTGTAGAAGGACCTTATCTTTAGTTGATAAAAGCCATTAATGACAAGCTCATTGCCAACATCACACTAAGTGAGAAAAAAACTAAAAGCATTTTCTATAAAATGAACATAAGACAAGGATTCCTACTTTTGTTCACTATAATAATCAAAACTTTGACCAGAGCGATCTGTCAGGAGAAAGAAATGAAGATGTTATGTACATCAAAGGAAGAAATGAAACCATTCTTATAAATGATATGATCCTTTATACAAAAGACACAACAACTTCTCTAGCTGACTCTTAGAACTAATAAATAAATCAGCAAAATGTCAGGAAATAAAATCAACGTACAAAAATCAATAGAATTCCTGTATACCAGCAATGAAATCAGTGAGAAAGAAATCAGAAAAGCAATCCCACTCACAGTAGCTTCAAAAAGTTGAATACCTAGGAGTCAACCTTGCTAGGGAAGCAAAAGATGTCTACAACAAAAATGATACAACTCCGGAAAGAAAGAAGATTAAAGAAGATATTACAAAATGACAAGACCAATCCTGTTCCTGGATAGGCAAAACGAATATTGTCAAAATGGCCATACTACCAATACCAACACGTAGATTCAATGCAATTCTAATCAAAATACCAAAAGCATTCTTCAAAGAGCTAAAAAAAATAAAAAATAAAAATAAATAAAATTTATATGGAATCAGAACAGATCCAGAATAGCCAGAGCAACCCTGAGCAACAAGACAAAAAGCAAAGGCACAGCCACCCAGACTTCAAATTATAACACATCATTCATAAAAACCACATGGTACTGGCACAAAAAAGAAAATGATCCTATTGAAAAGTGGGCAAATGAAATGATGGGGCAACTCACTCAGGAAGCAGTTCAAATAGCCAATAGATACATGAAAAGATGTTCAACAACCCTAGCCATAAGAGAAATGCAAATCAAAACATCGCAATCATCTAATTCCAGAGAGATTGGCCTATAACAACAACTCAATTAGCAATCAGTGCTGGCGAGGCTGTGGGGAGAAAGGAACCCTCTTGCACTGCTGGTGGGAATGTAAATTCATACAACCACTTTGGAAAACAGTATGGAGATCTCTTAAAAGACTAGAAATAAATATCCCCTTCGATCCAGCGATACCCCTCCTGGGAACATTCCCAAAAGAGTTCAAAACAACACATAACAGAGTTACATGTACACCCACGTTCATAGCAGCACAACTAACAATAGCTAAAATATAGAAGACACCAAAATACCCATCAACAGACCAATGGATACACAAACTGTGATATTTATACACAATGGAATACCATGCATCTGTAAAGTCTGACAGCTTGGAGGCTTTTGTAGGAAAATGGACGACACCTGAGACCATCATGCTTAGTGAAGTGAGTCAGAAGCAGAAGGTGAAACATCGAATGGTCTCTGCTATGAGAAACCCAGATCACAACTATCTCTTGGAACTTAGAGTGAAAAACAAAGTGAACCAGTGGGGTAGGGCTGGAGAGGGATGGGAGTGTGGATAGTGGGAGCGTCGAAAGGAGAGCAGGGAAGGCCTTGTTATTTTGACAAGATACGTTTGTGCACAAAATGTTCAACTTCAATGTAAACCTTAAATTTTGCACTTATACCTATTAGTAAGATGGGGGGAAAAAGACAGGTGGACCAATGGAATGGAGTTGAGTACGCAGAGACAATTCCAGGCTCCTTCAGCATTTGATCTTCAACAAAGGAGCCAAAAAAAATACACTAAAGATAGTCTTTTTTAACAAATGGTGCTGGAAATATCCACATGCAAAAGAAAAAAAAAGACTCAAGACTCACATCTTTTGCCTGGTAATAAAATCAAATCAAAAATGGATCAAAGACCTAGCTATTAAGACAAACATACTGAACCTGCTAGGGGATGAAACAAGCGAAACCCTTGAAAATACAGGCACAGGCGAGAACTTTCTCACAGAGCACAAGAGGTAACACCAAGAGTCAACAATACCACATCAAAATGAAAGGTTTCTGCACTGCAAAGGAAACAATCAACATGATCAAGAAAGAACCGATAGAATGAGGAAATTTTGCCAGCTACTCCTCAGACACAGAACAAATATCTCAAATATACAAAGAAAAGAAAAAAAAATAGACTCCCTAAAATAAAAGACACGACTGAAAAAGGGACAATGAATTGAATACACACTTCTCAGAAGTACAAATAGCCTATAAATATATGTAAAAATGTTCAGCATTTTTAGCCACTAGGGAAGTGCAGATCAAAACAACACCAAGATTCCATCTTATCCTGGTAGAAATGGCTATTATCAATAACTTAAAGCTCAACCAGAGCTGGCAAAGTTGTAGGGGAAAAGGAACCCTTCTATGTTGTTCATGGGGTGGTGAACTGGTACAATCACTATGAAAGTCAGTATAAAGGACTGGAGGAATATCTCAACAATTAAAGCTCTTGCCTAGCAAACTCAAGGCCCTGAATTCAATTCCCCAGGCGTGGTAGTGCACACCTATAATCCCAGCACTCAACTGAGGCAGGAGGATTGCTGTGAGTTTGAGGCCGACCTCGGCTCCATAGTGAGTTGAGGACCAGCCTGGGCTACAGAGAAAGACTCTTATCTTGAAAGAAAGAAAGAAAGAAAGAGAAAGAAAGAAAGGAAAGAAGGAAGGAAGGAAGGAAAGAAGGAAGAAAAAGAAAAAAGAGAAAATCAGTACAGAGATTCGTCAAAAAACTGAAAATAGAAATTCCAATCGACCAGTTGTACTTCTGATGAGTAGCTTCCCAAAAGAGTTAAAGACTTTATATTACAGTGATACATGATACCCATTTTTACAGCAGTAGAACTCATAATAGCCAAATCTTGGAAGCAATATGTATTTCCATCAACAGATGGATAAAAATACTGTGGTATCTATGCACAATGGAGTATTATCTTGCCATAAAGAAAGATAAATTTGAGTCATCTGTAGAAAAATGGAAGTACCTTAAGACCATTGTGGTAAGTACAATAAATCGGACACAGAAGGTTTACTATTGCATGTTTTCTCTATGCAACATGAGGCAGCATACAAAAAGTCAAAGTTCAACACAAAACAGATGACAGAAAACAGAAAGATAAGTTTTGTAGAGAAGGGAAGAGGAACCTGAAGAAGGGGGAAGACGGGACAGCAGGAAGGGGAAAGGGGACTAAAAATGATTAATATGTAATATGCTTATGCTAGTTCCCCAAGTTGAAAGTCATTATTATGTATTGCAAATATATACTAATAGAATAATTCTGGAGAAAAACACTAAAGCAAAAAAATAAAAAAAAGTCTGCCACTGAGAATATGCATGTATGGGTTTGTGGGTGGAACTCAGCAGTTACAGCCCTTGCCCCACAAGAATAAGGCCCTGGGTTCAACTTCCCAGCACCACACAAGCTGGGCAGGTTGGCACACAGCTGTGATCCCAGCACTCAAGAGGCTGAAGCAGGAAGATTTCTGCAAGCTCAAGACCAGCCTGGGCTCCACAGTGAGTTCAGGACCAACCTGGGCTACAGACAGAGAATCTGTCTCAAAATAAAAAGAACATGCATGTGTATCAGTTGCTGAAATTGAACACAACTATCGTGTATCACAAATGCATACTAACAAAAGGAATAACTTTGGTAGGGGAAGTCACAACAATAAAAAACAATAAAATGAAATACATACATACACAAAGGTGAGGATATGGGGGGAAGGATCGCTTCTATAATGCAGTAGAAATGTAAATTAATACAGCCACTATGGAAATCAGCATGGAAATTCCTAAAAACATTAAAGATAGAGCTCCCATTTGATCCAGCTACACCATCACTGGTATATTCCCAAACAAATGAGAGACAACATATCACAGCGATACGGGCACGCTCGTGTTTGTAGTGGTGAAACAATAACTGAAGTGTGGAAAGAGATTAGGGGCCTGTCAACAGACGCCCGGGGAAAGCGTGGCATGCAGCCGCTGTGAAATATTCTTCAGCTACAAAAAACAAAATCATTTCATTTACGTGAAAATAGATGAACCTGAAGATTAGGTAACGTGAAATTAGAAAGTCTTAGAAAGTTCAATATTTCATGCTTTCTCTTATATGAGAAAACAAAATAATCAAGTTCAAGGACAAAGAATATGAAGCCAGGAGGTAACGTTTTACAGATGGGGAAGAAAACAAGCTGGATAGTGGAGTGAAAATAAAGATAATGGGGTTGAAACTGACCAATATGTGTTAAACTCATCTATTCATCTACCAGCTTCCCAAAATATAATAAACTCTATCATCTTGTAATACTAACTTACTATAATAAAATAGTTGTTAAAAAATGCTCAGAGTGACACAGAATTTCATCTGAGGCTACCCACATATCCACATTCCGAGTTTTGGAATTCCCGTCCTATCCCATTAATGTCTTTACATTCACATATAAGAATCAGTGCAAAAAACTAGGAAAGGTGGTAGAGGAAGGCATGGAGGGATGATGACAGGCACAAGGGGACAGCGGAATGGAAGGCATGACTTCTAATGTTCTACACCATGAGATGGCAACTATGAGTGACAGCGATTCATTGTATATTTCAAAATATCTAGTAGAGAAGATTTTTAATTTTCACAACAAAGAAATAATAAATGTTTAAGGTATAGACATATCAATTACTCTGATCTGATCATCATGCATTATATATACGTGTATTAAAATGTCACAATATAGCATACAAATGTGATTGTTATGTGTTCATTTCAATTTTAAAGAAAAAAGTAGACATCGCTGAGGGTACAATTTCAACTCCTGGTGTACTGATAATTTTTCAACCCACACAAGATCTGTGTCAGATTTTCAGTGTAGCGTTAAGACGTAAGAGATTTCTCTATAGGACAAGCTAGGTGTCTGGTTCATGAAGTTAAACTGAGAGTTTAAGGATACAACTTCCTTTTTTCTTTTGATAATTCTCTTGTGCATCAGAAGTCACCACTATAGTTCATTTCTGCTATTATTGTTATAGTCATCAGTCCCATTTTGCAGGGAAAAAAATTAATTTTCAGAGACATCGAATGGCATGCCCATAGTTGCACAGCTGAAAAAGGGAAGGAAAGCTCAGTTCTCAGCCATATCTGTTGGGCCGTTTCCTGCCCTTTCCCCAATCTACAAGCAAGCCAATAAAGACAAGTGTCAAGGAATTTAGGGTCTGAGACTTGGTGTGTTACACAATATGCAATAGTAACCAACTCCCAGGCACTCAGATTTGTGTTGAAAGCTTAGAAGCCGATATTGGCAGTTTTCTGCTGGTAAGGGAAGGATGGGAGGACAGTTGGAAACCCAAAAGTCATATGTCATGTTTCATAACAATGACAAGTACACAATTAAACTGTAGCCATGCACGTGTACTGTCCCTTGAGAGGAGACCAAAAACCCTTGACTTACACAATTTTCAATGTGTGACAGAAACATCCATGAAATCAGGATGAAGCTGAGAAGAATCATTTTGTTGGTGGCACCATGTGATTTGGCTGGAAGACAGATTTGGCAAATGCATTTCCTCTATGGCCGAGCCTAGGAAGGCAGAAGACCTGCTGGACATGCATCATGACCACAGGACCAGAGAAAAAGCAGCAAAGATCACCAGCAGATAAGCACAGGCTCCCAGACAAAAAAGAGAGCGTAGGACCACAGGGGGTCTGCGGGCATGGACCACAAAGGGCAGGTTCATGGGAGGATTGCAGCAAGGACAGCATCTAGAAGGTGCCTACCGATTTTGATGTTCTCAGTCTTGTGGCACTGCGCCCCAACAACAGCCCTCGGCCACAGCATGCTGGGGCACTGAGTCATTCTGGTTGTGGTTGTGGTGTGAAAGCAGGGAGAGATCCCATCTGAAAGGCCTCAGACCTCAGGGACTCAAGGCCAGGTCACAGAGCCGCGGTGTTGGTGTTCCAGTTCTGGAATGACAGCCAGTGTTGACTGGAAGATCCAAAGAGAAGAACTGACAGTGTATTGTGAGCTCTCCTAGGAGACAGACCATTAAAAAGTCAGACTCTAAGGAAGCCAGGAACTCACTCTCCTTGCCAATCGATCCAGCAACAAGGAGGAGGCAAAGATGGTGCTCCTCTTGAAAGATGTGAGCCCAATAAGAGGAGGTCTTTGCGCACAGGGGCCGGCAAGGGTAAGCACCTTTTGCCACAGGGCCATCCTGTCTTTGCTCAAACCAACCTCACAGCAGCAGCAGCAGGAAATACTTCAGAGCAGAACATCTTTGCAGATGGGACACGGGAAGAAGACAGGAAACTGGTTCCATCTTCTCCCTCAGTTGACGGGACCCAAGGTCATGGATGTGGAAACTTCCCGTACAAACAACACAGGGGAATAATTTTTATTTTGGACATCAGGCTCACTTCAGTGGTTTCCAGTGGGTATCCTGAATTTTTCTATAGATTTGAGGGGGGGGGGGTTCTTTTTCTCTTTTCTCTTTTTTCCTCTTTTGTTTCCTTTCCTGTCTTTCTGTTTCTGTTAATTTCTGCATTTCTTCCTCTCTCTCAAGTAGCTTTCTTTGCCCTTTTTGAAAAGCCTTTCAACAGATTCTAGAGACATTCTCTATTCATAACCCTACCACTCTCTTCTTACCATTATTTCTATTGCTCAACTTTACTGTCTTCTTCCAGTCTGGAGTGGAAGCTCTGTCTTGCTCTTCTCCATCCTATAAATATTCACCTGTTTTCTATCACACTCCCACAGGTCACCATTCGTCTCAGTCTGCTCACTCCCTGTCCCCATCACTCTTATTAATAGTATTAAGCATTGATAACTCACAGCCATACAGCTTGATAAGTTGTGAAGCGACAATTGCATACTGTTTAGCTAGACATAGATCATTAAGGTAGATCTTTCTCTATATTATCAACAATAACTTAGTGTCGCCTTCAACAAACTCTTCTAATATGTTACAAAACAATCTGTATAAAAAACTTCATTATTAATATATATCATATTTTAATGTTAAGAGAGGAAGTCAATCATATGAGTGGTTGTGTTGTTATCATACAACTGCAGCTGTCACATATTAAGTTTAACCATTGTTTTGAATATCCATCCTACTGTGAAAGAGGGTACAGTGGGTGGAGGCTATTAAGGGTGGATAACTTCTGGAGGTTTGGATTAGCCTAGGTAAGCAACAGAGAGGACAATTTTACTAGTACCCCTGATGTAGTATTGTTACTTGTGGAAGATTTTGATAAGTCGATATCAGGTTTATACAGAGAGATACAGTGATGGTGTAGACTCTGTCTTTTAATGTTAGGGGTAAAACAGTTGTAATATTAAACAAGTTAGCAGGTTCTGTCAATAATTTGTTAATCTTAAATTGTCACCTTACTGTAAATCTTCATTCAAATTGTGGATGGCATAGACATTGATCATGATTTCCAATATACGTCAACAAATATCTTGTTTATAGACCACATACAGTTCTGTAATCCGTTCCTTCTTCATGGGAAAGTGGAAGAGATATGATAACCAGCAAAAGGTTGGTCAATGAAAAGACTAGGTTCCCAAAATTATTAAGTGAGTAAGTTAAAAATAGACATAAATACTGAAATCTGAGTGAAATCTGCATAGTACAGACAGAGCCCGCCAACACTACCTGATCGAAAATTCACAACAACAAAACCACGGAGAAACAAAGGAATAAACTACACGTAAAAAAGGCTGACTCCCCAGAAGTTAATATCATGGGCCCTGAAGTAACAGAACCTACAGGAAAGGAAGTCGAAGAGCTCAAACAAGATTTGCTAAACAAATGCATAAGATGCTCAGTGAGTTCATAGGGGATTTAAAGAAACAACTGTCTTGATAAAAAGCTTAAGGATTATAAAGAAGACACAAATAAATAGATAAACAAGGCAATGCAAGAGATGAAGGAGCATTTCAGTAGAGAAGTAGAAAGACTGAAAGGATTGAAGGCTGAAGGCCAGGATAGGAAAAACCCACATGAAAATGTGGGGAATCAGACCAAGTGTTTGAGGATAGATTATAGCTTATCAGGTCTTGAAGATAAGGTTGGCAGCTGTCTTGTTTTGTTTGCAGCACTGGGGATTAAATCCAGGGCTTTTGCAGTAGCTACATCCCCAGCTCTTTTTCTTTTTTTCTTTATGATCTTCCTGGCTCAGCCTCCCAGAATGCTGAGACGACTAATCCCCCTCACCACTTCTGAATGGAGCAACTGCAACCTGTGCTGTGTTTTTCATTTTCTGTTTCTGCATGCTTGCTATCAGTGTTTATAGAAGCTTGTTTAGTAGAACACATAGAAATGCACTCTTCAATAAAACCAACTCATGCAGTGGACTCCCCTTAGGCAGCTGGACTAATATTTGTCCCAACATTGACTCCCCTTCCCCCCAAAAAAAACTGAAAAGGTCTAGGGATGTAGCTTAATGATAAAGCAGTACTGGTCCAATTCCTAGCAAAGAAAAAAATAAATAAATAAATAAATAAATCCTACATTGCTCCTTTTCTCCCCTGGACTCTTAACCAATACTGCATGTCACTCAATCATTAGCTTAATTAGTTTTCATCTGTCTCGTTTCACTAATCGGGTGATACAGTGAGGAGGCTCCTGGAACAGCTCTTACAGCACCGTGTACATGGAAGTCATTGCGTCTTAGGGCAATGAAGAAAAGGGCAAAATTTCAGGATGTCGCTGGGCCCAGGGGCACGGGGCTGGAATCCAAGCACTTGGGAAGGTTAGGCAGGAGAAATGCAAGTTCAAGCCCAGCCCTGGCTAACTTAGCAAAAACCCTGTCTACGGAAGTGATAAAAAAGGATCTGGGGGTGTAGCTCAGGACGGAGGCCTTGTGTTCAGTCCCCAGAACCGAAGACAAACAATTCAGGACACGTCAGTCAAAGCAAGGCTCCTGGAGCTGTGGCGTGTACAGCTTATGCCGCACCCTAAATCCTCCTGAGTCTCTCATCCAGAGAAGATCTGCGCTGTCTGCCAAGAGCACACGGATGCTCTATCTTTCCCTCCATTCCTACAGAACCTCAGTAGCTCTAGGCAGAGGTGCTAGCGCCTGCCTGTAATGCCGGCACACCAGGAGGCTAGGATCTATAGTCGAAGCCAAGTTGGGCAATTAAGTGAGTTAGTGAAATCCTGTGCAAAGGCCCAGGGTTCAATTTTCAGTACTCCCACCAGTCCCTCACAAATTTCCAGTATCTACACCTAAGCACATTTGAGATGCAGCTCCTTTCCTTTCTAGCTACTCCACCTAAACTGTTCTAAAATAAACAAATAATTTTAAAAGTAGATCTATGGTCAGTAAACGTTCAGGTGTTTTACTTGCAGAACAAAAGTAACGCCAGTGAAGCCACAGTAACATCTCCTGGTCACCAGAGGACGGGAAGCTAGCAGCAGGATGGTTCCCGCTCCGCACGAGTCTGCAGGGGGTCAAAAGCCCAAGCGCAAGTTGGAGTTCTGTCCATGCACACCCTGAAGTCTCCACTCTCTTCCATTCCTAGTGGGCTTCGTTCCTCCTCTTCAAGATGACCTGGAAGAAACGAAGTGACAACTTTTTTCCCTGCTACTGAAGATTTAATCTAGGACCTTTGTACTGAGCGATACTCCAGGCCCTTCTTTGTGTGTGTGTGTGTGTGTTTGTGTGTGTGTGGTACTGAACCCAGAGTGCCGGGATTACACTTGTGCCCAGCTTTATGTGGAGCTGGGGAATCAAACTCAGGGCCTTGTGCTTTCTAGGCCAGCGCTTTTAACTACTGTGCCATTCCTCCAGCCCCTTCATTTTTTATTTTTGATCTTGAAACAAGATCTCAGTGAGTCACTGACTTGCCCAGGCTAGGTCGGAACTTACCATCCTCTTGCCTCACCCTCTCAGATTTCTGAGATTACAGACCTGCATCACTAAGTTCAGCACAATTTTTAATATGAAACAGAGTCCTTTTAAATTGCTCGTTTGTCCAGGCTGGGCTCAAATGAGCGCTCCTTCTGCCTCAGGCTTACAGAGCACTGAGATCACAGGTATGCACCACCACACTCAGCTGAAATGTGTTATCTTTGTAAGCCACCCTAAACCTTTCTCTTAGTACGTTTACCAATTATGTAAGTCTCCTAGACAGTGTTCACATAAATACCCCACAACAGACAATTTCTTGAGGGGGCCCATGTTTCTATTCAGGTTCAGTGCAAATGGAATGTTTGAAGAACTGGATTATTCCTACATACAAATTCCGGCTCACTGCAGCACTCCCAGCTTGCTTTGCCATTATTAACCACATCTTTGTTATCTGATACCTCTATGAGCCCTCAGGAGAAGCAGTTTCAGGCTTAAACAGCTCGGGAATAAGGCTCTGATTGTCCAGGCCGGCAATGTCCAGGTCCTGCTTTGTCACCACTCAAGCTGTCTGGTTTTACCAAGTGTGTAATGTCATCTCAAAAACAAGGTGACGAAGCCCTTGCAAGGCCCCTGGCAGCTTGCGTGCCTCTGTGGACACACCCAGAAGCCATTCCAGGCTTAGGTCCAGCTTGAGCCGCACCACACACACCCTGAGCCCTTCCCAGGCCCAGGCACCTTACACACCTCTGAGGACCCGGCCAGAAGCCATCTCTGGCCTAGCTACTTATCCCGCTGCGCCAGACACACCCGGAGCCCTTCCCAGGACTCAGGTCCTCACGCACACCCAGGTCATCACTGCTGACCCACCTGGAAGCCATCCCAGGCCTATGCATGTCTTGCATGCACTCGACTCTCCTGGAGCCCTTCCGAGGCCCCAGGCAGCTTGTGCAGCTTCACAGACACATCCAAAAGCCATTCCGGGCCTAGTCACTGGACACTCCTCAAGCCCTTCCCAGGCCCAGGCAGCTTGTGAGCCTCTGAGAACTCACCTTCCTGGAGGCCATCCCAGGCCTAGGTCCATCCTGAGCCACGCTACATACTGCTGGAGTCGTTCCTAGGACCAGACAGCATGTGCGCCTCTGTGGACCCACCCAGACACCATTCCCTGTCTAGTTAGGTCTCCTGCTGTGCCACACATGCCCCAAACCCTTCCCAGGTACCAGATCCTCTCTTCAGAACTGCCTCTGACCTGCCCATCACAGACCTAGGTTCATCCTGAGCCACACTGGACACTCCAGAAGTTGTTTCCAGGCCCTGGAAGCTTGCATGGTTCCACAGCCCTTCCCGGAAGCCACCCCAGGCCTAGGTCTGTCCAGCACTGAGCCAGACTCATCCAGAAGCTGCACCAGGCCCAGGTCTATCAGGTGCTGTGCTGGATCTCAGCCTGAAACCCTAATGGGCCCACCCATCCATCTATAGGCCCCAAGGATGAGCAGGAAACAATACACGAACAAAGAGAAAGCCCCCCCAGGATCAGTAGCTGAGTAGAAGTCACCAGACTGTGAGACCCAGCACCTTAGGATGTTCACATCCAAATAATACAGGGGAGTAACTAATTTTTTTATTTTGATATTCTATGTTTTGATTTGTGTTCTGTTGGGTTTTGGTGGCAGTGGTGCAGTTGTTGCTGTTTTCTTCTTGCATTTCTTTCTTTACCTTTCTTTGGTTTAGATACTTACTTCTCCTGAAATTGACCAAGTCCCCTCAATTTTTTCTTCTCTACTTCTTTTTATACTCTTCCTTGTTATTTTTTTCTTTCTTCTTTTCCTCCTAGTGTGCATGTCCCCTTCTTCCCCTTTCTTTCCACCTCCTTCTGTCTCTTTAACTGATAGTACCTGAATCTCTCCCCCTCTTGATTAACTATCTAAGCGTAATATCCTAAATATTTCTACAGATCTGGATCCACAGATCCACACTCTCTCCCTTCACTCACAGCTCTCCCTGACTCATCTGAATCTCACTTCCAGTGCTCTTTGTCAGTTTCTCTCTCACTGGGGAAGGAGCACTGGCAGGTCACTCACTGTCATAGGAATATTCCGCTGCTTTCCATTATATATCTACAGCTCTCTTCTTGTCTGGGTTATATTACTGATATCAGTAGTACACTTTAATAAGTCAATAATGGGTTAAGTTAGATATATAGTAAGGGTTTCACCTATTAATGTTGTGGACAGATTAGTTACGGTATTAATTTAACTATAGGGCCCATCAGTGAATTGTTAATATTGGAAATTATTGTAAACATAAACCTTTAGTTCAAAGTTCAGATGTTAATATTACTATAGACCTCTATATCCAAGATATGCTAACAAATGTTCTGGCTACGGACCACATATAGCTATCATTATTCTGTTCAGATTCATTGTCTTCACATGTCCTAATGTTTTGTGTCTGTAAAAGACAACCAAGAACACGAGGATCTGATGGCAGGAAGTGATCCACAAAACCACAGCACCGCTTCCACTGCCAAGGGGGCTGCCTGGAGTGCTGGCTCTCCATGGCCTTCACATCAGCCTCCCACCCCAGTCTCAGCAGGACATCTGAATCATTCCCCAGGGACATGACTTGCTGAGAATGACCTTCCCGGGGAGGAAGGGCTGAGTCTGTAGTCAGTCATCAATGCTTTCCTGCAGAACAATTTTAAGAAATGAGGAAAGTGATAAAATTAAAATCAAATAGAGAAAGGCAAATTGAGATGTCCCATAATATTAGGCCAGCGGGACGTAAGAGGCCACAACTCAGCCCTGCCTGCCCGAGTAAGCTGTTGAGTGCCCTACTGCAACTTTTTTGTTCAACTTATCACATCCGCAGTTTACACGCTGAGAGCGACAGTTTTCAAGAGAGCGTCAGATCCCAGTCCAATGGACAGCGACCACAATCAGCCTGCCACTAAAACCCCTTCCCTTCCTAAAATTTCTCTGTTCTTGTCTTTTCCCTTCACTCTTTCTAAAAACTGCTTTCTGCTTAGTTTTTGGTGGTTGTGTTTCTCATGTGGCTTTTTGGATGTGTCTGGTTGGTTGGTCAGTCTTTGGTTTTTTGAGACAGGGTCTCAGGATGTAGTCCCCACTAGCTTTGAACTTACTACACAACCGAGGCTGGCCTTGAACTCACAATTCTTCTGAGTCAGCCTCTCAAATCAGGGGATTACAAGTGTGTGCCACAAGAGCCCAGTGCATTACGTGTGTTCTTTAAGTTACCTAGCTTTTTATTTGCTTCATTTTGGGGTTTTTTTGTTGGCGGTGGTGGTAGTGGTTTCTGCAAAACTAGAGGTTAAGTCCACGTTCCTCACACTGAGCTACATCTTCAGTGTTTTTTCAGTTTTTGTTTTGGGATAAGGTCTCACTAAGTTGCTAAATTCCTCAAGCTGAGCTCAAGCTTGCAGCCTTCCTGTCAGCCTCACCAGTGCTGAGATCACAGGCAAGGGCCTGTGTGCGTATTCTTTCTCATAGGACAGCTTGCCACTCTGACTACACCAATCCAAATTCTTGATAAACTTCTTTTTGTTTTCTTTTGAGACAGAGTCTTGCTCTGTGGTCCAGGCTGGTACTGAACTCACTATGGAGCCGAGGCAGACCTTGGACTCATGACAATCCTCTTACTTCAGCCTTCCAAGTGCTGGGATTACAGGTATGTGCCACCACACCCAGCTTATGTGGTGCCTGGAATCAAACCCAGGTACATAGCATCTACCTAAGCTCTTGCTGGGCAAGCGCTTTAGCCCCTGTGCCATTCCTCCAGCCCCTAAACTTCTGATGTAGCTCCCTTCTCTACTTGCTTCTAATTGGTTTGAAATCTAAAATCTGTAAGACCCTGAAGCATATTTGCCTGAAATTTATGTCTCCCTAGTTGCAACTCCGATCAATGCAAATTGTTTCTTATGCCTCGTTTCTGTTAAGGGTCTACAAGGCTGTCGGCTCCTGGACAGCCTCTTCCAGGGCCTCTAATTCTAGTGAACCACTCCACCTACCATGTCGTAACACTGAGGTTATGATGTGCAGGCCGCTTTCTGGTCATTATTTCTCTCTGACTTACGTATCTTTCTCCAAACAACTGTGGTCACAAGAACTTCCCTCGGCAGAGGCCAGCCTCCGCGTGCACAAACACCAACCTTCCTTGCTGGATTTTTGCAATGTCAAACTTTCCCTTGGGCTAGACAAGCCTGCTGGAGATTTCTGGGTGTCTCTGTATTCCAAGGCAGCCTGCAGTCACCAAGGAAGCAGGCCACAGAGCCCCACTTGGGTCTTGCAGCCAGGTGAGGATCTCCCCAGTGGCTTCTCTTTCTCTAGTTCACCTCCCTGGAAACCTGACAATACCACCCCAAAAGTCCAACAGAGGCACTTTCCCATAGGGCAGTGCCCTCAACCGGCGCATATAAAGCCAATTGAGATTTCAAAGGATTTTTTAGCAGACTCTGCTTACAGAGTAGGCTGCAGTGTCCTTGCCAAGGACAAGAGAAAGATCTTCTATGTCATCCCCGGGAGGAGCCAAGGTACAGAGTTTATATGCAAGGTGAAGGAATTTGGCTCAGGACCTGAGCCCATTTTTCTCAATGTTTTGGGCAACAGTCCATATGTCCAAATTTTATCAGTGCCTTGGAATGTTCAAGGTTGATTCATGCCTGCAATCAAAAAAAAAAAAAAACAGCAACTGCCTGAGGCCCAGAGAGTCTATGATTCTCAAGAGAGGACCTGGGAGACCCTTGGGCTCTGCCTACAAAGGCTAAAATACATATACATTATCTTATGACCCAGCAATGCAGCCAAGTGCACAATTACAAAATACTTGCAGAAAGCTGTTCAGAGAAGCCTATAGTCCAACACTGGAAACAGACAATGTAAATCCACAGGTGGATGGACAAAAATAATCATGTTCTATTCATGCTTAGTGAAGTAAGTCAGAAGCAGAAGGTGAAACATCGAATGGTCTCTCTGATATGAGACCCAGATCACAACTCCTTTGGAACGTAAGACGAAAGACAAAGTGAAAGAGGGGGGTAGGGTGGGGGAGGAGGAAGGGAGGGTTGGGTAGGGGGAGGGACAAAAGGAGAGTGGGAAAGCCCTTGTCACCTCGACAAGATATGTATGTGCACAAAATGCTCAATCTCATTGTAAACCTTGAATTTTGCACATATACATATCAATAAAATGTGAGGGAAAAAATCATGTTCTATTCATTTAGTGGGACACTACAGGGCGATGAAATGAATGTGCTTAAGGCCACTAAATGGTACACTTAAAATAAATGAAATGGTGGACTTCATGTTACATTTATTTTACCAAAAAAATTATTTTTATTTCTTTATAGTTCTGAGGATTGAATATAGGGCCTTGCAAATGTTCTATTATTAGGCAAGTGCTTTACCATTGAGCTCTACCTCCAGCTCCCCAAATCAAGTAAAAGACTCCTCTTTCTCCCCTCTGCCTCTTTTCCAAAGGCCATTTATTTACATAAAGAAAAAGCTCAATCAGTGATACATTGCCCATTTTTGTTTGTTCGTTTGTTTGTTTGAGACAGGGACTTGCTTTCTAATTTAGGCTGGTCCTGAACTCACTACACTGCCGGGTTGACCTCAAACTCAGCAATCCACCCGCCTCAGCTTCCCAAGTGCTAGGATTACAGGTGAGCACCAGGACACCCGGCTTATTTGCCTGTTTTGTTTGACAACCTGTTGCTGTCTTTCAGTGAGCTTCACGACTCCTTGCTCACAGAAGGACCTGTCTTTATTGGTGAAAAACCGAACAAGGTTCTGATTTACAGCCTCATCTGAATCGAACATTAGACTGCGCAAGATTTGAAGAGAGTGAAACAAGTGGCAGGTAGCTGGATGGCACAAGGTCAGGCAAGCACGGTACATGTGGCAACATATCCCACCCGAGCTCTAGTAATTTTTGACAGAGAATCAAACTTGTGTATGGTCTCACGTTGTTACAGTGGAACACAGCTCCGTGATGATCAATGAGCTCTGGATGCTGAATTCATTCAAACACTCCAACTGTTGAGAGTACACATTTGAACTGACTGGTTCTTTGGTAGGAGCTCGAAAAACACACTACCTTTACAATCCCACCTCACTGACAGTGTAACCGTCCTCTGCTGAACATCTGCTGTTGACGATGTTTGGGGCGAATCATCACGTTGGGACCAAGACTGTCTGCACATCACATTGTGGTAAACAATCCACTTTTCATCACCAATTATCAGCCCCTTCAAGACACGATCATTTTCCTCACACTTAATGAGCATAACGCAGGTGTTCACATGCAACATCAAGTGAACTTGAGTTCACGAAGAACCCACATATTGAGCTTGCTTCCATATCCCAGCTTGCTCAGGTGCCCTGAATGCCTGCATAATGGATGCTCAGTGCTTCTGCCACCTCTCGTGTTGTGTACCACAGTATGACTCTGTCAATGCCTTTATTTTGCTGTCATCCCCTTCAGGGGGCCACCCAGACCAGAGGCATCATTGATTCCAATGCCTCGTGTGGAATTATGCGAGCCATTGTGGACACCAAAGCTGTGGCATTCTCACCGTAAACTGTATGCAAATTTTCACAGGCTTGATGCGCATTTTTCCCTATACAGAATAGTAAAATATGGCAAAAAGGCACAGTTTGGTCTTCCATTTTCAACTTTTAAAATCTCAAAACTCAACTAAATGGTTCCTTTTTTTTTTAGAATGAAGCTAGAACTGTCAGCTGCCAAATGACATGGGAATAACATAGATGTGACTGGCTCTGGTACTTTCAAAATTCATGCATTGCAAGGATGCATCATGACTTTCCACTGCCCAATATTTCCAGAACTTTTTATCAGCCCAAACAGAAATGCTGTACCTATCAAGCAATAACTTTCATTTTTCAATTTCCCCTAGTTCTTGGTAACCTCTGTTCTATTTTCTTTTTGTATTGGTCCATTCTAAATCCCTCATATAAATAGAATTAAATATTGTCTTTTTGTGACTGCTACATCTTGCAAAATGTTTTCAAGGTTTGTTATAAACACGTCAGAATTTTCTTCTTTTTTAAGCCTAAGTAATATTTCCTTATATGTTTATATCACACTTCAATGTCCATTTGTCTACTAATTTTGAGTTGTTTCCACCTTCCAGCTATTGTGAACAGTGCCACTATAAAAACAGGTACACAGACATTTCTTTGAGACCTTGTGGCATGATTTGGATATGATTTGATTATGTCCCCAAGGACTCAGATCTGAGATCTTGGCCCACAGTGTGATGGTTCTGAGAAGTGGTGGGACCTTCCAGGAGCAGGGCCTAAGCTAGATGTGGTGGCATAGACTCTAAGTTGCTGAGACAGGAGAACTACAAGTTCAAGCACAGCCTGGGCAACTTAGCAAGACCCTGGCTCAAAAGATTTTTAGAAAAGGGGGAAAGGGCTGAGGACACAGCTCAGTGTGAAAGCATGGAGGCCTAGGCGCCACAGTTTAATCTCCAGTAACACACACGCGCGCGCGCGCGAAGGAGGAGAAAGAGTCTTGTGGGAGGTCAGTAGAAGAGCGTAAAGCATCTCTCATGGAGACCCCTGACCTCTTAAGAGAGTAAGTTTTTATAAGATCTGGCCTGATGCTTAAATGGCTTTCTACTTCCTGACTTGCAATCCAATCCCTTACTCCTGCATAAATTCCTACCATGAGTGCCATTAGGGCCTTACCAGAGCTAAACTTTCAGCGTCCAAAACTGAGTTAAATGATCCTCTTTCTTTTCTCTGTTATATTATACTTACTCTGTCTCAAGTACTTTGGTACAGTGATGAGAAACAGGTTTGTACACCTGACTTCAACTTGGGGGATAGGTGCCTAGAAGTGGAATTATTGGATCACATAGTAAACCTATGCAGAACTTTTTTAAGGAGCTACAACATAAATTTTCCAAGCTAGGTACACCATTTTAAATCCCCGTTAGCAATGCACAAGGGTTTCAACTTCTCTGCAATTGCACCATTTGCTTTTTGTTTGTTTTTTTGAGGTTTGTTTGTTTTTTTTTTTTTTTCTAACCTGGGTATTAAACTCAGGGCCTTAATACTGAGCTATATCCCCAACACCTTTATTTTCTACTTTAAAACAGGGCCTTACTATGTCAGTAAGTTGCTCAAACTGGGTTGGAACCTGCTGTTCTCCTATCTCATCTCCCAGAGTTCCAGGATTCCAGGTACGTGCTACAATAACTGCCTCCTTTGTTTTTTAACACAGTCAGCCTGGCGGATATGAAGTGACATTTTGTGGTTTTCATTCACATTTTCCTGAAAGCTATTTTTGGGTGATTTATTGAGCATCTATGGATGATTTTATGAATTATTTTTTAAGATGGAAGATATAGTGAATCTTGAAGAGTCAACAGAAAAAAATGATAAACTTAGACCTTCAGTGTCCCCCAAAGGCCTATATGTTAAAAATCTGTGCCACTACTGGGAAGCAGTAGAACTTTTAGGAAAGAAAGCCTAGCTGAAGGCCCTCAGGCCAGTGGGAGTACTTCCTATAGAGAGATCATGGGAGGTAGGAGGAATAGCTCAGCAGTTAAAGCACTTCCCTAGAAAGTGCTAAGTACCTGAGTTCAATTCCCCAGAACCCCATGAGCCAGGTGTGATGGGGCACACCTGTAATCCCAGCACTCAGAAAGTTGAGGCAGGAGGATTGCTGTGAGTTTATTAAGGTCAGCCTGGGCTACATAGTGAGTTCAGAAACAGCCTGGACTACAGAGTGAGACCCTGTCTCAAAATTACATATATAAAATAAAATAAAAATAAAGATAAGAAATAAAAAGATCAGGAGATCCCAGACTTTCTCTTCCTTTGCTTCCTGGCTCATGACATGGCAGCTCATGACATGGTAGGAACCATGATGTGCTGCCTGGCCACAGGCCCCAAACTTTGAAGCTAAGCAATCAAGGTCAGAACCTACAGCAGTATGAGCCATAAGAAATGTTTCCTCTTGATAAGCCAATCATCTCAGCACTTCTGTATGGTCATGAAAACACAGTGGGGAGAGCAGACCACACAGGAAATGAAAAATGGTACAGCTGCTTTGGAAAGTAGCCTGGGAGTTTCTTACCTACTTACCATAGGACCAGTGATAAGCTCTTAGGAATAGTCCCAGATAAATGAAAGATAAGTTCCCACAAAAATACGTAGATATGCACAAATAATAACACATACTGTTATTCATGAGAATCAGACATTAGAAAAGTCTACATGTCCATCAATGAGTGAATAAAAAAGCAAACTCTGGTATATACATATGCAGTAGAATACTACTCTGCAATGAAAAATAAGCTACTGATATACAAAACATATGGGTGAATCTCTATCATTATGCACACTTACCCAAGGAATCCTTAGCACAGGAGAGTATATACTGTATTGTTTCACTTGTATGATTAGTGGTGTGGAGAAAAATTAGAACAATATTTAGTTGCTTTCTGTAACTATGGCAAAACACCTAAGATACCCAACTTAAAAAGAGGAAAGGTAGACAGGTTCTATGGCGCAGGCCTGTAATCCCAGAACTCTGGAAGGCTGATGCAGGAAGACCACAAGTTCAGGCTCAGCCTGGAGAACTTGGTGATTTAGTGAGGCCCTACCTCAAAATAAAAAAGGGTTGTGGATGTAGCTCAGTGTGAAAGCTCCAGGCTCAATCCCCAGTATCTCAAAATACAAATAAGTAAATTTATTGTGGCTCACAGTTTTAGGGTTTTCAGTCAATGGCACATTAGCCTGACTGCACCATGGCAGAAGCAAACAGTGGAGGAAGTTGCTCACCTGGGGGCTGGGGTGGGGCAGGAGGAGGGGCCAGGGTTATGATACCTCCTTCAAGGGCATGCCCCCAAGGGTACCGTCTCCCAATAGCTCCACAGGCTACAGACCACACACCCAAGTCCCTAGGGGACAGTCAAGGACCAACTGTAGCAGTTGCTGGGTAGGGAGGTGGGGCATATGACTGCCTGGGAAGGAATAGGAGAGAAATTTCTGGGGTAAATAAGATATCCTATATCTTCCTCAGGCTTTGTACTACACAGGTGTGGGTATTCTAAATCCACATGTTTGCTAAAGATTTATGTGTTCGCCATACATAATTTTACCTCAAGAAAATGATACACTAAGATAAATCCGCCTGCAATCTTGTAACTCTTGATTCAGTGAGAGGGCAGCCTGCAGCTGGTGCTGGAGATGGGGCGCAGCAGAGCAGGCCAGGCTGAGCTAAGCTGGGGCTCACCCAGGGTGCCCTTACAAGTGGGGAGCAGGGCTTACCCACCACATGGGCTGCAAGGGGACCAAACATCATGGTGGGGGATTGCTCTGTTTTTTTCTGCACTATAAGAAATGGGAGTTAGGCGTGGTGGTTGACACCTGCAATCCGATCACTCTGGGAGGCTGAGACAGGGTGATCACAGGGTTAAGCCCATCCTGGGCATCTTAGCAACTTAGTGAGCTCCAGTCTCAAACATTTAAAACAGGGCTGGGGGTGTGGATCAGTGTGAGTGCCCTATGTGTGACGTTCGGTAACAGAGAAAAAACATGAAAATGGGACCATCTGCTGAGGATGTAACTCAATAGTGAAGGACTCTTCTACCATGAGTGAGGCTCTGGGTTCAATCCTTACTACTGCAAATAAACAAGAAATGGGATCATCAGTGAAGAGAGGGATAGGAGCAAAGGATCTTCGAGGTTTGATGAGGCAGGAAAGAGTTAAGGAGTCAAAGGAGTCTGGCTCAAAGTAAGGCACTCAGAGCAGGAGAAATGGCTCAGCGGTTAAAGTGCTTGCCTAGCAAGCACTAAGTCAAGCACTTAAGTACCCAAGTTCGATTCCCCAGCACCACATAAGCCAGGCATGGTGCTGCACATCTGTAATCCAAGCACTTGGGAGGCTGGGATAGGAGGATTATTGTGAGTCCAAGGCCAGCCTGGGCTCCATAGTGAGTTCAGGACTAGCCTGGGCTACAGACTAAGACCCTGTCTCAAAAAAAAAAGTGAGGCAGTTAATCACCTGGCATTTGTTTTGCTGGCTCCATTATACCAGCAGTTCTCAACTAGGTCACTCTTTTCCCCCTGAAAGGGACATTCAATAACATCTGGAGCCATTTTCAGTTGTCACGACTGGAGGAACACTGAAAAGCTTCTGACATCTAGTGGATAAAAACGAGGGATGCTGCAGGCCTGGTGGCACAAACCTGCAAACCCAGCACTCTGGGAGGCAGAGGGAGGAGGATCTCAAGTTTAAGCCCAACTTGGGCAACTGCCATGGTCTGGATCTGGTGTCCCCAAAAAGCCTCATGTACCTATGGATACTTGCAGTGTTGGGAGGTGGGGCCTGGCTGGAAGGGGCAGATGCATGGGGCTTGACCTGGAGGAGTGTGTGCTGGTCTGCCCTTCCTCCTAGACTTGTTTCTGTCTCACCATGCTGCGAGAATCTCTCTCTGGGGCTCCAGTTCTGGCCCCAGACCAGACTCCAGTCCCACCATGTGATTCCACCATTTCCCAGCTGCCCACCTGTGAACAGACTGAGACCTTCTGAAACTATGAGCTAAAACAAATCTTTTCTCCCTAAAATCGTGGATATTGAGTATTGAGTAACAGAGATGAAAAAGTAACTAAGACAGAAACTGGTACCAGGAGTGGGGTTGTTGCTGTGTCTACCTGACCATGTGGGTTGGAAGACTTTCGAACTGGTTTGTGGGAAGAGTTTGGAAAGGTTTGAGGATGCCTGCTGGAGAAGCCTTGGAGTGTTCTGAGCCGAGCTTGATGGGAGATTCTGGTGGGAGCTCAGAAGACCAGAATGCTGGTAGAAGTGTGGATTGGAAAGACCAGGCTCAAAAAGTTTCAGATAGGAAGGAGAACTGTATTGGCATATGCTCTAAAAAACACACATGCTATGCTCCAACAGAAAGTTTGTCAGCATTTTGCCTTTGTCCAGAGACCTTGCCTGAAACTGAGATTAAGTGTGGTGGACTACTTAATCTGGTGGAGGAAATCTCAAGGCAGCCTGATGTCCAGGCTGTCACTTGGCTGCCGTTGGCAGCTTTTAGGCAAGTCTGTGGCATAAGACAGGGAGAACTGGCAGAGCAAAATCATTTAGAAGGTTTTCAGTACCAGACCAAAATGGCCTGCAGTAGTGGGGCCAAAAAGCAGAGGGAAGTTAAAGAGATTAGCATTAAAAAGAAGCCAAGTACTTACCATCACAAGTATAGGAAAGATGCCTTGAGGGCATCTCTAAATTCAACAAGACCCCACTCTTTACCAGCTTAAGAGTGGAGAAGCAGACTTTGTTCTGAGAAGTGTACCCCAGGGCCAAAAGAAAAAATGTGGGCCAAAGTTCAGCCGCATGGAACTCGACCACCTAAGAGCTCACAGACCTCTGCAGCATTTGTCCAAGGGAGCAAGCCTACTGCTCAAGCCAGTGGCAGGCCTTGTGAACATCCACACAGTACCAGCTTTATAGGCTTCTGGAGAATTGTGGGCTTACAGCGGCTTCCACCCAGATTTCAGAGGAAGGCCCTGGAGGCCAGGCAGCGTGCCCCTGGGAGGGCAATATGTGAAGTTGTAAGGGAGAAGCCAGAAATTTGGAGAAGACGGGAGCATGGATCATCCCCTGAGAAAAGTTGCAGGCTGTGAGCAGATTCAGCCCAAAGAAGAGAATATGGAGGTTACAACCAACAGCCATACTGTGGGGCGGGACCACCCAAGCCCTGTGGAGTTCGGATCTTGCACAGTTTACTCCAGGTGCTGAACCCTCCTGGGTTTAGGAATTGTTTTTGGTCTAAATGCCTTTTATCCTTCTATTCCTCCCTTTTGGAATGTTTATCCTATGCCATTGTATTTTGGAAGTACCTTTTGTTTGGTTGATTTGGTTGGGTTTTTTTGTTTGGTTTATTGGTTAGTTGTGTTTTTTATTTTTATTTTTTGTTTGTTTTTTGGGGGGTTTGGGGGGTGGTTTGTTTGTTTTTAGAGACAAGGTCTCACTCTGTAGCCCAGGCTGGCCTTGGACTCAGGACAATCCCCCTGCCTCAGGCTCTCAAGTGCTGGGATTACAGGCATGCGCCACCACACCCAGATTTTATGTGGTACTGGGGAATCGAACTCAGGTACTTAGCATTTGCTAGGCAAGCACTTTAACCACTGAGCTATTCCTCCAGCCCCTGGAAGTGCCTTTTAACAGTGCTAGAACTGTTAAGACTTTGGCAACTCTTGGAGAAGGACTAAATGCCTTTTGTCTCAGAGAATAGACCTGAGTATTTTGGTGGCCAGGGGCAGAACATTGTGGTTTGGGTCTAGAGTGTCCCCCAAAAGCCTCACATACCTATGAATACTGTGTAGTGTTGGGAGGTAGGGCCTGGTTGGAAGGGGCAGATGTTTGGGGCTTGACCTGGATGGGTATGTGCTGGTCCACCCTTCCCCTAAGACTTGTCTCTGTCCACCATGCTGTGAGAACCTCTCTCTGAAGCTCTGGCTCTGGCCCCAGACCTGGCTCCGGCCCTGCCATGTGATTCCACCATTTCCTAGCTGACCATCCATGAACGGACTGAGATGTTCTGAAACTGTGAACTAAAATAAATCTTTCCTCGTTTAAGTTGTGGATGTTGGGTACTGAGTCACAGAACAAAAAAGTAACTAAGACAGTGACCTACCAACCTACTGAGACTTTGCCTCAAAAAAAAAATTTTTTTAAGTGGCCTGGGGCTGGTTAAAGCAGTTAAAGTGCTTGCTGTGCAGGGCCATGAGTTCAATTCCCCAGCACCCCCTAATCTGGGTGTGGTGGCACACACCTGTAATCCCAGCACTTAGGAGGATGAGGGAGAAGGATCACCAGGAGTCCAAGCCTATCTTGGGCTAGATAGTGAGTTCAGGACCAGCCTAGACCACAGAGCAAGACCCTGTCTCAAAAAAAAAAAAAAAAAAAAATGGTCTGGAGATGTGAAGGGCCTGGGTTTCACCTTCAGTATTTGAAAAAGAAAAACAAAATTTAAAAAGCAATGCTGTCCAGCATTCCATCACATGTGGCAGTCTCCCACATGAAGAATCGTTAAGCCCCAAAACGTCCACGGAGCTGAGGTGAGAAACCACAGTACGTCCCTTCTTGGCCCATGTTGCCCCATAGCAGGAGAACTAGTTGGACCACAGGAAGCACTCAAAGCCCCTGAACTCAAACCTCGTGTCCCACGAGCAGGCGGTCAGGCACCTCGCGGTCCAGCTCCAGGGCCAGGGCAGAGCCGTTCACAGAGCTGGACTGTGGTCAGTACTGCACCCTCTCCCAGGTAGAGGGGTTGGTGCCATGGAAAACAAGAAGCATATAATCCCATAAGAGAGCCTTCACCCCTCTTCCAGGACCTGCCTGAACTCACTTTTCCAGCAGTAAAACAACAGCAGGGGCCCCACCTCCGTCACAGCCGTGCCTGGGACCTGGGGTGTCAAGTTCCTCAGAACCACCAAGCACTTCCTCCTCTGCCCCCACCGGGAAGAGCAAACTCTGTGCACAGGTGGCTGTGAGAACACCCACAGCTCCGGTACTATCCCAGGCCCTTGGCCTCATGGCCCTTGCCGCACCACAGGCCCAGGCACTGGGCTCTGGTTGCAACCATCTGACCTAGGCAGGAGTTGGGTAACTAGAATGAGTTTCCAAGAAGAGAGACCGGAACAGACAGGGAGGAGGCCAGGGGAAGATCATACATGAGTACGCACTTGCGTTAGGGGCCGGGACATCAACTCAAGTCCAAGGTCATTTCTCCATGTGGATCCCACGGGTTCTGCCCTTCCACTGGCTGCCCTTCCCCCTGGCTTCGGTCCTGAGCATGGCAGATTGCCTCAGGGAAGCCGGAGAGGCAAAGATGAGGAGAGACGACAGGAGACAGTGACTGAGAAGGATCAATGAAGAGACAGGACGAGAGAGAAGTATAGAGAAAGAAGGAGAGGCAGCAAACCTAGAGACACGGAGGGAGGGAGGCAGAGAGATTTCATCAGCTACAGAGATTGCAGAGCCAGCAGGACAGTGACATACAGAATTTTACAGAAAAAACATGAAAGGGCTCGGGATGTAACCCAAAAGTGAAAGCACTTGCCTAGCAGGAGCAAGGCCCTGGGTGGATTCCCCAGCACCACACAAAATTATCTGGATGTAGTGGCATCCCAGCACTCGGGAGCCTGAAGCAGGAGAATTGCTATGAGTTCAAGGCCAGCCTCAGCTATGGAGTTCAGGACCAGCCTGCACTACAGAGCAAGACTCCATCGCAATAAATAAATAAATAAATTAAGACATTAAGATATGGGGAAGCAGGGGGTGGAGGCATGGCTCTGCAGTTAAAGCACTTGCCTAGTAAGCGTTATGTCAAATGCTAAGTACCCGAGTTAGATTCCCCAGCACCATACAAGCCAGGTGTGGTGGTACAAGCCTGTAATCCCAGCACTCAGGAGGCTGAGACAGGAGTATTACTGTGAGTCCAAGGCCAGCCTGGGCTCCCTAGTGAGTTCAGGACCAGCCTGGGCTACAGAGCCCAAAAGAGACAGAGAGAGAGAGAGAGAGAGAGAGATGGGGAATGGTTCAAAGAGCTCTGAAATATAGGCCCCCCACAAATAAAAAAACTGCACAAAGGGAATAGACTTGCTCAAAGTCTCATGATTAGTCAGAGGCAGAATCAGACTCAAACTCAGAGACATACAGCCACGTGCCCAGATAGCAAAAGGAAAAAGCCCATCCCTGGCGCCCTACTCACACCCCAGCCAGGCCCAAAGACCCCTATGTCAGGACAAACAACCACAGCTGACCACGGTAAGGACAGTGGGGTCAGCCTGCAAGCCGCAGGGCCCCACAGAGGTGTAAAGGGTTTGCGATGGGTGGCTCTGTCCACCCACCACCACCATTCCTGCTGGGCATGAGAGCAAGTGGGAGGAGACTAAGATGACTGGGAGAACCAGGGACGGGGGCGGGACAAAGGAGGGGGTGGGGTGAAGGAGGGGTGTGGACTGTGACAACTTAAGAGCTTTGGCCATGCCCCTAAGCACACTCAGAGCTCTCTAACAACTCCAGCTGGCCGGGGGCAGGTAAGGGGCCTGGGCCAGGGACACGCAGGGGGCGGCAGGGGGCGGCAGTGGGTGGCTCCCAGGAGAGAATGTGCTGGCTCCCTCCCTCCCTAAAACTAACTGGAAATCTCCCGCAGGGACCTCTGTGCGTGTGCTCCCTCTTTCTCCGCTGAGCGCTCTCCTCTCTGGCTGGCACTCTCACACCTCCCCTCAGTGTCAGTGCCTGTACATCCATGGGTCTTCATGTCACTCTTCTCTCTCTAGTCTGTCACCCTCCTTTGACTTTTCTATCTGCCTCTGTCTCTGTGGCTTGACTTGTCTTGACTATCACTCTGTGAGAGTCAGTGCCTTGACAGATAAGAGCTGAGTAAATAACAGGCACGAGACAGACATCCACAGACATCCAGGAACATCCAGGTACCACACGGGTTTTTGATCCCCCAGTCTCTCTTCCTCTCTCTCTCTCTCTTTCTCTCAGTACTGGGGATCCAACCCAAGGTTTCATTAAATCATTAAAGTTCCCAGGCTAGGCTCGAACCTGTGACCCTCCTGCCTCAGACTTCCCAATTGCCGGGATCACGGGCTTATGCCCCCAGGTCCGGCATACCTCTCGTCTCTTCTGTCCGTCTCTCTGTCACTCTCATCATCTGTCTGTGCTTTGACTCTCTCCACCTCTCTGCTTTCTGTGTCCATTCTCTTCCTCCCTTCTTCCTTCCTTCCCTTTCTCCCTTGGACTCTCTCCATCCCTGCTTCTTCCTCCTTTCTACCTGCCCCCATTTCCGGGGCCTCAAGGAAAGGAGGGGAGAAGCAACCCCACTCTCCCCCTGCTCTGCCACTCCCGTTCTGCCTTCCAGGCACCTGCAGCTGCCTTTGTCATGGACACCATTAGCACAGCCATGTTGCTCCTGCTCCTGGTTCTCGTCTGTCTGCTGCTGACCACAAGTTCAAAGGCCAAGGGCCAGCTGCCGCCAGGGCCCAGGCCCCTCCCACTCTTGGGAAACCTGCTTCAGCTCCGCTCGCAGGACTTGCTGACCTCCCTCACCAAGGTGCAGGGGCCTCATCTTGGGTGAGGGGAGAGGGCTGAGGGGGAGGGGTCTCGTGGCCCTCAGAGCCCTCCTAACCTCTGCCTTCCACCCCCAGCTGAGCAAGGAGTATGGCCCTGTGTACACCGTGCACCTGGGACCCAGGCGGGTGGTGGTTCTCAGCGGGTACCAAACTGTGAAGGAGGCCCTTGTGGACCAGGGGGAGGAGTTCAGTGGCCGCGGTGAATATCCTGTCTTTTTCAACTTTACTAAGGGCAACGGTAAGCCTACACCCTACCTTCTATACCCCCGTCATTTTCCACATTTAGGGAGGGACTGAGGGTGGGAGATTGTCACCCCAATCTTGGTGACCCTCAGGGTCACAGATCTCACTGATGATACCTGTCAACCCGAGTCTAGTGCTAACTCTGACCCTCCTTCCCCACCTTCAAATCCTCACGCCATCTTGAACTTCACCTTCTTACCAGCCTCCATCTCCATCCAGCTCCAACCTCCCCTTCATTCTAATCCCTCCTCCTCCTCAACTACATCACCCAATACCCAACTCAATCAATGGCCAAAGCCTTCAGGTCCACTGTAATCTCCATCAACCCTAACCAGCCTTCCTCATTTCAACTCCTTTACTACCCATATACACTAACCACATCTCACTCCAAATTCCATTACCATCGTGGACTCTGTCTCAATCCACATTTTTTCTTCTTCGTCGGTACTAGGAATTGAACCCAGGGCCTTGCACTGAGTTACATCCCCAGTCCTATTTTAATTTGAGGTAGGATCTCGCTAAATTGCCTAAGACAGCCTCCTCACGTGCTGGGATTACAGGTGTGTACCACCACGCCCAGCTCCAATTCCCATTTTGAATTCTATTGTCAGCCCATCCTGATCCTTTTAGTCAAAAGGAACTCCATTACATGTATTTCCCTAGCCTTGGTCCATCCTCTGTCCTAATCACCTGTTGGATTTGCCAGTCCCCATTTCTATCCTTTCAGCATTAGTATCTATTTTACAAAACATTAAGTTTCAGCGTGTACGATAAATTTTGGTCATATTCATCCCCGCTCCCTATTGTTAACCTTAATCCCTCTACCATCACCAAAAGAAACCTCACCACTTATCTACATGAGCCCAAGTTCCACCTCATCCCTAACTTCCACCTGTTCTCATTCCAGCTGCGTCCCAACCACCAGCCTTGACCCAATTTATCATCAATCTCATAATCTCACCTCATGCCTCATTCCCATCTTCATCCCAACCCAAAACCAAGTCCTCCCCAACCATCCAGCAACCAATTCTCTCTCAGTCAGAATAGTATCCTATTTAGGCTTAGAAATAACCTAAACTTGTGGTTTTCAATTTTTTGTAAGTGATCCAGGCCCTGTGACACAAACCCGTCATCCCAGCAGTCTGGGAGGCCGAAGCAAACAAATCCCAAGTTTAAATCCATTCTGAGCAACTTAGCAACTTAGCAAGACCCTGTCTCAAATAAACAACAAAAATGGCTGGCGATGTAGCTCAGGGCAAAGGCCCTAGCTTCAATCCCCAGACCCACAAAAAAAAAAAGTCTTTTAAATGAAAATCCCTTATCCAGTGAAAATTATGCGATGAGACTCAATAAATCTCTCTCTCAACAAAAAGATCTGATTGAAAAGAGATCCTGAGGGCCTCCACCCTGGACTATATTCTCCCAAGAGAATGTCAAAGGCTCACTTGGCCCCTTCGCTAGATCACTAAATGGAATCCAGCTGCCTCCCAGATTCGGGATTACAGCTGATGAAAACCACCTCTTGCCGATCAAGTACACTCTCCACCGTTCATGCCTGCTTCTCTAGGCTTGATCCTGAGACTTCTTATGCAGTACACCACACGCAGGGAGGAACAGACGGGGTACTGGAGAAAGTTCCATTATGGCTCATACCTATAATCCAAGTACTCTCGGAAACTGAGGCAGGAGGACTGCAAGTTCAAGCCCAGCCAGGGCAACTTTGCAACTTACAAGACCCTGGCTCAAGTAAAGAACAAAAAGGGGACATAGCTCAGTGGGAAGGTCCTGGGTTCAATCCCCGGTGGGAAGGTCCTGGGTTCAATCCCCAGTACCACAAACAAGAGTAAAATTTATATTGCTATCTTTGCACAGAACATATCTGGGTGCGTATCATTTGTTGCAGAAACGGTCACTATCTAATCAGTTACTACACAGCACAGAGGTGAGCACAGGCTCTGCCGCCCACTGAGTGTACATTCCTGGGCAAGCCTCCTCTCTTTGACCTCGGTTGGCTACCATGAAATGGTTGTTTATAAAGAGTCAATGAAATAATATGTACACTGTAAGGCAATATACTCTGCGGGGGGGTTTCTTTTCTTAACACCTAGTTCTCTACTCCATGTAGAGAAATGCAAACTAGAAAACATCCGTATCCTTTATCTTCCCAGACCAGTGGGAAACGTGGGCCAGCGGCAGACTCGCCATGTCTGAGTGGTCAGGGCTGGGAGCCCAACCAACTGGGATGGGAGAAGTCAGGGAAGGCTCCTTGGAGGACAGGATCCCAAACTGAGACCTGAGAGATGCAGGTGGTCAGCCCGGAGAAGACCAGGGATAAAAAGTGTCCTAGGAAGAAGGAGCAGAGGGCTTCCAGGAGGAACTGTGCAGAGGACCAGAGTCCAGGCTTGTCCCAGGATGTGTGCCAAGGGTCCCAGGACTTGTTTGTCCTGCTTATCTCTCTTGTTTGCACAGTCAATGACCAGCAAGCAATCACTGGCACTTTCTGTGACAAGGCCTACACTGGACGATGCCAAGGACACTGATGACCAATACAGGCCCCACTCTGCCTTCCCGGCTCAATGAAGGAAATAAACTTTGGGCTGCCTAATCCCCAGGCAGCCCAAAGTGACCAGGTCCTTAAAAGGGTAACGAGGCAGAGTGGTCAGGACTGCGGGGAGGAAAGCCTCCTTTCAAAAGCATCAGGGAGAACTCGCTGAGAAGGGCAGGGAACGTCCCAAGCTCAGTCTCCAGCCAACATCAGGAGAGAGGACTCCCTGCCGTCAGTTCAGCTGCCCGCCCCTATCCTTCCCAGGCATCGCCTTCTCCAACGGGGACCGGTGGAAGGCCCTGAGAAAGTTCTCCATCCAGATCCTCCGGAACTTCGGGATGGGGAAGCGGAGCATCGAGGAGCGGATCTTGGAGGAAGGCAACTTCCTGCTAGAGGAGCTGCGGAAAACTGCAGGTCGGAGTCCCCAGTGCAGCCTGCACTCCTGACTGCCATGCACCCCACCTGGTGCGCCGCCGCCAGCTACCAGGACGTGGGTGTGCAGCTGAAAGTCGAAGCTCTTCTCTTAGCCCACGATGAGCTTGGCGCCCCCTGGCGGCGGGTCGGTTTGCGGTTCCGCATCACGCCAGGTGGATTCTGAGCCCTGCTGCGGAATTGTGAACGGTGCCAAGCACCGTACGCTGATGATGACCCTGAGAGCTCGGCCCCGAGCACATGTGCACACAGAAGTCCCATCAGCCTCAGAACGATCCATTCTGCAGAGGAGGAAATGGAATCCAGAGAGGTTAAACAACTGGCCTAAAGTTAGGAAGTGGAGAAGCCAGGAATTAAAGCCATGACGGACACCCGAGTCCACATTCAAAGCGCTAATGTAAAACTTGCCTGTTTACTGGATACCAGGCACTGTGCTAAACTCTGTACGTCTAAACTAGTTTCACCCCCCAGCAACCCTAGAAAGTCAGTGTTAGCAAACTAAGGTCCAGAAAGGTTAAGTCACAAACTCAGAAAATGGAACAGAAACCCAGGCCAAAGCCTCTGACCCACGAACAAAAAGTTAACAGAGCCGAAAGTGTAGCTCAGTGCGCAACACTCGCCTAGCACACACAAGACTCTGGGCACTATCCTCAGCACCACATACACACACAAAAAAGAATAGCTACCACCCAGTTGGTACCCACCACACACCAGCATTGTTCCAAGAACTGATGCCCAACATCTCTCTGAAAAATCACCCAAACCTAGGAGGCAGATCCTATCCTCACCTCCATTTTACAGGAGAAGCAGCACTAAGGAAGCTGAGGCAGGAGGACTGCTGTGAGTTCAAGGACCAGCCTGGACTACAGCGCAAGACCCTGTCTCAAAAAAAAAAAAAAAAAAAATACAGGAGAGGGTACCGAGGCACCGAATGTTAAAGTTATCTTTCCTGATCTCAAAAACTTACTGAATTGGGCAAATAATGCAATGAGTGTTTTTTGGTTTGGGGTTTGAGACAGGGTCTTGCTCTGTAGGTCTAGGCGGTCGTGAATGCACTATGGAGCCCAGGCCGGTCTTGAGATAATCCTCCTGCCTCAGCCTCCTGACTGCTGGGATCACGGCATGTGCCACCACACCATGCTTATGGGCTGGTGGGCCATCACACCCAGTGCCGTGTGCTTGCTAGGCAAGTGCTCTAACCACTGAGCTATGCTTCCAGCCCAGCAGGTGATACTAAAGGGATTAAATAATTGATGTGAAGCCATAATAGCTGCCTGTATTTTCTTTTGCTGCTATGACAAATGTCACTATATACTGGCATCAGACGACATAGATTCTCCTGTAGTCCCGTAGGCCCAAAGTCAAATCTGAGTCATCATGGCTACATTCATTCAGGAGGGTCTGGAGGTGAGTTCACGCTCCAGCCTTTTCCAGCTTCTGAAGAGTCTGTGGGCTGTCCGGTCACTTGCTTCCTGGTCCCTTCCTCTACACTCAAAGCCAAATAGATGGCAGCTTCCATGCCTGCCTGTCTGTGCCTACCTCTATCTGTTCCGGGGTGCGGTGGCACACACGTGGGGTGTGTCTTTCTCCCCTGTCATGTTACTTTTTCTTTTCTAAGGACCCTGGTGATCACTGTGCCCACCTGGGTAACCCACAGTAACCTTCCATATCAAAATCCCTTCCTTAATCACATCTGCAAATCCTTGACCTTCCACCTCTGCAAACCGGACTCAGGTCTAGCTGCTAACACCAGACCGCGCTTTCTGGGCTGTGCCACCGCCTTCCTTGCTCTGCTGA
Organism: Ctenodactylus gundi; assembly: GCA_004027205.1. NCBI lineage: Eukaryota > Metazoa > Chordata > Mammalia > Rodentia > Ctenodactylidae > Ctenodactylus > Ctenodactylus gundi. The sequence continues at coordinate 55,519 of PVKB01003547.1, read as the reverse complement.
AACGCGTTGCTTTGAAATTCTTTTACATGCTGTAGTTGTTGGATTACTAGGAATTAGGTGCTCTATTGCTGTTGACTGGTTTTTTTCTTTTTTTCTTCTTTTTTTTGGAGAGGGAGAGGTTGTTGTTAGGGTTTTTTTTTTGGGGGGGGGGGGCGTTGGCGTTTTTGGTTTGGTTTTTTGTTTTTGTTTTTGTTTTTTGTTGAGACAAACTCTCACAATATATTCCAGACTGGCCTTGAACTCATACCCAGGCTGGTCTCAAAATCGCAATCGTGCCTCAGCCTCCCGAGTGCTGGGATTACACGGGTGTGCCCACCATACCTGGCTCTGTGGGATCTTCCTGGCTAAGGTTACAGTGTCGTCCTCCCTGTGGTGCTCATCACCTGCTGCGCAGCCAACATTTTGCGTTGCTGTGTATTGTGTCACCCCTCTGCCTGGTGAGCTGTTGTGATGTCTCACGCTGTTCCCTGCACTGTCTGCGGCCTCTGCGTATTACTGTTCCGCACTGTGTCGCCACGGTGTATAGCTATGTGCCCGTGCTGCCATGGAATGCTGTTACCATTCGCTGCAACATTTCTAAGACGGCTGTTAGGTCCCTGCGAGTGCTGGCAGGTATATAGTAGCTGTATTGACTGTGCGTGGTTGGCGTGGACCTATTCTGCGCTGAAGACAGGCTGTCATGGCTGGGTCTTCCCCCGTGAAAGAGCCGGGGACCTGACCCATCCCCCCCACCCTCAGGCGAGCCCTTCGATCCCCTGTTTATGCTGAGCCGCTCCGTGTCCAATATTATCTGTTCCGTGGTCTTCGGCAGCCGTTTCCACTACGACGACGAGCGCCTGCTCACCATCATCCGCCTGATCAACGACAATTTCCAAATAATGAGCAGCCCCTGGGGAGAGGTCAGTAGACTGAGGCCGGCGGGTGCCAGGAGTGCGGGGATGGCCACACGGCCCCGCAAATTAAAGGAACAGCTGAGAAGAGGCGGCCGGGACCCTCGCCTGGCCACGCCCACTCCCCGCCCACTCGGAGGCGAGGCCACGCCCTGCCCTTTCGCTGCAGCGCACAGCCCCGCCTTCCTTCCCTCTCCAGAGCTAGGCTGCCCTCCTAGCCCACCCCCCGCCCCTGCCTGATCCACCTGCCTTACCCCCGTGCCCGCTCCAACCCCCCCAACTCTGCCTGGTCCCCAGACGTACAACATCTTCCCAAACCTCCTGGACTGGGTCCCTGGGCCGCACCGACGCATTTTCCAGAATTTTGGGCACATGAAAGATCTCATCGCCCGCAGCGTCCGCGACCACCAGGCCTCCCTGGACCCCAATTCTCCTCGGGACTTCATCGACTGCTTCCTCACTAAGATGGCACAGGTGAGTGCTGCCTGGAGTCCCCACCTCAGGTCTGATCCGCAGCCACCTCGCAGCCCATTACTGGATTGTTTAAAGTCCTCCCACCCTGCCTGAGGCCTCCCCCGCCCGCCCTCCCAGCTCCGCCAGGTAGGGGCGCTAACCCGAGGCTCAGCGCCCGCGGGCACCGTCAGCGCGATCCGCACCGCGGGCTCACACCGCCATCCCTCGCCCACCAGGAGAAGCAGGACCCCCTGAGCCACTTCCACATGGACACCCTCCTGATGTCTGCACACAACCTGCTCTTTGGCGGGACCGAGACCGTGGGCACCACGCTGCGCCACGCCTTCCTCATACTCATGAAGTACCCGAAAATACAAGGTGCCTCGGGTCTGGAAGAGCCTAGGCCTGGGTCATGCAACCTCACCCAAGTCCGGCTGGCCCTGCCCACGCGACACTCGCGGCCAGCCTCGGAACCCTAGTCACCGCGCTGGCAGACGCCTGCCCTCGAGCCTTGCCCACCCAGGACCCCAGCGCTCCTGCGCACTCACGCGCCCACACTGCACTACCCACCCGCAAGCCCACCTCCCCCACCACTCCGGATCCACCGCCAGCCTTGAAACCCCTCCGCCAGCGCCTGGGCCCCGGGGGATCCCGCTCTCCCTCTCACGCGCTCGCCCCCCCCCCCCATCTCCTCCCTGCACCTCCAGCCCGCGTGCAGCAGGAAATAGACCGCGTGACGGGGCCCTCCCGGCTGCCCTCCATGGACGACCGAGCGGCCATGCCTTACACTGACGCCGTGATCCACGAGGTGCAGCGCTTCGCGGACATCATCCCCATGAACCTGCCGCACCGCGTCACTAAGGACACGGCCTTCCGCGGCTTCCTGATACCCAAGGTGGGCTAAACCCCAGGCACACCACATCGGGAACCCAGGAAGAGGCATCTGGGAGCCCTGCAATTGACGAGGCCCGCACTAGTGCCTTTGCAGTCATTCCCTTCGGCCTTAACTGGCATTCCAAGACCTGGCAACATCTGCGGCTGGGCTCTGCTTTTTGTTTTTGCTTGCTTTTTATTCTTTGGGTTTTACTTTTTTTCCTCTGTCAATGAAGGGGTGGGTTCTGGGAATTGACCTTCACACTAAGCTATATCCCAGCCCAATTTTATTTTTGATTATTTTTGATTTTGAGCCAGGGTCTCACTAAGTTGCCCAGGATGGGCCTCAAACTCGGGTACTTAGCACTTGATATAGTGCTTGCCTAGCACTTTAACCACTGAGCCACTCCTCCAGCCCACATCTGAAATTCTTCAATCTTCCCTGGTTCCCAGGACCTACCCCATACCAGCTGGACCTTGGCCCTATCACTAGTCATTTTTCTAGGGCCCCTTTCCAGAATCCTGGGGTTTAGGACTTCATCTTGAGAACTTCCTGTGGCCAAGTAGTGCCCTTAATAACCTCTCCCCTTCCCAGAAACTCCCATCTGCTTTCACAGGGCATGCTGGGAAAGGGATCACAGCAAATCCCGGCCCACACCAGATGAGCCCTACACTCAGCCCCAACCCTCCTCTGGTCCCCAAGGCCTCCAGCCCTGTGGAATGGAAACCTCCCAGAATCCGGCTGACACCACCTTCTCACCCACACAGGGAACAGATGTCATAACTCTCCTTAACACCGTGCACTCTGACCCCAGCCAGTTCAGGACCCCCCAGGAGTTCAATCCTGAGCACTTCCTGGATGCCAGTCAGTCCTTCAAGAAAAGCCCTGCCTTCATGCCCTTCTCAGCTGGTAAGGACTGGAGTGCATCTTCCCAACACTGGTCTTGCTTCCTCGCTCCAAATCGCACCCCACCCTCAGCTTTGGATGCACAGAAAACATTCACTCCCTCTCGGCCCTGCTCCTGGGTGAATGACTAAAGTGGGGAGGCCGATTATTAATTTAATTTGGGAGTGGTTTGTCACCCTTTCCTAAATGGCAGAAGTAGGTCCAATTTTTCTTGGCTCTATCCTGTTGGGGAAAAAAAAAAAAACCCATTTAGTCAGCAGCAGAGGGAAGAAAGAGAGGGCGAAAGGAACCTGGTAAATTGTCATATTGCCAACTGTGTGACAGACACAAGTGTCCACTCTGAGAAGGGTCGCAAGGGCAGTGACTAAGGGTTGGGCTGTGTGGCCAGATCACAAAGGTCTGCACCCCAGTTCTACCACCCAGCTGTGTGACTATGTACATTACTTCACTTCTCTGCACCTTTTCTAAGACCTTTTGGAGTTAGGAGCACTGCAGGGATCACAGGGTACACAGTATGCACAGAGAATTACGTAAGCACGGTGCTCTCACAGCCCTGCTGTACTAGCCATCTCCCACAAGCTCAGGAGACCCTAGCGTCACCCTCATCCCACATATGCAGAAACTGTGGTACAGGTGTATAATCTCAGCACTCGCGAGGCTGAGGCAGGAGGATTCCAAGTTCAGGCCCAGAGTGGGCAACTTAGCAACTTAGGCCAGACCCTGTCTTAAATTTTAAAATAGGGCTGGAGAAAGAGCACAGCAGTGCGCATGCTTGCTAGCAAGCACCAAGGCTTAAGTTTAACTCCCCAGCTTTACAGCTTGTGGTACACACCTATCCCAGCACGAGGGAGGCTGAGGCAGGGTTACCTGGTGTTTGAGTTCAGCTTAGGCTACACAGTGAAGTCAGGACCAGCCTGGACTACAGCGAGACACTGCCTCAAGTAAAAAGGTAAAACATAACATTAAAATTTAAAAATGAACTGGGAACATAGTTCAATGCAAAGGCCCTGTGCTCAATCATCAGTATTAAAAAAAATAAGAAAAATTGTGACTTTCCCAAAAGCATAGTTAGCCTCAATACGGCCGGGATATGAACCCAGCTGGCTGCACCTCTGTTGGCCAGCTTATTCTGCTCCACCTTTCTCCTTTCGCCCACAGTACCTGGGCACCCTGGGCCATCACACTGAGCTACCACATCACTAGCCTTTTGTTTGTTTTCGTTGAGACAAGGTCTCACCATTAAGTTGCCAAGTTGGGGTCGAATTTACAGTCCTCCTGCGGCAGCCTCCCAAAGTGCTGGGAATACAGGAGTGTGTAGGGGCCACGCTTTGCCCACTTGAACATCTTCCCAGATCTGTGGCTAGGTGGGTCTGCGATAGACCAGTATCTCCACACGAGGTCTTCCTGAGAATCTGGGGTATGCTTTCACCCCCTTGCCTCACCGCTCCTTCCCACTAGGGCGCCGACTGTGTCTCGGGGAGTCTCTTGCGCGCATGGAGCTCTTCCTCTTCCTCACTGCCATCCTGCAGAACTTCACGTTGGAGCCGCTGGGGGCGCCCGAGGACATCGATCTGACCCCGATCAGCACGGGTCTGGGCAATGTGCCGAGGCCTTTCCAGCTGCGCGTACGACCGCGCTGATGCCCAAGCCTTTGCACACTGCCCTACCAGCCCAGGGGCCGGAAACGGCTCGGCCCTCTTCTCGGCCCACCGTAGCCCCTCATCATCTGGCTGTAACACTGTCTTTCCTGCGTTCCTTGCCTGTACTTCATCCCTTCTCCCTGAATCTCATCTGCACAGAGACATGGGAAACCGGAAGTGCGCGTCTTGTACCTACACAATGTGCTCTGTGATGAGCTTTGTTCTGGACCTTTTTTTACTATTTCCTAGCCAAACTGTCCTTATAAAAGATTCAAACCTGTCTGGTCTGAATTAAAGCAGTACCTCAGGACGGGAGAGAAGTCTGGCTGCAGAGAGGGTAGGCACCTGACTAGTACCATCACCTCAGGCAGGCTACAGAGGGAGAACTCCGTGCTGGGGGCAGGCAGGCTGGATGGTGAAGGCTCGGAGGACCTGAGGGCGGGCAGGGAGATAAAACACAGGGCAACCCAGAGAGGCACCAACAGGAATCCAAGAAGCTCAGGCAGGAGGATCAAAAGTTCAAGCCCTGCCTGGGGGTAATTCAGCAAACCTAGTGAGACCATCTCAAAAAAAAAAAAAAAAAAAAAAAAAAAAAAGCTAGGGATGTATGTATTGTGAAGGCCCTGGACTCACTCCCCAGTACCACTACCGAAAAAAAAAATATTTATATATACATATATGTGTGTGTATATATATGCATAAATGTGTGTGTGTATATATATTATATATATACACACACATATGCACATACACACGCACAGAAAACAAAATTATGCTTCCATGGTGCTAATTGCACACTGCTCTAAGTGTCTCATTTAATTTTCCCTGAAGCAAAACATTTTTCTATCACATTTTCAGATGAATTAACTGGGGCTCAGAAACTTGAAGTGACTTACTCCAAATCACACAAGCCAGGCATGGTGGTGCACGCCTGTGATTCCAACACTTGGGAGGCTGAGGCAAGAGGGCTGCCCTGACTTTGAGGCCAGCCTGGGATACAGAGTTAAGACTAGCCTCAACTACAGAACAAGACCCTGCTTCAAAGAACAAAAATCACCTCGCCTGAGATGGGCACAGCCAGGATCTGTGTCCAGATGCTCTGGCCCTAGACATCACCTTCCAATCTCACAGCCCTTTCAGAGACACAGGAAGACACTGAGACTGAGACACTGAGAAGCAGAAGCAGAGAGATACAGAAGCTAAGAAATGAGAAAGCCAAGTGCAATGATACATGCCTGCAAATCCCAGCACTCAGGAGGCTGAGGCAGGAGGATAGCCATGAGTTTAGGCTACAGAGCAAGACTGTCTTAGAAATGGGGAAAGGGTGGCGGGGAGTGGTGGGAGGGAGCAAAGGAATGGAGTGAGAGAAAGAGCAAAGTGGAAAGGAGAGAAAAGACTAAAGGGGAAGGGCGGCAAACAGGCCATGAGACACAGGAGGACTGAGAGGCCTCCCTCCTGCCCCTCACTGGGCCACTCCGCGGCCCCCTACTTTCCCTCTAAGATGGGAATAGCAGTCTCAGAAATAAAGTGGGTTTTTTTCTTCCTGACACAGGGTCTTGCTCCATAGTTCAGGCTGGTCCTGAACGCGCTATGTAGTCCAAGCTGGCCTCAACTTCACAGCAATCCACCTGCCTCTGCCTCCAGAGTGCTGGGATCACAGGTGTACACCACCATGCCTGGCTTATGTGGTGCTAGAAAATCAAACCCATGGCCTTGTGCTTGCCAGACAAGTACTCTTAACCGTTGTGCTGCTCCCCCAACCCAGGAATGGGACTTCTCGAACTGCGACAGAAACTAACAGCCTGACATCCCACTGACAATAGCTTTTCTCACTGGACAGGTAACCCAACCTGCAAGAAGAGATACAGGCACAGTGGCACAGAGATGGCCTGGGAGGACCCCCCAAGCCGCACCCAGCATGTCCCAAAGCCAGTCAGAAGCTGAGACATGCTATGCAGGACACGGGACTGGCGAAAGGCTCCTAAATCACATACGACACTAGCTCCTTAACCTCCCTAGGTGGCCACACAGTCCACGCCAGGGCCCAGTCGGAAACAAAGGCAGAGAGAGATGGCAAGGACAAACATGGAGATCCTGGAAGAAGAGAGGCCGGAAGAGACTGGCGCAAGGGAAACCCTGAAAGGCCGGGAAAGAGGTCTGACAGGGACAAAGTTGCTTAGGAGACAGACAGATGGCCAAGAAGAGGGGCGACAAGGACATTTTAAAACAGAGACAGCCGACCTAATAGTGCAGACCCATAATCCGTGGACTCTAGGAAGCTGACGCAGGAGGTTCACAAATTCAAGCCTGGCCCAGGTAATTTAGCAACTTAATGATATCCTGTCTCCAAATTTAAAAATGTGCTGGGGATGCTGCTCAATGTGAAGGCCTTGGGTTCAATCTCTGTGCCACAACTGACCAAAACAATAATAAAAATGAGACAGAAATTAAGAGGGAGACAAAAGCTAGACACGATGGTCCATGCCTACAAATCCAATTACTCAGGAGGCTGAGGCGGAAGGATTCCAAGTTCAAGGCAGCATGGGAACTCAGCAGTACCCTCTAAAAGGGCTGGGAAGGCGGGGGAAAAGGCAAGGGAGATACATGATTGAGAGAAACAGAAGCTGAGTCTGAGTTAACAGCGAGGGCAGGAGTTGGCAGTCACTCAGCACAGACAAGCATCTCCTGAGCATCTATCATGTGCCATGCACTGTTTTAGGGGATGGGGTACAGAAGTCAACAGGACAAAAATCCCTGATTTTCCCATCGGCACTGGGGACCGACCTCAGGGCTGCTCCTCAAGCTGCATCCTCACACTTGGCAGCCGCTCTGCTCTGCAGCTCCCGCACCAGAGGGCGACCCAACCCAGCACAAGAGCTAGGAACTGGGCAGAAACCCAAAAACCTTAATACGCGGGCCCCATCGGGGCCTGACCCAAAGGGCCAGGAAGGGGCACAGCTTACAGTGTCCAGATGCACTTCAGCATTCAGCAGAGTCGGCATTCTGACCAGGAGTCCAACCCTCAGCCACTGCTGAACAGCCACCCGGCTCCTATGCAAAGGAAGGACAGCGGGCTGGAGGAATGGTTCAGAGGTTAAAGCACTTGCCTAGCAAGCGCCAAGTACCTGAGTTCAATTCCCAGCACCACATAAGTCCAGCATGGTGATACATGCTTGTAATCCCAGCACTCGAGACGGTGAGACAGGGGGATTGGTGCAAGTCCAAGGCCAGCCTGGGCTCCACAGTCAGTCTAGGACCAGCCTGGGCTACAGAGCGAGACCCAGCCAAGAAAGAAAAGAAAGAATGAGCAAAAGAAAGAAAGGTTAACAGCTGCCAGACATGTGGCACACCCCTGTGTGTGTTCCCAGCACTCGAGTGGCTAGGTAGAAGAATCTAAAGTTTAAGCCCAACTCAGGCAACTTAGTAACTTAGTGAGACCTTATCTCTGAAAATCAAAACAAACAAAAATTAGGAAAAAGAAGTCTGGGATGTAGCCCAGAGTTAAGGTCCTAGGTTCAATCACCAGTACCCCTTCCCCAAAATAAAAACAGAAATAAGGAAAGGCTGAAAGGCAGAAGGAGCTCACAGAGACAGAGAGGAAACATAGAAGAGTGAGATCAAAAAAGACAAGGGATACGGGACTGGGGGCAGGGGTAGCTCAGCAGAAGGCTTGCCTAGCTTGCTCAAGGCCCTGGGTTCAAATCTCCAGTATCACATAAAGATTAGCTGGGAGTAATGGCACACACCTGTAATCCCAGTAATCCCAGCACTTTGGAGGCTGAGGCAGGATGACTGCTGTGAGCTCAAGGCCAACCTGAGCTACATAGTGAGTCCAACACCAGCCCAAGACCAGCCTGACTACAAAGCCAGACTCTGCCTCAAAAAAAAAAAAAAAAAAAAGATACAGAGAAATACATAGGCATGTGGGGTAGGAGAAGAGGAGGGGATGACATGAACAAAGACAAAAATCAGAAAAATCAAGAGATGCAGAGAAAAGGATACACGGGCAGCAAGAGAGAGAGAGCGGAAGAACACACGCCGCACACAGGGACAGGGACAGGGCCAAAACAAAGACGCTGACTTGCAGAAACAAGTCCCGCCTGACACTCTCCAGGATCCCATACCTTAGCCCCAGGTTGGGCCCTGCACCTGCCAGAGACGAGATCTAGCAATGCAGAAGGCAGTCCTCGTCTGGGATCAGCCTGTCCCAAGTACTGACTCAGCCTCCCCCGGCCCACTCAGACCTGCGTCAACTCCTCCTGGCTGTGGAAAATGAGGTCTAAGTCTGTCTGCCCACATGACCTGACGCCAGATAAGGTGCCTCCTGGGGACTCTGAGGGATTGAAGTCACAGCGCCCTCTGCAGGTTCACAAGTCCTTTGTGGTGCTGTACCTTGGAAACAGCAATTAGAGGTGTAAAGGGGTCAACGTGTGGGAAGTCACCCAGAAGTCACATGGATAGGCACAGAAATTCCAGGCTGACGGGCATGAGGCGGCCAGGGGATTAGAGTGATCATGTGAGGGAAAGGTGCAGGTACAGTTATTATCAAGGGACAGAATCAAAGGACATGTCAAAGATCTAGACCAGCAAAAGTAGGGTCAGTGTGTGAATAAAGCTGAGACTGGCAACTAAGTGCCCTGGAAGCATACAGGACTCAGTGGTGAGTCCCGAGGTAACACAGGCACAGGGCCTAGGAGTGCTGGGCCACGGTGCACATCAACAGGGGGAGCTCAGAGAAGTACTTAGGAGTCGGGAAGGTATTTATGAAGAGGTAGAAGAAAAGGCATCAGCACCGGCCAAAGGGTTTGAAAGCATTCAGCACACACCTACAGGCCAAGTAAGATGGGCCCGAAGGTGCTGTAGGCTCAGGAGGGTGCCCCAAGCCAGGGTGCCAGTTTGCCACAAACACAGCAGGCTGGGGCAGGCCGATACGTACTCTCACGCTGGAGAGTGGAGCCGGAAGGATGGAGACTTGCCTGGGGTATCTAAAGAATGCAGCAAACCAGGCACCCCGCCCACAACAGGTCTCTGCCCCTGCCCCTGCCCCTGCCCCAAACCCCTCAGAGAAGGGGGATGAGGGTTCTGGTGTCTCTGTACAGAATTAGATGCCTGGAGCAGCTTGTGCTGAGCACTGGCTCCCCACAGCTCTCCCAACACTGGGCCCGATCCTGCACTGCTGCCGTGTTACAGGACGCACTAATACAAAAGGCAGACACCTACAGCTGTAGGGCCTTGGCAGTTTGGGAGCACTGGGGCCCACTAGGTTGGACAGATAAAGGGAACTGAGCATTGCAGTGGGCCTCAGTGGAGAATGAAAGCCAGCAAAGGCCGTCAGCGAAGACAGGGAGAGTCACAGGAAAGCCAGAGGGGCCCAGTGGAGTTCCGTGGTGCAGCCAATGGGAGAAACAGCCTCAGAGGTAAAGCTCTGAAGACCAAGCACAGCTCAGGTGGAGAAAAGCAAAGGTGAGGTCGATGTGCAGGTGAAGGCGAGAAGGAGGGGAGCGAAGCAGTCCCGCAAGGAAGCAAACTGAGACTGGGCTCAACTCCTAGAGTTGCAAGTTGCAAAAAACAAGTCCTTGTGGGAAGGGGTGTGCCCAACACCCTGACAGCCCCCTTTCCTGTCTCCAAGGCTAAAGACAGATGAGGGGCTGCCATGGCAACCTGTGGGAAGGCAGCAAGAAGCCACAAGGTTGTGATTTTGCCATATGTATATGCACCAATGTAAACATTATGTATCGTACTTATATATATCAAAACTTGGGGTGGGGAGAGCCACAAGGACAGGCACAAAAGTTACCAATTGATAGAAACCAGGAAGCAGGAAGGCAAACAGGTGCTGGTGAACTATCAGAGAACAGAGTGGAAATCTTCAAGAACAAGCCCACATCAGAGACCAAGACAAGCAAAGGCAGGGTCAATGTGTGGTAAAGCCAAAGTGATCTGTGGCCTTGGCACATACGCACAATGGGGTTATTGTTTCGTGGAACTGGGCTGGTCGAGCCCAAGGCCTTCATATTCAGCTCTATCCCAAGCCCATCTTTTATTTTCAATTTTGAGACAAGGTCTCATCAGTTAAATTTACCAGACTGGGCTCAAATTTGTTATACCTCTGTCCCTCAGCCTTCAAGTGCTTGGATCGCAGGCCTGAGTCACAGGGTCCTGCTAGGCACCGCATTTTCTAGTAAGCCGTACTGGCAGATGCTGCAGAATTCTGTGGTAGGAGCACTGAAGGAGTTCAAGCTGGATACACAGGCCTCTGAGGAAAGCATCTTAATGAGGGGGGTTTGTCTCCTTAGCAAATGTAAAGCCACCACTGGTGCATCTTGGGGATGGCCAAGAGACTGCCCAAGAGCCATAGGAAGACATCTGGCGGGGTGGAACACATCTGGTAAACACAAGAGGCTAGCTGGGGCCAGACCATAGTGTTACCAAGCAAGGCTGCTCTCAACCCCAGGAAAACAGCTGGACACAAAACCCTATCCAGGCCACCCACCAGGAGATGCCTCAAACACAGCAGCACCTCTCTGCCTACAGGAGCAGCAGGACCCAGAAAACCACTTCCAGAAGACATCTGTGATAGCCCACAAAACCTCCTCGCGCGGTGGCACTGACCCAAGCACCACCCTGTGCCATGGGCTCCTCATTCTACTCAAATGCCCAGAGGCAACAGGTCTGAGAGACATCCGAGACAAGAGGCTAAAGTTTGGATGTTTGGGAATGGCTAAGTATCTGGCAATGAGCGTCTCACAGGCTTTGCCGGCCCCAGCCAAGGTACAGGCGGAACTGGAGGCTGTGGCATCTCAGACATGAGCCCCAGGACCAGAGAACTGAGCACCCAACAACCACCCTACACCAATGCCAGGCCACACAAGACCCAGCACTTCATCAGCATAAGGTCACTGGGGCTGCTGCTGTGGGCCCTCACCCAGGGTGCCCACTGACAGGGCCACTTCCTGCAAAAGGTGCACACTAGGCCTGGGGAGAGGGGAGGTGGGGAGCACAAGCAGGCAATCTAAGATCAGCCAGAACAGGCATGGGTGGGGAAAAACGAACACCTGCCTTAGTCTCAGACATTCAGAATGCTGAAGCAAAGAGGGTCCTTGAGGCCAGGAGCTGGAAGCCCAGCCTGGGCGACTTAGCAAGACTCCATCTTACAGCATAAAAATAAAAAGGGTCTTGGATGAGGCCTACGCACTCACTACTTCTGCAGAGAACCTGAGCTCCACGTGACCTCAGAGCACATTCATGGCCACATTGTGTGTGTGCCCACCTGAACTCCACCCAATTCAAGGACCCAACCTCACTCAACCCCACTAACTGCCTGGGTGACGAGACCAAGTTCCAGATCAACGGTACCTTCATGCCCACAGGCCCAGGTAGGCAAGGAGGAAGGGGACCAGCCTGGATGGGCCCTGAAGAACACATGGCACTCATCATGCACTCATGGCCCCAGAAAGCAGATACGCCTGGCGCCTGCAGGCCTGACCTGCTCAGAGCTCTTCCTCTCCCACATGGCCACCCTGCTCTCCCTGTGGAGAGCCCCCACTAACACTGACCTTATCTAATTGTGCACAACTTGGGCCACATCCCCCAGCCTCCCAGCTCTATCTGGTGGCCTGCTAAGGTCAGCCAAGCTAGGCCTCACTGACCTTCAGACCCGATCCCACACACTGCAGGTTGAGGAGGTCTTGTTTATGGAAAGGGAGAGGCAGCTGTGTGCAGCTCTGAGGTAAATGTTTATTTCTTAGCTGACAGGACTTCCATACCCATGCTCTTCCCAGCACCTTACTCTGCCCAAGCAGCAGCAGCCCAGTCTGAAAGGTGCCATAGCCAAAGGGGTTGGGGAGTCACTTCACATTCCAGGCTGGAGGATTAGGGGGTGGGGCTACCCCCAAACCTTTGCCAGCAAGAGGCCATGACTCACCTCAACCCCAAAATCCTGCCTCCCAGTTCTACACACCTAGTCGGGTAATGATCACAGACAGGGCAGAACACGGGCCCTTACTTTCAGTAATGGTGGCCCCAACGCTGGCCACTGCCCATGTCACAACCCAATACCCGGCACAGAGCTGCAAAGGTCTCCTCCTCCTTGGTCCTCATCGACGCGTGGAGACCTCCGCACCAGGCAGGACAGAGGCAAGCCGGAAGCAGCAGCACAGGCAGGGAAGGAGCAGGCACCAAGACTGGCAGGCTGCTGAGGGGCCCAGGGCTCTCCTGAAGTTGGTGAGCCATCCATCCACGCAGCTCTGGGGCTGGCCACTAGGTGGGTGTGGTCGGCTGCGATACAGGTACTTGGACACCTTTCTGTCCAGATGCTGAAGGTAAGAAGGGGGCAGAAGATTGTTGAGTCATCAGGGAAGGAACAGAGGCCATGAGAAACCTGGGAAATGGGAAGAGGATCAGGGAGAAACAGGGCTCATGGTGGAGGAACCGAGAAGATTGGCTGGACAGAAGACACAGAACGTGTGGTAGGACTCAGAAGCGGGGCACAGGATGAGGATGAGCTCAAGGGCGGAGCGCCAGCCCAGTGTGCACACAACCCTGGGCTCAGCAAGCGAAGACAACTGCTGAGATGGGCAGGTGATGGGAGGAGGGGAGGCAGGGGGATGGGGAAGCAGATACCTAGCTGATACTTGTCTTTGGCTGCTGCCCGCTCCTTGGCATCAAAATACCAGACAGTGATGGCGTACCTGAGGACCAGGGCAGCTGAGATCAGTTTTCGGCAATTCCAGTCACCATCTCCACAGTGACACCACAGTCCACCCTGTTGGGCCACCTCTTTCTGTTCCCGCCTAGGCTCTCTCTGCATTCTGTCACTCCCTAGTCACTTAAGTGTATGAGGAAGCTCTGGTACTGGGGGAGCACCTGGACACATCCATAGAAATAGAGGTCGTACCTGGTGGCATAGGCTGGCTTCACCTCATGGGGGTTCCGTCGGTCAGACCAGAAAATGAGCAGCCGGTCAAAGAGCGGCTCAATGTTGGCTACCACAGGCCGGCCCTCTGGGTAAATCTGTAGCAGGCCGCCATGCACCTGGGGGCAGGCCAGAGGGTGAGAGGCTGGCTACTCCTGCCAGGAGTCCCCGCCCGGCACGGCGCCCAGGTGCCCACCAGGGGGCGCAGCGCCAGCACACATCAACCCCTCCCACCACTCAGGCTCTTCAAATGAATGACAGCCTGGAGAGTATCCCTGCGCGGAGACAGGCAGGAAGCCACTAAGGCCGGGAAAAGGGGCCGTGTTTCTTCCCATGGGCAGATAGCAGCATTCCAGGAAAGGGGGAAGATCCCACCATAAGTCAGTCAGGGTAGGAAGAACCCTCTGACTGTACCGCCCCTCTGTGGGCTGAGCAGAGGAACAGACCAGAATCCCGCTGGAGTGGACTGGAGACGCAGCATCCACCCCACCTCCACATCGTACCTTGATGTCCCAGTTCTGATTCAGGTAATAGATACAGGTGATGCAGCGCCCATCGCCGTGGGGATTGTCAACATGCCTCACATATCCCAGCCCGTTGCCTGGGTAACACGCCACCATGGCCTGGCAGAGACGGAGGGAAGTGGTTTACTGAGGCTAAGCAGGGAAAACAGCCCTTACCCCCAGCTGACCCTTCCCTGCCTCACCTTCCCCTTGAATATCCTGGGCTCCAGCCCCAAGATTTCCTTCTATTTCAGCCAAAACTCCATCCCGAAGTCCATGAGAAACCTCAGCTCCCGGCCTTTAACAGCCTATTTTTCACACATATACCCAGGATGAATACCCAGATGGGGCTCCTAATCCTGCCTCAGACTTTTCAGCAGAGCAAAAGCCAATTTAAGCATTTTCAAGTGTTACACAAAAACACGGTATCACAGCTCCAGGCCAGGACTCTCACTCTCGGCTGTGGAGTGGAATTCCTGGGAACCCTGGAGACACTGACACACAGGACCACTTTACAGCAGTCATTCTAATAATGGGCTTGGTCTAAGGTCAACCAGGATTTTTAAAGGTTCCCCAGGAAATTCTAATATCCAGCAACGTTGAGAATGATTGTCCCAGCTAAATAAATTATCTGTTCCATGTATGTACACAGAGGAAGCAAAACCTAAACCCTGACAAAAAGTATGATCTAGGGGCTGGAAGATTAGCACAGCAGTTAAGAGTACTTGTCTAGCCAGCATAACACCCTGAGTTTGATTCCCCAGCACCACATAAACCAGGCATCGTGGCACACACCTGTAATCCCAGCACTAGGGAAACTGAGGCAAAAGGATTGCCCTGAGTCCAAGGCCAGCCTGGGCTCCAAAGTAAGTTCAGGGCCAGCCTGCATTACAGAACAAGACCCTGTCTCCAAAGAAAAAAAAAAGCGTGACCTAAGCCAGGACCAGTGGTGCAGGCCTGTAATCCAAGCACTTCAGGAGGCTGAGGCAGGCAGATAACAAGTTCAAGCATTTCCTGGGCAACTTAGCAACTTAGAACCAGTCTCAAATAAACAGCAAAAAGTAGCTGAGAATGTAGCTCAGCGTGAAGAACCTGGGCTTGATTCCTAGTACCCACCAACCAAAAGAGGGAGGAGGGATGGAGGGCTAGTGATGTAGGTCAGTGAGAAGGTCCTGGGTTCAATCTCCAGTGTCAACAGGAAAAAAAAAAAGTGAGGTTTAATTCCAATTTCTTTTTTTCTTTTGAAACAGGGTCTCACTCTGTAGCCCAGGCTGGTCCTGAACTCACGATGGAGCCCAGGCTAGCCTCACTCTCCTGGCAACCCTCCTGCCTCAGCCTTCCAAGTGCTGGGATTACAGGCGGGCTCCACCATACCCAGTTTATATGGTGCTAGGGGAATCGAACCCAGGGCCTCACACTTACAAGGCAAGAGTTATCAACCACTGTGCCATTCCTCCAGCCCCTCATTCCAATTTCAAGATTGCCATATAACCTAAAAAGGCCTCAACCGCTTTGGCTGTAAAGTCAGACTAATAAAAACACCTGTTTCCAGAAGTAGTATTAAGCCCTGTGAAAACATAACTTTAAAAGTTCCAGAGGTAGGGCTGGAGGAATGGCTCAGTGGCTAAAGCACTTGTCTAGCAAGCACTAAGTACCCTAGCTCGATTCTCCAGCACCACCTGATTCAGCACTACCACAGGAGCTGCGACGCGGGGAGGGACTCACCCTGGAGCCTCAGGTTCCTTACTCACGGACAGGAGCTAATGCCACTTCAGTGGTGGGTGCAAAAACGGAGCAAAATGCCAAATTTCTGGGAGGCAAATCAGCTCAGGCTGAAATGCCATTTTTAAAAAGTTCCTGTTCCGCCCTCTGCCACGCCCACCAAGAGGGCTGGACGAGCTACTAGGCAAAGGGCACAGCCAGACTGACCCCTCCAGCTGTCCCCAGCTCCAACTATTTATCCTGACCCCGCCATCGGGGGCTCAGCTCAATGCTCAGCTACCCCTAGGGCTCTGGCCCATCAGGATAGCCCTACGATTAACAGTCACGATCAAATATAGATCTATGTCTGCTGCCAAAACAGGAAGTTTGCCAAGCATCCCACAGTAGGCCAGACTGATCTGATCCCTCAATCTCCTCTCACGTCCCCTCAAAATGTCAGTTCCAGAATCTATCCTACTATGGTTGTCAAACTCTTCTGCATCAAACGTGTACCTGACCCACCCTTGAATCTAACCCAGTTAAGAAACTAGAAGGGCTGCCACCACACAAGGCCACCAAAGGCCACCCAGCGGTGGAAGGCCAATGTCCTCTGGACAACACCAAGGTGCAAGGACTGAGAAAGCCCACAGGGAATCCTAGTCCTACACCCCAAGGTCCAGAAGAGAAAACCTTCCTCGCACTGCTCCCTCCCTGTAGATGAGATGGTGCTCTAGTCAACTACTTACTCACGGGCGGGGGCGGGGGGGGGGGGGGGGAAGAACGTGGCACTGGCCCTGGTAGCTCAGAATCAATGAGTCACTGGTTAGAAATGGGCAAGACCTCCCCAGCTGGAAGTCCAGAGGTCACGCTGGGTTGACACGTGAATGGATATGAGGACAATGCTGTACCTTCTTCCCCCATAATCCATCCCCACGATGGAGCCGGAGGCCCATCTCTCCAGCTCTCCACTGCACTCCAACGAACAGAAATTCCTGATCATGACATCCAAGGCCACTAGCCTCACGTGCCATCCCGTCACGCTGCTCCACACCTCCACAGACCTACCTTGTCTCCAGCTGATGGTGCTGCACCCTGCACCTTGCTGGGACTCTTCCCCCGGTCTCATCATTAAGGATGCAGGTGAAATCCTCTAGCTGCTCGCTTCACGCCTCTCGACAGGAAGCACCTGTTTACCTGGCACTGGTCTCAAAAGCAACTCCACCAAAACCCCTGGGACCACCGAAGTCTCCCAAATGCCCTGCGCGCTATCTGCTGATGACAGCATGTAAACGATCCCCAACCCCAAGAGAAAAAGCAAGCCTCCGCTGCAGGGACAACAGAATAGTGGCAAGGCAACTTGCTCTCTACCATCCCATTTCAGGCAACGGGCAGGTGGGATCTGCGCCACGACACTAAGGGGTTAAAGGTTATTGTGACAATGTGCCATGAGCCCTACCACCACCATGCAAGTGTGTGTGTGCGCGCGCGCGCGCACACACACACACACACACACGCACACACAAAAGCACGCACGCACACACGCACGCACGCCAGGGACTCAACCAATGAAAACAAGCCCCACTTCCCAGCTGCTCTTAAAGACACAAATCAAACTAAATGGACCTTCCCTGGTATCCCCTCTGGTGGCCCGGGATGCCGGCAGAAGTCAGTTCTCAGGTGCAGGTCAACTGAGCAAAGGGACCAGGTAAAGGAGGAAGGGCTGGAGGACAGAAGATCTCCATTCAGGAATCAATTAAGAAGCAGGTCGCTGATAGATGACGTCATCACAATGGTGATCTGTCCCCACCATCACCTCCACCCACCTTGGCATCCCAGAACAACACTCCAGAGCGCACTGGAGATAGCAGAGCCTGGAGCTGCTGGACAGGAACTCCAGGGACAAGGATGGCTTTCCCCCACCCTTCCCCAGAATAACCAACGCCACCTAGAACTTCAAAAAGCCCAAAAATCCCCTCTCCCCAACCCTAGCCTGGGTTCTATCCCCAACCACACCTAGATGGAAACCAGAGGCACCAAACGGGAAGCAATCTGTTTCCTCAACGCATTTTCCCAAGAACTACCACAAGCTGGATGAGGACTTAACCTGGCGTTCCTAGTCTGTGGATAAGCAGACTGAAGCTTGGCAATGTTCCACCCCGAACCACTCCGCTCTTCTGCTCTCCCGAGTTCCCCCTGCAAGGAGGGCTGACAACAGTGTGCAGTGGCTAAGCCTGAAAGGCCACACTGACTCTGCCTGCACAGGAGCCAAGCCCAGGGAGGGGCCGGCCCTGGCTTTCCAGCTATCAAGTAACGGGAGGGAGAGGGAAGTAGGACAAGTTCCAGCTGGGGTGGGGAGGAAACAGGCTTGGGCCCCGGGGGAGACCTGGTCCCCGAGCCAGCTCCAGCCCGAAAGGAAAGCTGTACAGAGGCAGAATTCAAGATGGGACCCAAAAGAAACAGGAGGAAACATCAGGAACACAGCCTCCCACTCACGGGACAGAACACAGCCGGTGCTGTGGCTGGGCTGCACCACCTACCTACAGGCCCGTCCACATGACACCAAGCCTGGGACTCAAGACCAGGGCCTCACTCCCCTCCATGAGAATAATCGTGTCAGCCCGTCAGACACGCCCTGTGGGCCATAACTGCCTGTGCAGGGCTCCTGGCCCGTGGTACAAGGGGCCCACGAGGCCCTGACAACTGTCCTTAAACTCCAACCACGTAAGCCTTTTTCTTAAGAGAGGGTCTCAACTTCTGGCAGATTCGTAAAACAGCCCAGGCTCCACAAAAAAAATTAAGAACTACTCTTGTAAAGCAACAAAAAGAACTCATATATAAAAAATAAGGTTGAAGAAAAAGAGACCAGAGGCCAATGAGGTGACAAAAAGGAGAGATGGAAGACAGAGACTGGGGGAAGGGATGGGGAGACTGAGACGGGAGGCCCAGCGAGCCCCATGGGAACATTCAGGGGCGCCCTTGGGATCTGCCTCAATGCAGGTGGGGACGCAGCCTGGGGCTCACCACAGCCAGTTCTCTCACTGGTACACAGGATGGACAATACAGCCGGGGAGACAGATGACAGGACATGGCAGCAGGGCTGCTGAGAACAGGGACGCACATATGCAAAAAATATGTGTCCACACCACCTGTTCTCAGTCTGCGGTCCCTAAACAGACTCCAAGGGCCAGGAATCCCACTATGACCCACACACGGGGCAGGCTGCATACGCAGCTCTGGTCAGGTTATCCAAAAGGATTCCCAGAAGGTCAAGAACCACTGTGGATCCAGGGAAAACCTCTGATTTACAAGTGCACAAATCAAGACTCACAGGGAGAGCGAAGAACCCCTCAGTACCCACCCCCCAGAATACCCACAGATACAAGTGTACCTCTCTGCTGGACCTGCCCAATCCTTTTTGTGGCCCAGCTACTCCTGCCCAAGCACTAGACACTCAACGAACAAAAAGTGCCCCAAGCCTCTCCACAGGAGGCCTCCAAGCCTTACCTTGGTGCGCCCGTTGATGACGTAGTTGCCCAGGCGCCCGGCACAATGGCGAATTAACGTGTCCACATGGGCCATGAGGGCACCGATGCTCCGGCAGCCTGGCTCGTGGCCTTCCACCCAGGCAATCTGGTCCCCACGAATGCTCCGCGGCGGGATCGCCCGCTGGCTCACTAACTGCCCATCACGTAGGCGCCCGCCCCACTTCAGGGCCTCCACCTCAGCCAACACACGGCCACCCAGTGCTGCCCCCAAGAAATTGTCCTTGACGCAGATGCCATAGTACCGCATGCAAGGCACGATATAGTCCAGGGCTAGGCGCTCAGGGGCAGAGGGCACGGCTTCCTCCCTCACTGTAGCACTCACCTCACTAGTGCCACTGCCACTGCTACTGCCACTGCCACGGCCCATGCCACCCTCGCTCTCTGCCCCCTGGTTCTCTTGCCGGGCCCACGGCCGCTTGCCAGGTAGAGGGGCATCCCCACCATCCTCTGCCCACTTCCGCTTTGGGGCCTCAGGCCGGGCCCCCTGGGATGCCAGCCGCTGGCACTCCTTGGTGACCAGTGCCGCGGCGCCTTCACTCTGCAATGGCCACAGCTCTCCGCCATCCTGCCCACCGAAACCCTCCCGCAGGGGACTGGCGGTGGCGGAGGTGGCTGCGGCTCTAGGGGTCCCACTTCCTGCCGAAGCCTCGCTGGGCACTCCTGGGCGATGGCAGGAGGGCAGCAGGGTACAGGGCAGGTAGCTCTCCACCCCCATCCTGGCCCGGCTAGGATCCAAGGGCTCTGACACAGACCCTGGCAACTGAGGGAGAGCCTGACTCAAGGGCTGCGGCTGGCACGGGCTGTCCATGGCAGCAGTGTCTTCATCTCCCGGGCATGGAGGGCACGGCCCGGGCCCATGGTGCCACCCTCCTCCACCTGCACTTCCTCCTCCTTCACTTGATGCAGCCGAGGCCGCGGGGCCTGTGGGAGGCAGGGCAAGCAGCAGGAGCTCCTCTTGTGCCCTGGGGGTGCTCGCTGGTCCCCAAGTCCACTGCTGTCTCTAGAGGCTTAGGGTGGCTGCAGAAAGGCAAAGAAAGGAAAAAAATAACAACATGAGAGGAGCCAGGAGGGACGGGCTGGTTAAGGGAAGAGGTCGGGATGGTGGGGACAGAACAACGACCAGGGCATAGTTTGCTATGGGAGACCCCCCCACTGAAGCCAAGGGACGGCGAAGACGCAGACCCCGAGGGAGTTCAGGGGACAAGCGCGGACAGTGAGAGAAGAGGCGGAGGAAGCTGGGCAGATGACAAGGCGACAGAAGAAACACTTGGAGAGGAAAAGTGAGCACAGCGAAGGTGCGAGCCTGGGGTAGAAGCGGAAGGGCGCGAGAGAAGTAGGGGGTCTGCCTGGGGGCTCCAGAGGGACACCTGCGAAGGCCTGCAGCAAGAGGGCACGGGGCTGGAGGGGTCAGCAGGCCGAGGAAACTGGGGAGCCCAGAGACAAAGAAAATGAGGGGTCCAGAGCCAGGAAAAGCGGACCGGGGAGAAGGCGGCAGGGCCTGAGCCAGCTACAATGGCCAGGGTGGCAGGGTCGACCTGCGCCCGCCGGGAGGAAGCCGGCCGGGGGCGGACGCACATCCAGACGGAAGGGAGGTCCCGAGCTAGACAGACAGGCGGAAGGGAGCCCGGGAGGAGGGTCCAAAGCGACGGAGGGAGAGGCGAGGGGGGTGGGGAGCCCACACGCACTCGGGACGAGAAGGGCGGCGAGGTGCTCCCGCTCCCGAGCCCCGAAGCCCGCTCAGGGCGCAGGGATCGAAGACGGCAGGGCCCGGGGTCCCCTCCGGCGCCGCCCCCCGCGGCCCCCGCCCAGCGTGCCCGACGCGCGCTTCCTCCCCCCCCTCCCGTCTCCCGGGTCGCCAGGTCCGCCATCGCCTGCCCCCGCGGGCGCTCCAACACCGCGCCCGACGCGGCCCGGCGCCCTGACTCGACATCCCGCTTCTCCTTGCGCCCTCTCCTTTCCGTGACCGCCTTACCAAGCTTTTTCCTTCGGCCCCGGCGCCGCCGCTTGTGCCAGCCGCCTAGCGCCGCGCCGCGCGCCATACCCCGCCCCCACCACCCGCGACGCTCCGCCCCCGCCTCGCCCGGTGAACACGTGATCAGACCCGGACGGAGGAGACTTGCGTGCGCAAGCGCAGGCGCGGGGCGGGGCGGGGCGGGGCGAAGCGAGAAAATTCAGAACACCCCCCTGGAGAAAAGGATCAGTGGGCCCGTCCCAGACACGAGGCTAATTTGCATTCTACGCCCCGCCCTTCTCGCGCGGGGGAAGGAATGCCGTTAGATAAGAACGCATCAGGGGAGGGGGTTTCTCGTCAAGCCGGGGCTATAGGGCGGGGCATGCAAATAAGCGTATTTACATGAAAGGCCCACCCCTCAGACGGGAATGCTGTGGAATGACAAGTGGCTGGGTCGGGAGTGGCACGCCGGAATCATTTACATAGAGAGATCCTCCTCCTCAGAGCCCAAAAATTGACGTATTGCGAAACGGTAGGACAGTTAGTTAGAAAACCTATGGAAATACACAACCAATAATTTACATAAACACTTTATAACGGATTGGAAAAGAAAGTGCGGGATAACCTCAAGAAAAGGGAAGACCACTGGAACATATGTATAAATCTGTCTTATTTGCATGACTCCTTCCGCCCTGAACCCTCGGGACAACCTTGCAAGTCAGGATAAAGCAGCCAGGGGCAGCCAGGCAGAGAAGATATTTGCATGACCAGCCAGTCTCTAAGGACACTTAGGTCACCGTCCCCTGGGAGGAGTATGTACATAATGTAGGTAAAAATGTAGGTAAGTTTTCTTTTTCCGGTACTGGGGATTGAACCCAGGGCCTCCGCTCTGACCTACACCCCCATCCCCTTTCTGTTTGCTCTAGGGTCTTGCTTGCTAAGCTGCCCAGGCTGGGCTGGAACTTTGGAACTTGCAGTTCTCCTGCTTTAGCCTCCCAAAGTGCTGGGATGACAGTCCTGCACCACCAAAACGGACAGACACAACAAAGCCCCCGGCCAAGCAGGTAAAAGGAGGGGCTTAAGTATTCCGGGGTGTCTGGATACTTCTGACTGGGCTCACTTGGTAGGAGAGCAGCTGAACTGTCTGCAGGAGACTGCACTGGTCCCAGGCAGGACACAAGAAAGGGTCCCGCAACTCACGTGGCCACAAGGCAGTGCACACTCTCGTCAAGTATGCACTAGAGTCAGGGTTGCACAAAGGCCCACAGTCCTCAGGGGCACGAAGAGGGGCAGTCACTCTGAGCATAAGAGGAACCAAATGCACACCAAAACACCCAGACCTCAGGGACACTTGTGCAGAGAACACATATGGTAGGGGGCCACTTCCTCAGGATTTCAGTCCTCAGACATAAAGAGGTAAACCAGGCACTGAGCAAATCTTCACTCATAGGCCCAAATTCCCTTTTTCCTTGGCCTTGGTGTACCATACAATACCAGCCAAACCAATGCAATCACCACATGCAACAGTGTACTCACATGCAACAGGGTCCTACACGCCAACAGCCCCCATCCCACATACAGGTATTTGGAAAAGTCATACATGTCACAAACACAAGGACATCAATGTCACGTGTAAGTGTTTAAAGCACCAGGTCACAAAATGTACACACAATGACAAGCTCCCTCCGCAACGAGTACCTGACATCCCATAGTGTATCATTGGGGGTCATGTTCCCCCAACAACATATCCAGCCCAGAAACATGATCCCCAAACAGCATGACCCAAAAATTTTCAATCTGGGACCTTATCCATCTCCCCAGCTACCCAAAATGACAGAGTCCAAGACACAGGTGTAAACAATGCTTTATGGGGGTGAACTGGAAATGGGACAGGCCTCTGGGTAATAAATAACACGTACTCGCAACAGCAGGACCAGAGGGGAAGTTGGGGCCAAATAACCCTGGTCTCGGGCTTTGGGAGCTCTTGAGATGGTCAGGGGATAACTGGCGACAGAGGTTAGCCAAGACAGAGGAAGCAGCGGCAGGTACGGGTTCCCCCTTCTCCCATGGCTCAGTCTTGCCCCAATGCCAGGCCCCAACCAGGCCAGGGAAGGAGGACAGGTGGGGGAGGGGACGGCTTCTCCAGAGCTTGGACAGGTTGGGGCACGGCCTCCTGGGGCCTGGATCTGGGCCTCAACCAGAAGGCCAGAAGGGCAGGGCTGGTCCTGGAGAACAGGTGAGCTGAAAAAGAAGGGCGTAGTGACCTGGAGTGGTCCTAGGTCTAGCTAGCTAGGCTGTCTCATTGCTGAGTATCTTCCACCTGCACCTGCCACGGGTCCACACACTTTTTCTCCCAGACTCTTGGACTGTCTAATTTCCCTCTGCGGGTAACTTGGGAGCATTTTCTCTGAGGGTACCTGCCATTTCCTGTTTGCCTCAGAGAGTTAACTGAGTCTAAAAAGAAAACTTCAGTTTCTAAATATCACATCCCTCCTTTCTCATCTCTCTATGCCTTTCTATGTCATGGTCACCCTGGCTCTAGGCCTCCTTCCAGTGCTTTCCAAACCGGAGGGACAGACTAATGGTTCTTTGTTCGACTGCATATAACATTACAGTGAACTTCGTAAAAATCCTGAAATTACTGCCAGGATCAGCGGCAAAGGCCTGTAATCCTAGCACTTTGGGACGTTGAGGCAGGAGATCAAGCCCAGCCTGAGCAACTTAGCAACTTGGTGAGACCCTGTCTCAAATAAACAATAAAAAGGGACTGGGAATGGAACTCAGAGTAATCCCCAGTATCACCAAATAAAGAAATAAACAGTCCTGAAATGCCTTCAGAATCTCTGGAGATAGACCTGGGCATCAGTATCTTCTAAAACTCCCCAGGTAAATCCAATGTACAGCATTACATGAGGGGAAGGCGATTTGTTTTGTGGGCCTTGGGTAATGTATCATCCAAGCAAAATAAAATATATTTTAAAGTGTCAAAGTGCATCATATGTAATAAGAATATCCGCTAGCGAGGCACAGTACCAATATTCCTGTAATTTCTAGCACTCTGAAGGATAAGGAGGGAAGATCTCAAGTTTGAGCCCAGGATGGAGGACTCAGGGACAAATGAGACCCTGTTACAAAATAGAAGATAAACTGCGCCTGGTGGTACAGGCCTGTAATGCTGGCGCTCTGGGAAGCTGAGGCAGGAGGATCTCAAGTTCAAGCCAGCCTAGGTAGCTTAGCAACTCAGCAAGGCCTTGTTTCAAAATCATAATCAGTATTTAGAAATCTTAAAAATAAAAATAAATGAAAGAACTGGGGGTACCATTCAGGGCAAAGGCTCTCAGTCACATCCTCAGTGCCAAAAAAATAAATAAGTACCGGTCAAGCCAGGCATACTGGCACAAACCTAGTACTTAGAAAGCTGAGGAAGGCAGATCATGAGCCCAAGGCCAGCTTCGGCTAGATAGTGAGCTCAAAGTCAACCTGGACATAACCTAGACACTGTGTCAAAAAAAAAAAAATTAAGTATACATATTGGCCAATAGAGGCAGAAAGATTAGTGGTTGCCAGGGGTTGAGAAGAATGGGTAATGACTGCTTAATGGTTATGAAGATTCCTTTTAGGGTAATGAAAACATTCTGGAACTAGATGGAGGAAATACAACCTGTGAATGAATTAAGCACCTCAGAAATACACACTTCAACATGGCTGTGTGTGTGTGTGTGTGTGTGTGTGTGTGTGTGTGTGTGTGTGTGATATGCTGGAGATCGAGCCCAGGGCTTTCACACTGAGCTACATCCCCACTCCATTTTTATTTTCAATTTCGAGACAGGGTCTCACTAAGTTGTAAGATGTCCAGGCTGGGCTCAAACTCACTATCTTCCTGCCTCAGCCTCCTAGAGTGCTGGGATTATAGGCCTGTGCCACTAGGCATGGCTAAGAAATCCTGTCACAAAGTAAGAAGTAAAACAAACAAATAAATAAAAGAAGGCTTGGGGATGTAGTTTAATGCCAAGGCTCTGGGTTTCATCACCAATAACACATACAAACATACACACACACACACAGATTATTGGTGGTAGGAAAGCACATCTTTGAGTTTACACATGGGTGTGATTGTATTAGTAACATACCAAATTGAAATCAAACAGAGTTTATAAAAGCATTGCCTTACTGCACTTGACTCAGTGAGGTAAAACTCCGGAACAGATCTGTGCCAAGCCCTGAGGTGAAGAACACACTCTCATCCCCGTCTGCGCTGCCGAGTCTTAAAGCCATATATAAAGGAACATAACAGCTCTGTCTGTCGAATCTCCACTAAGGGTTAGGCTCATCCTAAGCACTTTACATGAATTAAACTAGTTAATCCTCTCAACACCCATAGGAGGCAGGCACTATCTCTGGCCCGTTCTTACAGATGAGGAAACTGAGGTACTGAGGTCCAGGTACAGCATCTGCCAAGACCCGGAAGGACAAGTGAGCTCCTCCCAGCCCCTCTTTCAGGCACTCCACAGGGAAATCCTGCGGGCTGTATCTCCAAGGAGATGCAAGTCAAACAGCTTCGCCACATGTGCCCTGGAGCTGTCAATGGCGGGCAGGGAGGGGGCTGGGAGGAAGGACAGAAGGAGAATTGGCAAGTCACGGACATCCAGAGGTGGGAATGAGACCCAAATCTGTAGTCCTGTCAAGGAGCCTGGGCCAAGTGTGGAAGAATAAACAAGGCTTCCTGGAAGAGGAAGTAAGTTACCAGGGCAAAGAGGGAGGAAATGGTGCTCCAGCAAGAAGGCACGGCTTAAGCAAAGACCAAGAGAAAGAGTTCCAGTGCACTGGAGCAGCCCGAGGGGTGAAAAAGGCGCCAGGGAAAGCCGGTGGCTGCGGACGCCACCCCGGCAGAGGCCAAGCACCAGCGGGGCAGCCTCAGTGTGGCTCAAGGACCGTAGGTGCCATGGCTAGTATTAGAATGAAGGGGCCAGGCCTGGCGGCACAGGACTGTAATCCCAGCACTCTCGGGGTGAAGGCAGGAGGGTCGAGAGTTCAACCCCAGCCCAGGCAACCTGGTGAGTACTTGTCTCAAAAATAGTAACAAAAAAGGCCGAGCCAGGCCCAGTGGCACAGGCCTGTCATCCTAGCACTCGAGGAGACCGAGGCAGGAGGACTGCAAGTTTGAGCCCAGCTGGGCAATTTAGCAGGACCACTTCAAATAAAAAATATAAAGGGGACTGGGGAGATAGCTCAGTGTGACAGCCCTGGGCTTGATCCCCAGAACCAAAAATAATGAAGTGCATTCCTCTGCCCACCCCACACTCCTCCCTGTCTGACTCAATTTTTCTGCATAGCTTTTATCATCTTAACTACTATATAATTTACGTGTGTGTGTGTGTGTGTGTGACAGTGGGAAGTGCACCCAAAGCCTTCACGTGGAGTGATATCACCAGCCCTTTTATTTTTCTGTTCTCAGACATGGTCTCACTAAGTCACTAGGTTGCCCAGGTTGACATGAACTTTCAATCCACCTGCCTCAGCCTCCCCGAGTGCTGGGATTACAAGCATGCACTACCATGCCCAGCATGACATGCAATGATCCTGCCTCAGCCTCCCAGAGTGCTAGAGTTCAAGCACGCACCGCCATGCCCAGTACACTTAGGCATCTCGTTTATTGTCCATTTCCTCCCAAGAGAATGCTGAATCCATGAGGACAAGGGTTTTCCTTCCTGTGTTGCCCGCTGCTGTTGCCCCAGGGCCTTGAACAGAACCTGGTGCACAGGTGGCACTCAAAACACAGGTGAGAACTAGGAAGGGAGATTCAGGTCCAAGGCTGAGGGCTGGCAGGACGGGCAGCAGAGAAGGCAGGCGGCCTCCCTGGGGCTGGGAAGGTGGCTCCTTCAGTTCCCGTGCTTTTCCATCCTGTCGTTTCTCTTGTCATCATCATATCTCGGTGTCACTACATCTGGTCAGTGCCCCCTTCCCAGGAGACCAGCCCTACCTCCCCAGCCCTCAGTGTCCCACCTGGCTCTGTAGTCTCAGCAGCCGCAGGGCTGAGGGGCCACAGCCTGGGCACTCCGGGGCTGCCGGAGCTGGCGAAGGGAGGCGTCTCCGTACTGAATGCCTGAGCCCATCCTCTCGGGGTCGAGCTCACCTGCAGGCAGGGGAACACAGTAGGACTGGTGCTTGAGACCTCGAGCCCTGCCTCCTGCTCCCACTGGGGCCAGCCAGGGCCTCACCTGAGTCAATCTTGTTGAGGATGGTGCGGGCACACTTCAGGAAAGCTTCCTCCACGTTCTCCCCCGTGAGCGCGCTGGTCTCCAAGAACATGAGTTCTGGAGGGTCAGAGGCGGCATCAGACCCCTTCTGCACTGCCATCCACCAGCAGGCCCACATCCGGGTCCTCACATGCTCCAGCCACTAGGCTTCACCTCAGGCCTCTGCACATGCTGCTCCCTGCAGGCACTGTTGACTCCCTCCCCACACGTTCACCAGCCATCGTTCCAGCTCAGGGCTCCTCCCCACAGGCCCGCCTGGCCTCCCAGGCTGGGTCAGGCATCTCCTATGGGTCCTGCGCCTCTCTCCTCCTTGGCCCTGATCTCTCTAGACTGTCAGTGTCTACAAATGGGTCTGTCCCAGCCTGTCCCCTCTGCGGTGTTAACACCATGAGGGTCAGGCCTGGGGCATTCTTTCACGGTGCCCCCAGCACCACCTAGCCCACCAGTCTACCCACAAGCCACTTGACAAAGCTCCTAGTGGGTAAGCTGGGGCCAGGATTCAAACCCTCCCCTAACCCTGGGGAACAAGGGCAGCTTAAATGAGGTGCCCTAAACTGGCAGATACGGCTGGTCTGGCAGCACATTTACAATGAAGTTTATACTTGCAAACAATTCTTTTTGGTAGTTGTGGTGGTACTAGGGATAAAATCCAGGGCCGTCATATTTTACATGGAACTAAATCTCTAGTTCCTCTTTTTCTCTCTCTCTCTCCCTCCCTAATTTTGGGACAGGGTCTCACTAAGTTACTATTTTGCCCAGGCTGGATTTGAACTGGCAATCCTCTTGCCTCAGCCTCCCAAAGTGCTAAGATTCCAGGCATGAGCCAACATGCCAGTTTCTTTCTCTTGTTTTTAGAAGGGTCTAAGTTGCCTAGGCTGACTTCAAACTTGAGATCCTCCTGCCTGTAGTCATGTACCATCATGCCCAGCCTGAAAACCTCTTAACAGTGCCAATCACCTCTCTCCATTCCCTTCACACTACCACCTGTCGCCTTGGGTCTGCCTCACCCAACTCCCTTATTCACAAAATGTACCTGGCCAGACCCAGTGGCACAGGCCTGTCATCACAACAGTCTGGGAGGCTGAGGCAGGAAGACTGTGAGTTCGAACCCAACCTGGGAAACTAAACAACTCAGTGTGACCTTGTCTCTAAATCAAAAATAAAAAGTGGGCTGGGGATGTAGCTCAGTGTGCTGGCCCCAAATTCAATTCCCAGTACCATGAAAAAAAAAAAAAAAAAGTACCTGTCCTAGGACCACCTAAGTTTGCAGTCGCTAACTTAAAACAAATATTCTGTGCTGCTTCCCCATGAAAGTTGGACACTTCCAATATCCACCAAGCACCCACTCCTTCCCAGCGGAGCCGAAGACCTCCTTACCCAGCACACTGTCATGTAGAAAGGCTGTGGTACCCACTTCCTAGCGAAGGAAACTGAGGACCAGAGTGGTCATACAGTTTCACACTCGGATTTGAGTGGTTCACACTCTGAACCCACAGAGCAGGGCACAGCGACTGAGTGCACACATGAGCACAGTGGGCTTCCCCATTTCTTCCCCACACCTGCCCACAGCACAGCCCTCACCATTCTCCTGAGCAAAGCGGGAGGCCTCTAGGAAAGTGACCTCCCTCTCGGGGTCCAGGTCCTTCTTGTTGCCGCAAAGGATGACCACGATGTTGGGGCTGGCCAGGGTGCGGGCATCAGTCAGCCAGGCAGCCAGCGAGTTGTACGTCTCCCGACTGTGGAAGAGGAGGATACAGGAGGGAAGTGGCACAGGAGAAGGGCCACCCGTGCCCTGTCCCATCCCCGCCGCTCATGCCAGCACCCACCTGGTGATGTCGTACACCAGCAGGGCTCCAGCTGCCCCTCGGTAATAACTCCGCGTCACCGACCTGTGAGGCCAGGGGGACCCAGTCACCCCCAAGGCTGGGGTCTTCCCCGAGACTGCCCCCCTCTGCGGAGAGAGACTGGTGGTTCGGAGGCCCCCCTTCATTGCTGGCCCATCCCCCAAAGCCTGCTCTTAGTCTGGTGGAGGGAGAATTTCTCTCTGCTTGGTAGTCTGTTCCTCTGATTCCTGTGTCACTCACTTAGCTATGTCTGTCTGGACAGCTCTCCCTGTGTCCCTGTCTTTCTGTATCTCTTCAATCAGTCTGTTTATTTCTCTATGACTGTCTTGTATGTGTATCTTCACAGCTTTTTGTTTTTTGTTTTTTTTTTTTCTTTTGCAGTACTGGGGATCTAACCTAGACCCTCGCGAAGCAAACGCTCTGTCACTGAGCTTTACCCCAGCTATGGGTATTTACTTATTTATTTTTATTTTTGAGGGGCTGGAGGAATGGTACAGCAGTTAAAGCACTTGCCTAGCAAATGCAAGGCCCTGGGTTCAATTCTCTAGTACCACATAAAGCTGGGCATGGTGGTGCACACCTGTAATCCCAGCACTCAGGAAGCTGAAACAGGAGGATTGCTGAGTCCAAGGCCAGCCTGGGCTCTGTAGTGAGCTCAGAACCAGCCTGAGCTACACAGCAAGACCCTGCCTCAAAATAATAATAATAATAATAATAATAATAATAATGCTTTTTTATTGAGACAGGGTCTCGCTCTGCGGCCCAGGCTGGCCTAAATTCACTATGGAGCCCAGGTTGGCCTTGGACTCATGGCAGTCCTCCTGCCTCAGCCTCCCGAGTGCTGGGATTACAGACATGTGCCATCACGCCCAGCTTTACTAATAATACTTTTATTTTTGAGACAGTCTCATTCTGTAGTCCAGGCTGATCCTGAACTCACTATGCAGCCCAGGCTGGCCTTGAACTCATGGCAATCTCCCTGTCTCAGCCTCCAGAGTGCTGGAATTGCAGGCATGCAGTGCCATGCACAGCTTATATGGTCCTAGGGAATTGAACTCGAGTACTTAGCACTTGTTAGACAAGTGCTTTAACCACTGAGCCATTCCTCCACACACATCCCGGCCGCACAGCCTTTTTGATTTCGGATTTCAAGACAAGGTCTCATCAAGTTGCTAAGTTACCCACGCCATCCTTGAACTTGAGATCCTCCTGCCTCTGCCTCCCAGAGTGCTGAGATTACAACCCTGTGCCACCAGGCCCAGACATTCTCTCAAAATGTTCTTAGCATCTCTTCTCTGCCTGGCCCTGACCAAGAGCTATGGAGCACCTGCTTTCCCTTTCCCACTGAGTCTGCTTGAGGCCCCTTTCCCAGGGTGAGAACTCCTCATCTGTCCCCGTCTCATCAGACCGGATCCAATGGGTCATCATGTAATCAACCCATAAGCGTTTATCAAGTGCTTAGTGTAACTCCAGCCCATTTCTCTCCTTCACTGACTGTTTCTAGGCTCTATGCACCCTACGCAGTCAAGCAACACATGACTATTACGTAGTAACTCCTACGCACTGCCCAAAGACCATCCCTCCGTGGCCTGATGTCCTGTTCTCCCTGCTGCTGTTTCTCAGAACCTCTGAGTTTTTATGTCTATCAACTTTACTGAAGACATTTTCTGAAAACTTACTGTGTGCTGAGCCCTATATATATATATCCCTTTTTTGCCTACAAAAGAATCTATTTCTCTAGCTTCCTGACTACAGCTTCCTAAACAGCCCCTGGTCCTCTCTGCCCATGACCTGTTCCTGTGTCCCCTTACCATATCATTCCCACTCAGTCTCTATTTCCTGTTCCTTACTGGGGTCAAGCCCATGGCTCTCACACTGAGCTATTTCCCTAGCCCAATGATCTATCTATTTACTGCTATGGCACTAAGGATCAAGCCCAGGGTCTTCACACTGAGCTACATCCCCAGACCATTTTTATTTTTGAATTTGAGACAGGATGAGCTAAATCTCTCAGCTGCCCAGACTAGGCTTGAACTGGTGACCCTTCGGCCTGTCTACCAAAGTGCTGGGATTACAGGCCTGTACTATCAGACCACAGTCCCTTTTTTTTTTTATTTTTTTATTTTCAGACAGGGCCTCACTAAATTGCTTAGGCTGAACTGGGCCTTTCTTTTTCTTTTTTCTTTTTTTTTCTTTTATTTTCTTTTTTCTTTCTTTTTTTTTTTTTTTTTTTTTTTTTTTTTTTTTTTTTTTTTTTTTTTTTTTTTTTTTTTTTTTTTTTTTTTTTTTTTTTTTTTTTTTTTTTTTTTTTTTTTTTTTTTTTTTTTTTTTTTTTTTGAGACAGGCTCTTACTCTGTAGTCGAGGCTGGTCCTGAATTCACCATGCAGCCCAGGCTGGCCTCAAACTCACACCAATTTCCTGCTTCGGCCCCCTGAATGCTGGGATTACATGTGTGTGCACCACTACCCCTGGCTTATGTGGTGCTAGGGAATTGAAATCAGGGCCTTGTGCTTGCTAGGCAAGCACTCTAACTGCTGTGCTATTCCTCCAGCCCTGGGCTGGAACTTAAGATCCTCCTGCCTCAACCTTCCTGAGTAACGAGATTATAGCATACGCTACCGCACCCAGCTTCTGTCTTTTTCTTTCCTTTTCTAAGTATGTGTCTCTCTTGCAGGTTTCTGCTTCTCCTTCTGTTTTGAGGTCTCTCTTAAACTCTACTTCATTTTTTCCTTGGAGTGCCAGGGACCAGGCTAGGGCCTTGCAAATGCTACACCAGCCCTCTACCACCCAGCTACCCCCCAGTCCTAAGCCTCCGTTTCTCTTTCTCTTCTCTGTTGCTTTCCCCCCCTCTCCTTGACTCTACACACCTACAAACCAAGTTTCTCTTTCCCTCCCCTCATGCTTTGCCTGGCCCCTCACTGCTTGCTCCTACTGCGTCTCCAATGACTCTGCACACACATCTCTTTCTTTCCCTCCTTCCCTCCCTCCCTCCTTGAGAACCCAGCCCACCTACCGAAACCGCTCCTGCCCGGCAGTGTCCCAGATCTGTAGCTTCACAGTCTTCCCACCCACGTTGACCACACGGGATCCAAACTCCACTCCAATCGTGTGGTTGGAGTCCTGCTTGACTAGAAATAAGAGGGAGAGAAGAGGCAGTACAGAGGATCAGAGGTTTTCCCGTCCTCCAAGGTCTCTTCTGTCTCTACAAACCAATTCTTACTGCTGGGGTGACTATGAACCTATCAGAGCACATCCCATGGCAAAGATCACGAAGCCAGCACTGGGGTTGCACCCACGGCCCGCCCTATCCAGTCCACTAACTGCCTGTCTGCCACAACACACCTGTATCCACAGCTCAGTGTTCCCACAACCAGTGCCAGAAACTCACACTTATTTTCAATGAACTGATGGAGGAGACATGACTTGCCAGTTCCTGCACTGCCGATCACCAGGAATTTGAAGAGGAAGTCTGAGCAAATGTTGCCATAATTAAGGATACCCAGAGGAAGAGAAAGATACAAGGAAAAAAAAGAGAGAAACCACAGAGTTAGAGGGAGAGAGACAGACACAGGCAGAAACAGTGCCATTAGACTAAACAATTACACACTACCTTTTCTTTCTCAGTGCTGAGGATCCAATCCAGGGCCTTGCAAATGCTAAGCAAGTGCTCTGCCACTAAACCACAGTCCAGCCCAAGATTGTTCTTTTTTCTTTCTGCTTTCCTTTCATTTTTTTTTCTTTTTTCTTCTTTTGAGACAGGGTCTTGCTCTGTAGTCCAGGCTAGTCCTGAACTCACTATGTTACTATGCAGCACAGGATGGCCCTGAACTCACAGCAATCCTCCTGCCTCAGGCTTCCAAGTGCTGAGATTACAGGTGTGATTATGTGGTGCTGGGAAACTGAACTCAGAGCCTTGAGCTTGCTACTAGGCAAGTATCCTAAACACTGTGCTATTCCTCCAGTCCCAAGATGATTCTTATACAGTGCTCAACAGAAGCTGGCCAGAATTTAAAATCTTTCCTTACATCAACATCTTATTTAATCTTCAGGAAAACTCAAGGATTGAGGTATACTCATAATTATCCACATTTCCAGAGGAGGACAGTAAGGCTAGAGAGGTTATCTGACTTGCCCCAGGTCACACAGCTAGGCAGAGCTGAGATGCATCTACTCTGGGCTCGGACCCCCACATTCGAGCTTCCAGAGTTGAGAATCTTAGCTATTACATTGCTCAATCCTCTTGAAAGCCATTTAATCAAGAATGACAATCTAGCTTCTGCCCCTGCACATCACCTCCTACCACCCACCCTCTCACTCATTCACTCTGCTATAATCCCAGCCTTCAATCTATTCCCTGATGTGACAACCTGGCTTCTCTCCACAGGGTATTTGCACTTGACCCTCTATTTTCCTCCATCTTTTGAATAGGTGAAGCTCCCTCTGATCTGACTAGTAAAGCAGAGCTTGCTTGCTTTTTTTTTTTTTTTTTTTTTTTTTTTTTTTTTTTTTTTTTTTTTTTTTTTTTTTTTTTTTTTTTTTGAAACAGGGTCTCACTCTGTAGCCCAGGCTGGTCCTAAACTCACTATGGAGTCCAGGCTGGCATAGAACTCATGGCAATCCTCCTGCCTCAGCCTCCCCAGTGCGGGATTACAGGCGTGCACTACCATGCCCAGCATATGTGGAGCTGAGGAAATGAACTCATGCCTTAAGCATGCAAGGCGGTCGCTCTAACCGATGTGCCATTCCTCCAGCCCCGGAGCTTTCTGTCTCCAGATCCCTAGCCACTCGGGATTGAACGTGTATACTGATTTTCCAAACCTCGACCTCTTCCCACCGTCTCTACAGATCTCTAGCCCCTCCTGTCAAGCTGAAGCCCCATCCTCTGGTAAGAAGTCCCAGCCCTAACTCAAGGACAATCCATCCCAACCTCATTCTAGACCTCTCAAGCCATCTGAACCCCAAGAGTCTAGAATTACAACCTCTCTTCGGGGTTCCCTTTAGAGTCTCCAGCACATAAAGTACTACCCCTGACAGTCAGTCCCGCCCCCATTCACTCAGACTCTACCCCATAAGGAGCACCTTTTTGCTCAAGGCCAATCGTGACCCAGCCCCAACACCTCCATAGAACAAAGCCGGAGACCCTCAGGCTCCACCCAAATAGTTTAAGCTCAGTCTCAAGCACAATAAACCCCTCCCAGCATCCACTTAGGCCCTGCCCCCATAGCAGACCCCGCCCCCTGACATATGAAGCCCCGCCCCATTCCCCACAGGCCGCATCTACTCTGGGCCCGGACCCCCACATTCTAGCACCGGCCCACCACCCTCACCGTAGGTCTCGGCCATGACTCGGTCACGGCCGCAGAGGGCCGCAATATGGCGCCGCGGCCGCGCCTGCTCCTCGGCTGGGAGCCGCTTCGCTCCGGCTGCAGCCCCGGCTCCTTCCTACACCCGGACCCGGCACCGCCACTTCCGCCTCCACCCCCACCCCTCCCGCGCGACCCGCTAGAACTGCGGGATGCCAGGCCACGCTTTGCAAAAGGCCGGATTGGTCGATTTGACGGACAGGGGGTGGGACGAGAGGTACGGATTGGTGAGCTGAGAGGGGCCAAGCCGGGGAGGGCGGGGCCGACAGGAGTCATTGGCTAGGCAAGTGGGAAGAGGCGGAGCGAAGACGCTTCGTCCAGAGGAACAACGGATTTGGTCAGGAGTAGGGGCAGTGGCGACTCCGGATTGGGTAGAAGAGGGCTTGGGGGCAGGGGGAAGAATGCAAACAAGAGGCAAGGGCAGGGCTGACAGAATTGAAATAGGAGCGCATCGCGAGCTGGCGACACTTCGGACACTGAAGGGTGGCATCTGGGAGCATATGCGCAAGTTGCGTCCTATCCTCGTTCTGCAGATAATTCTTCAAGAAAACCTCTGCGCTGAGATCTGTGTTCTCCTTAGGACTCGACTGGCTCATCCCTAATAGTTCGCGCCTCTCTCATTGGTCTACAGAGGGCACCACAATTCCCCATTTGAACTGTTTCGGTTATTTCATTTTCTTCCTTATTCGTTTCACAGTTATTTCGTATTTTCCCTTGTTTCTCAGTGTAAGCTTAAAAGTTCTACTTCTAGTATCCATCCACCATGCAGCAAAGAGCGTTCATCAGTGAAGTTACGCCTAGAAACCAGTGACGTCACTACATTCAGGGGGCTGATTGGTTAGATCCGGGAACCCAAGAAAATTTTCCTTCGTATTTCCTAGCCCTACCCCAAAAATCAGAGACCAGCCGTTTGCACGAGGCCGATGTATTTGCATAAAGCCAAGAGGGAAAAACAGCATGGAGAGTCCTAGGCTGAGTTCACTGGCAGTAGAAGTCCCACTTCTGGAAAAGAGGAAAAACGGGAGAGAAAACCAACAGTCATACAGCTGATTAGTGGTTTTAACTGTAGCTTCAGAGGTCAAGTTTGGAGACACAAGAACTCTGCAAAAAAAATAAAAATAAAAATTTTTCCAGGAGAAAATATAGGGAGAAAAGAACTATGCATATTCGCCTAGAGTCCTCTAACATTTGCACCTCCCAACTGAGCTTAGAAATCACTCCCCATTTTACAGGTGAGAAAACTAAGGCGTAATTTGTCCCAGCACAGGCACAAAGGCTGGCAGAAAGCCACTGGTAGAACCATCTTTGCCCATCATAACACATGGGTCTTCCCTCCAGAACCCTGCCACCCTCCAGGACACTCACATCTGTCTTCACATCAATTTTGCCAGGTTTCAGAGTATGGTCCTCACGAATAATGCTGCTGGGAAAATACCCCAGTCGAGCAGCCAGGTCTCCATAGTAATCTCCCTGAACCTGGGGAAGAGAAATTAGAAGCCAGTTCTGGGAGGATAGCAAGCTCATTTCTGCTGAAGGTCCCTGCAACCTTCTGATTTCAAATCTCAGCTTAAATGTCACCTGCTCAGAGACCATTATTGAGCATTCCTGCCCTTCTCCCCACCCCCACCCCCAGCCCCAGTAATAAGGATTGAACACACAGGGCCTTTGTTCTGAGCTACATCCCCAAACTCTTTTTATTGTTTATTTGAGACAGGGTCTCACTACATTGCTAAATTTCCCAGGCTGGGCTTGAACTTGTGATTCTCCTCAGCCTCTCAAAGCACTGGGATTACAAATCCTACACCACTGGGCCCAACTAAGCAGTCCTTTTTTTAGAGGGGTGAAGGGGATGGGGATCTCACTCTGTAGCCAAGGCTGGCCTTGGACTCATGGCAATCCTCCTGTCTCAGCCTCCCAAGCACTGGGATTACAGGCATGTGCTAGCACACCAGTCTTATGTGGTACTGCAAAATTAAACTCAGGTACTTAGCACTTGCTAGGCAGGCATTTTATCCGTTAAGCCATTCCTCCAGCCCTAAACAGTCCATTTTAAAGTACGAACCTAGCAGAGCCTGGTGGCACAGGCCTATAATCCTAACTCAGCTCTGGGAGCTTGATGCAGAAGGACTGCAAGTTTGAGCTCAACCGAAGCAATTTAGCAACTTAGACCCTATCTCAAAATCAAAATAAAAAAATGGACTGGGGATGTGGCTCAGTGTGAAGGCCCTGGGCTCAATCCTCAGTATCACAAAATTAAATAAATAAATAAACAACACAGTAACAGCCTGTGCTCACCTAGTTTGCATAAAGCCGTGTATTGGGTCCCCAGTGCTGCCAAAAAAAATAAAAAAATAAAATAAAGCAGCCACCTAACCATACACTGAAGCCCATATTTTCTATTTTATTATGCACGCGGGGGAGGTACTGGGGTTTGAACCCAGAGCCTTCAAATCCAGCTATATCCACAGCCTTTTTCTTATTTTTAAAACAAGGTCTTGCTATATTGCCCAGGCTAGGCTCAAGCTTGCAATCTTTCTGCCCCTTGCTGATACACACACATACACACACACATACACACACACACAAACACACACACACACACACACACACACACACACACACACACCAATATTTTTTAAGAAACAGTCTTGCTCTGCAGTCCAGGCTGGCCCTGAACTCACTATGTAGCCCGGGCTGCCTCAAACTCACAGCAATCTTCCTGCCTCAGTCTCCTGAGTGCTGGGACCACAGGCATGCACCACCATACCTAGCTTACATGGTGCTGGGGAATCAAACTCAGCCTTGAATTTGCTAGGCAAACACTCTAACTGCTGTGCTATTCTTCCGCCCCCTTGCTGGTATTTTTGGTGGTGTACTTACTGCTTATTTTCTTCCATTGCAATAAAAGTGAGGGGGGCTGGAGGGCACAGCTCAGTGGTTAGAGTGCTTGCCTAGCACTCCCACGGCGCTGTGCTCAATTCCCCTGTACCACATAATGATAAACTGGGTGGAGGTTGCACATGCTTATGATCCCAGCCCTCAGGAGGCTGAGGCTGGAGGGCTGCCCTATGTTCAAGGCCAGGGTGGGCTACACAGTGAGTTCAGGAGCAGTCTGAATTACAGAGCAAGACCTTGTTTCAAAAAAAAGAGTAAAAGTGATCCTTTGCTGTTATATGTTCAGTGTTTAAAAAAGAACTTGGAGAGGCTGGAGGAATGGCTCAGTGGTTAAAGCACTTGTGTAGCAAGCACTAAGTCAAGCACTAAGTACCTGAGTACCTGAGTTTGATTCTCCAGCACCACATAAGCTGGGAGTGGTGGCGCACTCCTGCAATCCCAACACTAGGGATAATGAGACAGGAGGATGTGAGTTTAGGACCAACCTGGACTACAGAGCAAGACTCTGTCTCAAAAAAAAAAAAAAAAAAAAAAAAGAACTTGGAAAAAAAAATAAATAAGGAACTTGGTACAGAGTTTTCCTACAGTTACTCAATAAAGTAAAAGTAAATTACGTCACAAAAGAGTCCCTCCCTCATATATCTCTATTTCAGTCAACAGTCCTTGAATTTTCCCTACAGGTAGAAAACTGGGGTTTATTCCCACCCCAGCCCCATACCCTGGACTCACGCTGCCTCCCCAAAAGAGCCGCCCACGGCCCTTCAGCTTGGAGAAGACATACACAATTTGTCCCCTGTGTATGGTCAGGAAACGGCAGTCAGGGGCCACGTAGTCTTGAAGGGCCACAGCCATTGAAATAGGGTCTAGGAAAGGAACAGAAGGACATAATGGCCACCCACACCAACCAGCAGCTCACGCCCCCAGGCCCCTGCTCCCCTCTTACGACTGCACTCCTCATCAGCACACAGCTTCCGGTCAGCCAGCTTAGGCATGAGGCGGCCCGCCCCACTAGGACCTGAGAAAGCGGACAGCAGGACAACACCCAAGAGCACAGGGGACCACGCCATCGTGGACCGCGAGCAAGAGTGACCAAGTGGGGAATGGGGTCTCCGATTTCCTCCGGCCCTGCCTTCCTCCCAAGGCACAAGGAGATGTGTGTTCTCCTCTTGTCCCCGCCCAAAACCAGTCCCAAATTTTGCCCACACTACCTACAGGTTGCTATCCAGCCAGAACCATTTCAAGGACAGGGTGAGGGCTGTCTGCCCAAGAAAATGCTCAGATCAGTCCAACGCAACCCAAGCCACTCCAAGTGCCAGCCACCCCTCAGCACTAGAGGCACAGAGCGTGAGCTGGAGACATTCGATTCCATCTTCTCTTGAATCAGCTTAGGTACTTGGACCCCTCCAGGGACAGAACTAGAGGAGTCAGAATGGAAAACCACCTTGGAATTTCCTGCTCTGCGGCAGAACAAGGCAGCCTTTGATTCCCAGAACACTCCCAGCTCTCCATACTGAGTGAATACAGTATGTTGGGCCTTCGGCTAGGCCATGGCCCGCCTCACTATTTATACTCTCAGGCTACTTCCTGATGACTGACATGGTGAAAGAGAAAACTTTATTAGGTAGTCATGGGGCCCAAGATGCCGTCTAGATGGCTAGGTTCAGGTGGGAAAAGGCAGAGTGTAAGACAGGAATACGTTATAGATTAACTGAAAGACAGAAGAGGGCTATTAAGGAGCTCAACAAGAGCTCAGTGGTTAAAAAGGCCCTAGGTCGGATTCCCCTGCAGCACATATACTAGGCTGGTGCACACTCCCAGCACCCAGGAAGCTGAGTCAAGAGGATTGTGGTTCTCACTCTTTCTTTACCCCTGACTGACTCCACTGGTAAGTACTCAGAAGCCGGGGCTGGAGGAATGGTTCAGTGGCTAAAGCACTTGCCTAGCAAGCACTAAGAACCTGAGTTCAATCCCCCAGCACCACGTGAGCCCACAGCATTACATGAGGCAGACGTGGTGGTACACACCTGTAATCCCAGCACTTGGGAGGCTGAGACAGGAGGATTGCTGTGAGTCCAAGGCCAGCCTGGGCTCCATAATGACTTCAGGAGCAATCTCGGCTATAGAGCAAGACCCTGTCTCAAAAAAAAAAAAAAAAAAGCCAGAAGCCATGTGATCAGAGATCACACAGGTTGCCCCCAAACTTGGTCAATACATGTCAGAACCCAATAGGCTAAAAGATAGTAACCTCAATGCAGGTATAAACACCCAGACAAAAAGCCCACAGCGAAACCTCATTCAGGTTCCCTCTCAGCTGGCAAGCGCTTCCCATGCCTCATTACCTGTTCCTTTTACAATAAAACTCCTTCCCTCACGTGCCTCCTGTATCCACGACCTCATTCAATAATGGCTGGAGGAATGCCGTAGCAATTTAAGTGCTTGCCTTGCAAGCACAAGGTCCTGAGTTCAATTCCCCAGCACCACATAAACCTGGGTGTGGTGCCACACACCTGTAAGCCCAGCACTTGGGAGACTGAGGCAGGAGGACTGCTGTGAGTCCAAGGCCAGCCTGGGCTCCACAGTGAGTTCAGGACCAGCCTGGGCTAGACCCTGTCTCAAAAAAAAAAAAAAACTAAAAAATTCTTTGTAAGACACAGGCTGACATCTGGTATCACTGGGATAAGCCATATGTCCTCTCGGAGCCTCACTTGTCTCGTCTGCAAAATGGGCCGGCAGCATAGACCTGTAATCTTAGCACTCTGGAAGATGGAGGCATCACAAGTTTGACAGCAACCTGGGCAATTTAGCAACTCAGAAAGACCCCATCACAAAACAATGGGCTGTGGATGTAGCTCCAGGGCTAAGGCAAAAGCCCAGGTTAGATCTCCATTTTTAAGTACAGTCTTCTTAACTCAAATGGGTACTCTGCATGACCTTAGCAGGGGCTACGATCACCCCATTCTACATGGAAATGGAGGTGTAGAAAGTTAAGGGATTTATCTCAGCAACAAAACCAGGAAGTGGAAGGGACAAGATTTATCTTCAGGACTGTGGTCTGTACTGACCTGACTTCAAGAGATTTTGGGGGGTGGTGGGGGGCTGGGCCTCACACTGGTCCTGAACTATGTAGCCCAGGCTGGGCTTGAACTCACAGCTATCCTTCTGCCTCAGCCTCTCAAGTGCTATCACAGGCATGCACCACCACAGAGGGCGTATGTGGTGCTGAGGAATCAAATTCAGGTCCTTGTGCTTGCTAGGCAAGCACTTTAACAGCTGTGCTATTCCTCCAGCTCCTTAAGTGCCTGTGGGGTAACGCTTCCTGAAGCCCATTCCATGATACACGTGTCAATGATGGTGTGTTCTTGGTCACCATCTCATTTATGGCAGAATAGACCCTGTGTGGCCAAAGTCAAAAAGGAAGTGTGAGGGATTGTCTCCAGCCCACTTTTATTTTTCTTATGTTGAGACAGGGTCTCACTAAATTGCCCAGGATGGGCTTGAACCTGTGATCCTCCTGCCTCAGCCTCCCAGAGTGCTAGGATTACAGTCCTGAGCCACCAGGCCTGGCTTTCCTCTCATTCAATAGTGGCCTCTGACCGAAGAACCGTGATGTTGCCAACTCAAACATGCCAAGGGAAGCTGCAAGGTGCTTTCTTCAAGTGAGGAGGTCAGTTTTCAGTTTAATGAGGAAAGAAAACAGTCACAGACTAAAACCTACGGGAAAATTCAATCTTCTATTTGTGAAATTGTGAAGAAAAAAGAAGTGTTAGTTATGCTGTCATCACACCTCAAACTGCGGGAATTCCATTCCAGCCTTGTTTGGGATAAGTGCTTAGTTAGGATGGAAAAGGCAAGGTAAGACTCCTGGCTATCTGTGGCTTCAGGCGTGGGGTGGGGGTCTCGGATGAAGGAACACTGCCACATTCATCCGAATCCAAGTACCAGGCCCAGCTCCCGTCCAAGACTTAAGAGGTGAACCATTAGGAGGGTGACCATTAGGAGCCATTCAGCACCTCTCTGCCACACCCAAACCGCAAATGTGCCCCGCAGGGGACAGCAGCTTCCACAGCGCACCCCGTGACCCTCTTCCCCACAGCCACACAAGCAGTTCTACCACAGAGCACAATGTGGAGTTCAATCACTTGCCAAGATCAGAACGGAGGTGGACGATTTGAATGTGTGCCCTTCTCATCTGCAAACCTGCTCCAGACACACGCAAAGAACTACTTTTGACAGCATACACCCCCCCGTCTGTCATATTTTTTGAGACAGTATCCTCCTCTAAGGTCTAGGCAGGTCCTGAACTCTGTGCAACCCACCCTGTTCTACAGCAATCCTCCTGCCTCAGGCTCCTGAGCGTTGGGATTACAGGTGTGTGCCACCACACTCAGCTACTACTACATGGTACTGATGGAATGAACTGGGCCCTGGCACTTCCTAGGCAAAGGTTCTAATCCAAGCTACACCACCAGCCTTTCTACC
The DNA here is from genome assembly GCA_004027205.1 of Ctenodactylus gundi. Classification (NCBI taxonomy): domain Eukaryota; kingdom Metazoa; phylum Chordata; class Mammalia; order Rodentia; family Ctenodactylidae; genus Ctenodactylus; species Ctenodactylus gundi. The sequence continues at coordinate 13,303 of PVKB01003547.1, read as the reverse complement.
TCTGGGAAAGCAAATCACAACTTCTCTTGGTGGACAGAAGCTGAACACCCACAGGCTTGAGGTCAGGGAGGAGTTGAACAAGGCAAAGACCAGGCCTGAGTCCCTCTGCAAACCTAGCATCCATAAGACCATAAAAAACTACCCACGGGCTGGAGAATAGCACAGTGGTTAGAGTGGTGCCTAGCAAAGGCAAGCCTCAGGGTTCAATCCCCTCAGCACCATGTAAGCTGGGCGTCATGGCACACACCTGTAATCCTGGCACGTGGGAGGCTGGGGCAGGGCTGCTCTGAGTCTGAGGCTAGCCTGGGCTGCATAGTAAATTCAGGACCAGCCTAGACTACAGAGCAAGACTGTCTCAAAACAAACTTCCCCACATACTTCAGAGGTATTTGTTTCTAAATTGCCCAGGTAAAGCCCAAACTTTCGATCCTCCTGTCCAGCCTCCCAAAGTGCTGGGATGACAGGCCTGTGCCACTGGCACCAGTGAGCCCTTGAGCTGTCACCATGGCTATTCCCAGGCCCTCCATTCCTTCGAAGTTTCTTAGAATACAGAACTTGACACTAGCTTGCGTACTTCATTCACCACTACATACTCTACCCTGCCACAGCACGTATTCACCTTCACTCAGCGTCACGTGCTGCATTTACTGAACGTGTTAACAAGGTTGTGCATGTGCAGTTTGGGGAGCTATTTGAGTACAAATCTTCCTGTACTATTAAGAGAGAGTACCTTCTGCAAAGGATTATGTCAACTTTGGGGATTGGGGGGGCACCAAGATAATTGGCAGGGCAGAGCTCTGAGCAGGAATGACTGATTTATGGGCTAGCAAGGAAAGACCCATCCTCGGTGTGGCCAGCCCAACCAACAGATTGGCAACTCGATCTCAATTAAAAAGAAAAAAGATGATTACAGCCACTTCTGGGAGAGCTAAGGCTCTCCCTCTTATTTCCAGATGTTGGCTTGTTCCCATCTCAGCATCACCAATTTCTACAGCAGACGTGCTGGTGTCCTCAGGTCCTCGCCATCACCTTTGGCCTTCAATCCGTGGCACATACTGGCACCAGCTGTCCTACACACTCAGACTTTTTTTTTTTCCCTTGCCACAAGCTCTCACTCTGTAATCCAGGCTGATCCTGAGCTATGTAGCCTAAGATGGCCTTGAACCCATGGCAATCCTCCTGTCTCAGCTTGGTGAGTGCTGGGATTACAGGTGTACATCACCACACTCAGCTAATCTTTGTGTGGTGCTGGGGAATTGAACCCAGGGCCTTGCACATGCGAGGCAAGTGCTCTAAACACTGCACTGTCCCACAGCCCCTGGAGTTGCAGCTCGCATCTGAGCAGCTACGGCCCTCCACCTTCTGTAGGCAGTCACTCTGGATCACTCCGAAGTGGAAGTCCTAAGAAATTGTCTTTTACATGTATATATACATATTTCTATTAATTCTGTTTTGCCCAAGAACCTAAATACCAGGGTCTGGTTTAGTTGAGGATCCATTCTGGGGGGCCAGAGGAGTGTGCTTGTTCTGCAGCAGGCTGGTGAAGGACAGCTTTGAAACGGACAGCAGCAGCAGGAGGGGATGAGGGAGACGAACTCACCAGCTGTCAATCACAGCTACATCAGAACCTGTCCTGGAAGACAGGCCCTTCGGAGACAGACCTGTGCAGGTCTACAGCCCAGGGGGCGGTGACCGCCACAGGAATAATACAAAACTCAGATACCAAGTGCACAGGGACAGAGCACCCAGAGCGGAGCCAGGGCTGGCGGGCCACGGCACCCACGGGTCACGGCCGCTAGGATTGGAAGCAAGGTTTTCGGTGCGCTGGAGGGGATGTCTTCGCTCATCCAGCTGCGAGGATGCTGCATCATTTGTGCAGATGGCGATCCTTTCTCTCCCTTTCACACCACACAGGGGAAAGCCAGCATGGGCACCACACATCTTGTCACAACGCCCCTTCTTACGGGAGAGGGCAGAGCAGGAACAGCACTGAGCTTGCAGCCTCGGCGGGAGATAGTATCTCAGCAGAACGTGCCCCCTGGTGTAGTGCATTACACAACGTGTGTGACCGTACGTGACGGCCCTTCGCCTCTATTTCCTGACCTATACACTGTTCTGAGATAAAGAAGAAAGCTGCCAAAGCAGTGCATTTCATTTAAATCTGGCCAGTACTAGAACACTATGATGTGTTTTCTCAAGGTTGCAAACCCCCCAAAGGCCAAGAGGCCCAAACTCCCAGGATGTGCTCAGGTAGAGGGAAGGGTACCACGGAAGGCAAGCAAGGAAAACAGACAATTCGTTGTGAAAAAACCACACCTCAAAAGACACTTTTAATTCCGGCCTAACAGCGCCAGGTGCAATGTCTGGGGACAGACTCTGGGTACAATGCTGTGTGGCGACCACGCACACACACACGGCTCCGTGCCCCCAAAGGGGAACTTACCTTCAGGGGCTGAGCCAAAGAGGGGAGGGGAAGGGGCAGGCCTGGGGAATAGGTGCTACTTCTTGGCAAAGGAGATCTTCATGGCGTTGTTCTGGGTGATCTTAAAGCCCTGCAGGGCGTCTCGAGCTGCCCCTGCCTGCACCTCGTTGTCAAACTCCACAAAGGCGATGTCGTGCCGCCCAGGCACCAGGCGGACCTCCTTGAAACCAGGGAACCTGAGAGAAGGGAACGACAAACCTCAGGGACCCAACCTGGCACTCGCCCCTAAAACTCTGGTCGTCAAAGGTGAGTGACAAGGCACAAGATAGGTCCCCATATCAAGGGTTATCCCAACTGCAGTGCACACCGTGCTAAGCTAAAAAATCCTGAACTTCCTTCCCACAGAAGATCTTAACAGCATCACCCATGCAACCACAACCTCAAGCAGGACGAAAGCCCATCCTTCCTATATCACAGCCCACCTCAGGCAGCAGAAGCAATTGCTATGCTCAGTTTTCTTTTTTTTTTTGCCTTCAAGTTTTTAGATATAAGGCCTCACTCAGTAGCCTAGGCTGGCCTCAAACTTACGACCGTTTGGCCTTTGCCTCCACTCCAGACTCCAGGGAGCACAGGCGGGCAGAGAGGGAAGTCAAAGAAGGCTGGCACAGCCTGGCCACGATGACCTCTCACTGCACTGCCACATCCTCTCCAGGCCACGGGCCCAGCCACAGCTTCGTCCTCTTCTGCCCGCCTCCTTCCACACCTTCGGTCACTATCCCTTCTGCTAAGCTTGAGATGGCTCAGAGATCCCCAGCAAGATTCTGAGGCCCACTCCCGAAGTGACATGTTCTGGCCTTCACCTGGCCCTAGCCCAGCCACAGGCCCCACTTACTGGTTGAAAAGCATGGACAACATGAGCTCGTTGGTCTCCTCGGGAAGGTTGGTGAGGAACAGGATATGATTTGGTGGATTCTCAGAGAGCTGGAGGGAGGGAGAAGCGCCCATGAGCCCGAGTCTGACAGAAGACCCCAGTACAGTCTCCTGCTCACCCTTCCCACTCCTGCTTCGACAACGTCCAGCCCTTCTCCCAGATGTATGTACTGCCTTCTATCCGCCCTCCCATGCCCCACAGACCACAGGACACCAGAGAGTAGAGACTTCCCTCTCTGGCCCATGGCCTCTCCACTGCTACCTGCTGACCACTCAGGAGCTCTGGTATAGGGTCACTTCCTTGGGGGCTGTCCAGACCACCCACTCCTAAGAGCCACATGGGTCCCTTTGTAGCCTCACATGTTACTGATTGATAGGAGATACTCACAGGCTGGGCAGGTGGCATCTGGCCTGGCATAAGCTGCTGTGGTGGCATGGCCCCAGGAGGGATCTGCCCTGGCGCCAGGCCGGGTGGCGGGATCATGCCAGGGGGCGGCATGTAGGGCGGCTGGCCTGGCAGGTGGTGCATGATGCGCGGTGCCTGCGTCATCGGCGGCATGCCCTGTGGACAGAAGATGGGCCTGACTCACCGAGGGAGGAGGCAGCGTTACAGTGTCCTCAGGGGGTGGAGACGCAAAGGCTATCAGAAGAAATCACAGCGACAAGGGGCCAAGGGCAAAGGGCCGACACTTGGCAAGAGGCAAGGAAAACACCCCAAAAGAATGCTGGGTAAAGCACAACAGATCCAGGTTCCAGAACACTAAGTCAGAAGGAGTGTACACACCTATAATCCCAACACTCTGGGAGGCTGAGCCAGGAGGATCAAAAGATTGTAGCCAGCCTGGGTAACTCAGCAAGACCGGGTCTCAGAAAATTATAGTGAGGGATTAGAGGAATGACAGAGCAGTTAAAGCCCTTGCCCAGCAAGCACAAGGCCCTGAATTCAATTCCACAGCACTACATAATGCCAGGTGGTAGGCAGCACATGCCTGTAATCCCAGCACTCGGGAGAGTGCAGCAAGAAGACTGCTGTGAGTCCAAGGGCAGCCTGGCTACACTGAGTTCATGACCAGCCTGTAACCAGCGTGGGAGCCACGAGACTTGTGAAAGCCAGACACACGGTACATCAGAAAAACAAGAAGCAGGTACAACTCATCTACCATGTTTTTCTGAGGGTCTCACTCTGTAGTCTAGGCTGGTCCTGAACCCAGAGCAATCCTCCTGAGTGCTGGGACTATGGGCATGTGCCATCATGTCTAATCTTTAAGCAGTGCTTAGGACTTGAACCCACAGAATAACACATGCTAGACAAGTGCCCTAACCTCTGAGCTACAACCTCAGCCCCATTCTTTTGTATTTAGGACTCCCGTTTTCCTCCAGAACCTTCACTGTGAGAGCTGTCACATTCCAGCTTATAAATCAGCTCAAATTAACTTTTATATACAGTATGAGGCAGGGTTAACTCTTCCCCTTACATATCCAACTGCCAGACACAAATAACTTAGGAAACAGTCATTCCCCCGACTGAAATAGTGGTACTTCAGTCATGTATTGAGAAACCAATGTGTGGCTATTTCAAGTTTGTTCTGGCCCACAGGTCCATCTCCCCCGACCCTTATGCCAAGAATATCTCTTAATCACTTTGATTGCTGTGGCTTTCTTTTTGGGTGGTTGCGGGGAGAGGTAGTGGGGAAGAGGGTCTGCTTCTGTAATCCAGGTTGGTCCTGACCTCACTATGTAGCCCAGGCTGGCCTCAAACTCAGGGCCAGGAATCCTCCTGCCTCAGCCTCCCAAGTCCTAGGACTATAGGCATGCACCGCCACGCCCAGCTACTGACTGTTTTAGGATGAGTCTTCCTGCCTCACCTGTGTGGACCCTCCAGGTTTATTCCTACCTGCCAGTCTCACCTTGCCTTTTACATTTGGAAATGGCCAGCCAGTGTCCACTACAATCCTCACTGGGATTTTGATTACTGCCATACTGCGTGGTCTTAGACCAGGATGGAAAGAACGATACCACGTCTCCTCACCCGGTGCTGAGGGCTCACTTCGGCAGAGGCCTGCTGATTCGGGGCGGCAGGTTTACACAACTTTCGTTGGACTTATTTCTTGGTGCTCTTTAGTGTGAAGTCTATTTGCTTGTTTCTAACATACAGAAACAGAACTGATGTTTTTTTTTTCATATTAACTTTGTAACTACCAACATATCCAAACTGAAATCAGTATGATTGGCTCTCCTATATTTCCTACATGGGCACTGACTTAAAAGACACAGATAGAAAAACCAAGGTGGAGGAGAGGAACTAAGCAGAAGACGTGAAAAAAAGGCCAACTTTCAGAAACAGTTAAGCGAGAAGGAATCAGGCATTGTGACTGGAGACACCATCACTCAGGTGTTCAAAGGCCCCCTCTCAAAAGCAGACACATCTGTGTAAGGAAATGGAAGGGTGGGGTCTGAATCCCCAGCAGATCTCCACCCCCCAGCCCGCCCCAGGCCATGTGTCTGAGCGAGGCAAGCTGGCGAAAGGGCTGGTGCCTGTGCCCTGGCTTACCGGGACAGGGCCCTGGACTGCCCCTACCACAGGAGCGGCTGCCCCGCCCTGCACAGCCTTCTTGGCAGCTGGTGTCTCCTGGCTCTTAGGCTTCCTCTTTTCCCGCTTCCGGTCCCGCTCAACGAAGGTGCCCTTCATCTTGGCAATGATATCTGAGTCGGTCTTGGCATACTGGATGCGCTACCAAAGGGAGTAGTAGGGTTAATGAACAAGCAAGATTCAAAGCCAAATTGCCTGGGTTCAAATCAGACCTTACCAAGGAGAGTGTTTGCCCAGCAGGCATGATGCCCTGGGTTGGGTCCCCAGCATCATCCATAAACAAGCAAAAAACAACCAACTGATCAAACAAAAACCCACTTGGTATCAACTTCCTCATCTGTAACATGGGGATTACGAAATTTCCCATTTTGAAAGACTGCTATGAGGACTCAAAGAGTTCCAAGTGCTGAGAATAAACAGTTACCTGACACTCAGCAACAGCTTAGCGCATAGTTGTTGGAGTTTCCAAGACAAGACTGCCTGAGCATCAGGCAAAGGGCAGGAGCCCCAGGAAGCAAGGGCAGGAGAGAGACGCAATGCAGAGGGGTTCTAGGCACACATGAGGAGTTCAGCCTCAGAGTAAACCTCACTCATCTGGCTCTCTATGGAGAATTCACGGCATGCCAGGTGCTGTTAAACGGCTCTAGGAGCACAGCAGCAAACAGCAGAGGAAAGCTGCACCCAATGGCATGCACATGGTAGGGGATAAAACATGAGCTGGGTGTATCCCAGTGGTTAAAGCACCTACCTAGCATACAAAAGCCCTGAACTTGAACCCTAGCACCACATAAAGATTAGCAGCCAGGCCGGCAACACGTGCCTGTAATCCCAGCACTTAAGAAGTTGAGGCAGGATTGCCGGGAACAGGGTTACCGCCACATAAGGTGTAAACAAAAAAAAAAAAAAAAAGAAGAAGAAGTGCTAAAAACAAGGCTAGCCTGGACTACATACTGACCTCTGAACAAGCCTGACTATAGAGGGAAAAAAAGTGTAATCCTGAGTTTCAGCACCAAAATAAATAAATAAATAAATAAAGCATAAATTAAGAAGGGGTATAAAGTGTGGAGAAGTGAATTTTTCAGACAAGTTGGCCAGGAAAACCTCACCAAGATACTATTTGTGCCGAAACACAAAGGGGAGGGTGGAGAACATGTGGGGCCTCTGCAAAGGGAACAGCGTGCACAGAGCTCAGGCCTACAGTCCTGTCCAGAAGCAGCAAGGGGACGGAGGGGAGAGAGGAGGAGACATGCGCCCTGGCAACAGCACTCTCTCTCCTAGGACGCTGAGAGCCATGGAGTGCTGCGAGCGCAAACAGCTGTACGTTCTCACTCGTGTCGAGGGAGCACTGGGATGTGAGGAGCGGTCTGCGGGGAGCGCATGGGGAGGGCCACCGTCACGGTCCTGATGAGAGGCGGACCTGAGAGAATGGTGGCCAGGACTAGGCCAGCAGCAGGGAGGAAGGGGAAGCAGGGAGCTAGAAGATTTGTTCTGAAGGCAGTGTCACCAACAGGACTGTCCGACAAAATTCACACATTATCGAGCGCTTAATATGCTCCAAACAGTTGAGATAAAAGTGAGAAAAGGGGCAACACAAAAAGATTTACAGCATTGATTGATTTATTTTGAAGCAGGGTCACACCCTGCAGTCCAGGCTGGTCCTGAATTCACTATGTGGCCCAAACTGGCCTCAAGCACATGGCAATCCTCCTGCTTCAGCCTCCCAAGTGCTGGAATTACAGCCTCCCAGCATGTGCCACGACAGCTAGCTTATGTGGTGCTGGGGAATGGAACACAGAGCCTTGAGCTTGCTAGGCAAGCGCTTTAACTGCTGAGCTATTCTTCCAGCCCAAGATTTACAGCTTTTAAATCTCAAAAGCCAGAGAGTCCTGCCAACTATACAATACACCAGGAATTCTAGCGTGGAGCAGACGTTAAGCCCCTCCTCACCTCCCGCAGTCCACTTAGCCTCTGAGTATTAGTGACACATGCTGCTCTCCCCTAAAACGGCCCTTCCGGGCCAGACCCACCCCACCCAGCTGGGGCACGGTCCTGCCTCAACTTGGCAATGGACCCTAGGTGCCCAGAACCTACACTAGCCAAAGCCAGAGGCATCTCCTTAAGCCCTTCCATGGCTCCCAATGCTTTAGGTCGACTCCGGCTCCATAAGCATGATGTGCTACAAGCTCCTGAGGCCACGGCCCTCCTCCCCACAACCTCCCACTGAACAGGACTGACTCATTTCCTCAGGTATGTGCGTAGTTAACTCAGAGACTCAATGTGCCGTCCCTCTGCCTAAACACTCTCTTCACCTCTCTCCCAGCTAGGTCCTGGAGTCCTGCAAGTCTCTCTTCATCCAGAAGGCCCCACCTAAGCCCCCAAACTAGGTGACATGCCCTTTGTTAACTCCCCCAGCTCTGTGCACTTCCCTTGGCCAGCTCTGACCCCTAAGCCTGTGCTTCTGCACCTGGTCACCACCTGTCTGTCCTCCTCCTCAGGACTGTGGGTTTGGAAGGGCAAGGCCGGGGGGCTACTTTGGCACTGTGTGTCCCCACAGGCCCAGTTCAAGAACAATGAGTGCTATGAAGTAAGAGCAAGGGTTGCCCCTGAGGTATGAGCACGCAGGTCACAGGAGGCCCGGGCCCACTTTGCTTCCTGGACCGCGCGCGCACACATACATATGTACACACATGTGTACACAAGGCTCACCATGGGCTTGTCGTAGAAGGGAAAGCCCTGCATGGAGCGCAGGGCGTTGGTGGCACTGCTGACCTCCTTGAAGATGACAAAAGCCTGGCCCCTCATCTTCAGGCTCCGGGACACCAGGATATCCAAGATCTGGCCAAACTGGGAGAAGATGGCATACAGGGACTTCTTCAGCTCTGTGGTCAAAAAGGCAAAAAGACATGTGATTAGAGACTTTGACAGCAAGTCATGGGGCTTGGACTTGTTTTCAGAGGAAGTACAGCCCAGGCGTGAGGCTGTGAGGCATGAGACGGAGGAGCCAGACACCACAGTTCAGTAACTTCTCAGCACACCACGGTAGCAGGAGAAGCTAAGATCACTCAAGCTGGGCCTAGCAGTGCAGGCCTCTAACTCCAGCACTTTGGAAGGCTAAGGTAGGAGAATCGGTTTGAGCCCAGTCTGTAACTTGGCCAGACCCCATCTCAAAAACGAAATAAAAATGGGCTGAGGGTGTAGCTCAATGTGAAGGCCCCAGGCTCAGTCCTTGGTATCTGTCCTCCCCAAAAAGACATTCCAACGGTCCAGTATACTCAACAATACAAGGGCAGGTATAGAACCCACAACACACAGTTGCTCCAGGGGGAACATGAGTGTGTGCAAAGGACTCAGAATGGCATATGGCATACAGCAAGAGCTCAACAGACTTGAGCTCTTTTTTATGTGTAGAAATGGGAACTGAACCCAGGGCCTTGGAACTGAGCTACATCTCCAACCCAGTTTATTTGTTTATTGAAACAGGGTCTCACTCTGTAGTTCAGGCTGGTTCTGAACTCATGTAGCCCAGGCTGGCCTTGGACTCAAGGCAATCCTCCTGCCTCAGCATCCTCAGTGCTGGCATTACAGGTGTGTACCACCACACCCAGCTTATGTGGTGCTGGAGAAATGAACTCGGGTACTCAGGGCTTGCTAGCGCTTTAACAGCTAAGCTAGTCCTCCAGCCACCAGTTTTTATTTTTAACTGTGGGACAGAGACTTACTAAGGTACTAAGTTGCCCAAGCTGGGCTCAAACTTGTGATCCCCCTGCCTCAGCCTCCCAGAGCGCTGGATTGCAGACAGGATTGTGCCACCAGGCCACACTGAGTGCTTTTCTTTTTTTTAAGATGGGGGTTTAAAAAAAAAAAGATGGGTCTTTTAACCACTTAGAGCACGCTGGCCTTGAACTGGGATTTTGAGAGACTTTGTCTCAAAACAAAAATTAAAAAGAAGACTAGGAATATAGCTCAAGGTAAAAAGCCTTGGGTTTAGTTCACAATACCAAAACAATACCAAAAACTAAGAAGCACTTTATGGAAATAACATCGCTAAATGCTAACAACCCCAAAGTGGCATCACTGATGGTGTCAATTTTTTTACGACAGAAACATGCCCTCAGGGGATGCAGAAATAGCACAGCAGTTAAAACACATCCTTAGCAAGCACAAGGCCCTGGGTTCAATTCCCCAGCACCACATAAACTGCGTGTAATCCCACACTTGGGAGGCTGAAGCAGGAGGACTGCTTTAAGTTTGAGGCCAGCCTCGGATACATAGTGAGCTTTGGACCTCAGAGGATTTGTCCCAGGTCCAGGTAACTATCTTTAGAAAGGACAAGGCAGAGCAAGGCCCATGACCCAGGTTCTTCCGCCCCCCGTACCACCATCCCCACCAGCAGACTGCCGCACACAGCAGCAAGCTGGACTCAAGCCCAACCAAGGACTCCCCTTATAAAATGAAGGCAGCTGGGATGCCGGGGCTTGGTGAAGGAGACACTAGGAAAGAAGAAAACGTGGGGCTGGAGGAGTGGCACAACAGACAAAGGGCTTGCCTTGCCAGCACTAGGTACCCGAGTTCGATTCCCCAGCACCACAAAAGCCAGGCGTGGTGGCTCACGCCTATAACCTCAGCACTCGGGTGGTGGCGCACGCCTATAACCTCAGCACTCAGAAGGCTGGGTCAGGACAACTGCTGTGAATCCAAAGTCAGCCTGGGCTCCATAGTGTGTTCAGGAGCAGCCTGGGCTACAGAGCGAGACCCTGTTTCAAAAAGAAAATGTGTGCTGAATGGGGTGTTTTGAAGCACTTAGCCAAAATTCCTCTGCCATGACATTTCTTATTTTCTTCTCCATAAGCTCTGAGATGGACTCTGGACCACTCTCCAGTCTCCAGCCTCTTCTCTTGCCCACTCAAGTACACCCTCCACAGCTGGAAAGGCACTCTGCCACGGGACATGATCTGCTGTGGTGCAGCGTGGTTACGCAACACCCACAGAAGTTCTACGCCAGGGCCCCACAAGCCATCAGCATACTGCTCACTAGAAGCTACTCCACTGTGTATAGGCCTCCCCTCACTTTTACCCCATCAAACTACTTACAGTTCCCAGAATGACCCAGGGTTTTTTTTCCCCCAGTACTGAAAACTGAATAAACCCAGAATCTTTGCACTGAGCCACATCCCCCATTCCTCTTTTTTTTTTCTTTTTTTTGAGATAGGGTTTAACCAAGTTCCCAGGTTGCTCAAGTGGGTTACAATTCATGATCCTCCTGCCTCAGCCTCCCAGAATGCTGGCAGTGTAAGGCTTGCAGTACTGGGTATAGCTGCCCCAGGCTCTTTGCCCCTAGACATTTGTTCATACTGACCCAAAGAAGAAACACTGGTCTCAATGCATAAAATGGTGCATGCCTGTAATCCAGGCTATGTGAAGGGCTTGGCAGGAGGCTCGCAAGGTTTGAGGTCAGCAAGACGACTCAGCAAGATCCTGACTCAAAATAAAAGGCCTAGATTTATTCATTTGTTTGTTTTTTGAGGCAGGGTCTCACTGTGTAGTCCAGGCTGGTCCTGAACTCGCTATGCAGCCCAGGCTGGCTCAGTCACAGCAACCCTCCTCCTATCTCAGCTTCCTGAGTGCTGGGATTATAGGCTTGGCTTAACACTGAGAATTTATATTCCTGGTTTTGTTTTCTTCTATAGCAACTTTACTGATAACCTCAAACTTAAAACCCAGCAAATGCCCCTGGGTCTCCTGAGTTGAAAAAAGAGCTAACATTTATTCAGCTCTCCCTAACTGCTGGGGCCCATAAAAGGAAATTCAGCTAATATGATCTCCACAATATCGATATAGAGAACATGGTATGATTTTGTCGGCACTGCAGATACAGAAAATGAAGTTCAGGGCTGAAGGAGCAGCACAGCAGTTAAAGCACTTGCCTAGTAATCACAAGGCCCTAGGCCAATTCCCAGGTACCACATAAGCTGGGCGTGGTGGCAGACGTCTATAATCTCAGCACTCCTGAGGAAGGAGGATTGCCATGAGTCCAGCCTGGGTTACACAATGAGTTAAGGATCAGCCTGAACTACGAAATAAGACCTTGCCACAAAAAAAGAAAGGAAGGAAGGAAGGAGGAAGGAAGGAAGGAAAGAAGGAAGGAAGGAAAGGAGATTCAGCTGACCCAGTGGCTGGGGCAGGACGACCACAAGTTCAAGGCAAGCCTGAGCAATTTAGCAAATGAGTGAGGCCCTGTCTCAATTTCAAAATCAAAAATGAAAAAGAATTCAGAGGGCTGGAGGAATGGCACAGGGGTTAAAGTAGTTGCCTCGCAAATGCAAGGCCCTGAGTTTGATTCCTCAGCATCACATAAAGTCAGGTGAGATGGCACACACCTGTAAACCCAGCACTCAGGAGGTTGAGACAGAAGGATTGCTGTGAATCCAAGACCAGCCTGGGCTCAATACCCCAATAACAGAGGAACACACACACACACAGCCACACAGAATTCAATAAAAGTAATATACATAAACTGGGTGTGCTGGCACACATTTGTAATCCCAGAATTCAGGAGGCTGAGGCAGGAGTGCTGTGAGTTCAAGGCCAGTTTGGGCTACAAAGTCACAGTAAGTTCAGAACCAGCCTGGACCACAGAGGGAAATCTTAGCTCCCCACAAAAAAAGCAATACAGCAACACATTACCCAAGGAAGTAAAACAGTCTAATTCCAAATATTCAGTTTTGGAGACTCAGGGGACAGTTCATGGTTAGAGTTCCCGCCTAGCATGTACCAGGCCATAGGTTCAGTCCCCCAGAACAACATAAAAATTGGCCAGTGGGGCATGCCTATACTGTAAGCACTGGAGAAGGTGAGGCAGGAGGACTGACACGAATTCAGGGACAGACGACTGTGTCCAGAAACAGCGTGGAAAAACAGAGCAACACTCTGTCTCAAAAAAAAAGAAAGAAAGAAAAAGAAAAAAGAAAAGAAAAAGAAAAAATAGGGCTGGAGGAATAGCACAGTGGTTGGAATGCTTGCCTAACAGGCACAAGACCTGAGTTCGAATCTCCAGAACCACGTAATCCAGGTGCAGTGATACATATCTATAATCCCAGCATTTGGGAGGCTGAGGCAGGAGGACTGCTGTGGGTTCAAGACCAACCTGGGTTACAAAATGAGTTCAAAAGCAGCCTGGACTAGAGAGCAACACCCTGCCTCAAAAAGGAAAAGAAAGGAAAACAAAATAAAGTAAAAGAATGGGGGAAAAATAAACCTTGAGTTTTGTTTGTGGTGTGTCTGTATACTGGGGACCCAATACAAGCCTCATCGTGGCTATGTGTGCATTCTACTTTGCTGTTTTAGTAGAGACTGAGCCCAAT
>PVKB01003546.1:0-193952 GCA_004027205.1 Ctenodactylus gundi | reverse complement strand
CCCTCACCCGGGGCCCCTGTCCGCCTCCGCGCGCTCACCCGGGGGCCCCTGCCCGCCTCTGCGCCCTCACCCGGGGCCCCTGCCCGCCTCCGCGCGCTCACCCGGGCCCCTGCCCGCCTCCGCGCCCTCACCCGGGGCCCCTGCCCGCCTCCGCGCGCTCACCCAGGGCCCCTGCCCGCCTCCGCGCGCTCACCCAGGGCCCCGGCGCACAGCAGGGCGCAGGCGACGAGCCTCATCCTCCGCGTCGGTGCGCTCCCGGTGGCTCCCAGCGCCGCGGACCGCTCTGCCCAGGGCTGGTAGGTCTACAAGGAAAGGTCAGTCCCCCAGGCGGACAGCCATCGCCACACCTCCATCCCTCCCCCAAGCAGCGGCCCGCCGCCCGGCCAGCGCTTACCTCAGCGCGCTGCTCCCGCGTGCTCACACCCCAACTCCCCGAGACCGGGCATCCACAGAGGGAAACGGCGGAGTCTTCCTGCGGAAACGCACGCGCGCCTTGTCAACCGCAGGCGTTCCCAAGCACAAGTTTCGGGTATTTTTAAATTATATAACCTATCTATTTTCTTTCCTTCCTTCCGTCCTTCCTTCCTTCCCTCCCTTCTTTCATTCACTCATTCTTTTTTCTTCTTTCTTTCTTTTTGCGGTACTTGGGATGGAACCCAGGGCCTTCACACTGAACTACATCCGGCCCATTTTTTATTTTTACCTCGGGACAGGTTTGGGCTGGGCTTGAATTTGCTATTCTCCTGCCTCAAACCGGATTACACACCCGGTTTACACTCAGGTTCCGCAAGTGTCCGTACTGACGACTTGGATCCTGCGGGCAGCTCCCAAGTGGCCTTGTTCCAGTCAGCGCTCTGCCCGCTCTGCGAGGTCAGGTGAACACTGAACCGGGAAGGCTGCTTCTTCTCGCCCTTAGAGCTAATCTTCCTCAAATCTGTGAGTTCTGCCTACAGAAAGTCTGCTGAGATTAAATAAAAGCTCAAGCGACTTTTTTAAAAAAAAAAGTATGGTTATCATACAGGAATCTTCAGTATTTTAAATGTGTGGCATGCTTGGCGTCAAGGGCGCACACTGGAAAAGCAGCCTGGAACTGGAGAGCTTCCCTCAAGTCCCCTGTCAAGTCCTCCGTCACGTGGACCAGGCCCGATGGCTTTGAACGTCGGGCAGATGGAATCCTACCCCGTGACAGCTTTGCGCCTGTCCTCTTCCCTCAAGATTGCGCTCGTGGATTCGTCTGCAAATTGAGTATGGTTGCTTTGCTTTCGTCCTGGCTGTTTCGTGTTCACCCATCCCGTGTGAGCAGCGCATTTTCTCTTCCAAAGCTTGTGGTTTCCAGTTTTTGCTCTGATGGGCAATACTATTAAGGACATAATTTTATTAATAATTTCCTTATATATTTGTTGCTAAAGTGCCTTGAAAAGAAAATTTCTGTATATTGCATTTGAACCTAGCGACCTTGCCAGATTATCTCGGTAAATCTAAGAGTTTCTTTTGGAGTTTCCATTTATTTTTATGGCTGTTTTATTTTCCAGTCCTTATGATTTTCTTGGTTTACTGCACATGTGTTTTAGTGCACATAAGTAAGCATCTATGAAGAATACTTCCACAGGGGAGTAATTGCCAGACCCAAGACTGGATGCCCAAAGAACTCAGACAGTACAATTTTGCTGACAGAGAGGGAAAGTTTTCTATAATTCATCATTACACAAGATGTTCGTTGGTATTTTTGTTATAAATATCGTTAGCCATATTGAGGAAGATCCTGTCCTTCCTGAGCTGCCTACATTTTAAATATTTTAGTCATAAATAGGTATTGAATTTTATCAAGTATTTTTTCCTGCACTATTGAGACAATCCTATGATTCTCCATACTTTTTATATTTATCTGGGGAATTAGTCTGACTTGCAAATTACTATTACTGTTACAATCCTGGAATAAATTACACTTACCTATTATGTATAGTACTAAAAATTGCTGAACTTGAATTGGCAACAGTTTTATTTTACACCTCTATGTCTGTGAAAGAAATAATTGTACAATTGTCCTTTTTTTTTTTTTCTTGGCATGTTTTTTCATTCCTTTTCTTGATTCATTATAACTTCAGGTTATTTATTTCAATATATATTCCAGCCAGGTGCCTGGATTCAGGCACATGCATAGTCCCAGCAGGGCCTGGCCAGGAGGATTGCTTGAGTTGTTCAGGGACAACTGGACAGCATAGTGAAAACTTCCCTCAAAAAGAAACAGGCAAACAAGATATATTCTTTTTTCCTTAGGTTTCCTCACCTTTTTTTTTTTATCAGTGCCTGTTGGCTATACGGTTGGATGAGTTTCATATTGGTGCTTTTCACATGCACGTAGCATACTCCAGAGTTCCAGACAAGGCAGAGACCAAGTCGGATTCCCAGTTAAAAACTATCAGCACAGCTAAGCTTGGAGAGGGAGGAAAGCTCCAGGAATTGAAAGGCTGTGGGAAGGTTGGAAACCTCAGGAACCCACCACAGCTAGGAAGCTGCTCCAGGCCACCTGGCAAGGGCTGTGGGCAGCGGCAGTGAGTAGCTGGCAGCTGCAGTTTCCAGGTAGGCCTGGAGCCTAGAGCTGAGGAAATAAATAATGGCTGGGCATCTCTGGCCTCTAGGAGAAGCAAGCCTGTGGGTGGTACCAACTGCAGACACACTCCAAGTTTCCCCTTTGAGAAGTCTCCCTGAAGTTCAGCAGACCAGATCAGGAGAAGCAGTTCTCAGCAGCACCATGCTAGGAAATGAGGTAGGCAGGGCCATGATTAAAGAGTCCAAGTTGTTTTGGGCAAAGGAATCCACAGATAGGCCACATACCAGAAACACAGGGGCGCTTATAGGGAGGAGTAGGAACAGAAGACTATTGCAGAGAAAGGAAACAAACCACCAACCTCCTGAATGGTTCAGACCATTCCCAGCAGGCTTCAGAGAGGTGAGCCCCACCTGCAGGGGGCGGAAGCCAGCATAGCCTGGAGAGGTTTACTGAGAGTGCAGTAAGGAACAAGATGTGTTGGAGGCTTGTCAAACTGTTAGGTCCCTTTGCTGCCTAGTCCCACCATAGAACACAGTGGGCTTTAGACTCCACACACCCACCTTCATACCTAATTCAGAGAAACACCTATGCTTGGCCATTAAAACCCTCAGGAAAGACATACCTCTGGATTCAGGAAGTGGGAGGGGGGACAGATCACATCAATGGACACACAGCAAAGATTGAACAGGAAACCACAGCTGGCCAGTCAGTTGCTCCTCTCCCCTCCCTGTATCTATGGGCAGTTGCCGCACCATGTGTGGGACAGGGAAAGAGACAACTTGTCCCAATAATTCAGTTGTTTTTTAGAGATGGGTTCTCTCCCCGACCCCTTTTTTTAATTAGCATATATTTACAATACACAATGGATACAGTAAACTTGGGAAATTTCTGCACATCCATATCAGATCAACTTCACAGTCCTGCCCCATTCCGCTGTATTCTCACCCTCCCCCACTCCTAACATCTCACTTAGTTGACACCATTATACTCTGGGTTTCTCATATTAGAGAGACCATGTGATTTTAGTCTTCTAAGTCTGATTCACTTATCTTAAGCATAATGGTCTGTGTTAGTTACTTTTTCATCACTGTGACTCAGTACTCAATAGGTACAACATTAGGAAGGAAAGATATATTTTAGCTTGCAGTCTCATAAAGTCACAGTCCTTTCAGGGGTGGGCAGCTGGAAAATGGTGGAATCACATAGAGGGCCACAGCTAGAGCCAGAGCTGAAGCCATTGCTCCGGAGACAGAGATCCATGTGGCAGCGTGGCAGAAGTGAGACAAGACTGGGAGGAAGGGCCGAACCAGCACTCACCCCTCCAGGTCAAGCCCTAAGTATCCACCCCTTCCAGCCAGGCTCCACCTCCCAATAGTACACAGTATCCATAGGTACATGAGGCTTTTGGGGGATGGTCCAGATCCAAATCACAACATGGTCTCAAGTTGGATTCATTTTTCTCCAAATGACTCAAGTCTGTTTTTATGGCAGAGTGGTACTCCATTGTGTACATATACCACATTTTCTTTATCCATCGGTCTATTGATATTTAGCTATTATTACTGGTGCTGCTATAAACATGGGTATACCTGTATCTCTGTTATGTGGTGCTTTTAACTCTTTCAGAAAGATACCCAGAAGAAATATTGCGGGGTTGAATGGAATATCTAGTTTTAATTTTTAAAAGAAATCTCCATATTGCTTTCTATAATGGTTTTACCAGTTTACAGTCCTGTGGCCAATGTAATAGGGTTCCATTTTCCTAGCATCCTTGCCAACATCTATTGCTTTTTGTGTTGTGGGCTGGGGAATATAGCTCAATGATTAGAGTGCTTGCCTAGGAAATATGAGGCCCCATGTGGTGCTGGGGAGTCGAACTCAGGACTTTGTATTTGCAAGGAATGCACTTTAACCACTGTGCCATTCCTCCAGCCCCTGTTTTCTGAGTTTTGATACCAGCCTTTCTTACAAAAGTTAGACGGACTTCATTATTGTTTTGACTTGCATTTCTCTGATAGCTAAGCATGTTGATTATTTTCATGTATTTATTGGCCATTCAAACAGTCTCTTTTAAGAATTGTCTATTTATTTCAGTGGCTCATATTTTGACCATGTATTTTACTTTGGAAGGTCTAGTTTTTTTTTCAGTTCTTTGTCTGTTCTAGATAATAGTCCACTATCTGAGGAGTAGATGGCAAAAATTTTTCCCAAACAGTCAGTTTTCTCTTCACTCTGTTGATTGTATCCTTTGCTGTGCAGAAGCTTTTTAGATTTTTTTTCTTTCAGCAAGTTCATTTGTTTCATTTTAATATCTAGGTCTGTGATCCATTTTGGTTTGATCTTGGTACATGGTAAAAGATGTGGGTCTAGTATCATTCTTAAGAATGTGGCTAAGGAGTTTTCCCAACACCGTTTGTTAAGAGGCTATCTTTTCTCCAGTGTATTTTTTGGCTTCTTTGTTGAAGCCCAGATGGCTGAAGGTGCTTGAGGTTGTCTCTGCATTCTCAATTCTGTTCCATTGACACTTGAAGGTAGAAGTGGGTTTTCTGTTTGTTTGTTTTTACCTTAACTGATCTACAATCCTCAGCAATGAAATAATAAGAAGAACAAGGAGTTAGGACTCCTGCAGAAATGTCTGACTCCCCAGAAGCTAATTTCATAGGTCCTGCAATAGTGGAACTTAAGGGAAAGAAACTCAAAAAACAAATAGACCAAGTGAACAGTCAGTTCAAACAAGTCCTACCTAAACAAATGCAACAAATGCTAATGAGCTTAAAGAGGAATTTGTTGAAAAAATAATGATTTTCATGGATAAAATGTTTACTGAGTTTATAGAGGACACAAACAAAAAGTTGGCTGAGGTAAACAAGGCTGTTCAAAGATGAAGGAATGTTTTGGCATAGAAGTGGAAATTCTGGAAGAAATCAAGAGAATATGAAAAATTCTATTGAGATGGGAAGCTGGCATTAACTCTATGAGGACAATGACTAGACTTAGCAAATATCTTACAATAATAATTCTCAATGCTAAGAGTCTTCACCCACCAGTTGAAAGACAGACTGGCAGATTGGATCAAAAAAAAAAAAAAACCCAGGCATTTGTTTTCTCCAAGAGACACATTTCACTCACAAAGAAGCACACAGACCAAAGACAAAAAGACGGGAACTAATTCTCCATCCTACTGGAGCCCAAAAGCAGGCTAAGAGTAGCTATCCTATTGTAAGACAGCAAATTTCAAACCAAAGCAGATCAGAAGAGACAAAGATGGATGCTATATACTGGTAAAAGGAACAACCGAACAATAAAAACTTGCAGTAATAAACACAGGTGTATCCAATGTTGGCATCCCCCTAATTTCATAAAGCAGAAACTACTGGACACAGAAGGTCAAATAAACCCCAATATAATCATATGAGGTGACTTAAGCACCCCAGTCTCACATACAACTCTACCATACCCCCTCCCCCAAATCAGAGCTGAACCACACCATGGAACCAATAGGCTAAACAGACACCTGCAGAGTGTTCTATCCAACATCAACAGAATACACCTTTCTCTCAGCAGTGCAAGGGACTTCTCCCAAAATAGCCCATATCATTGTCCATAAGACATATTTAAATAAATACAACTGAAAAATTCCTCACATACTTTAAAGTCACAGTGGAATGAAACTAGAAATCAACAGCAACATATAAAAAATGATAGAAACTACACAAATATATGGAGATTAAATAATACATTATTGAACAAGCAATGGATCACAGAAGAAGCCAGGGAAGAAATCAAAAACTTCCTAAAGTCAAATGACAGCAGAAGCACATCATTCCAATATCTGTAGGGCACATTAAAAGCAATACTAAAAAGGAAATTTATAGCTGTGGATGCACATATAAAAAAAAGAACACTCACAAATAAACAATCTAATGATGCAGCTCAAAGTCCTAGAGAAAGTAAAACTATCCAAATCCAATACTAGTAGAAGGAAATAAATGATAAAAGTCAGAGCAGAGATTAATGAATTGAAACAAAAAATACAGGTCAATGAGTCAAAGAGTTGGTTCTTTGAAAGGACAAATAAGAGTAACAAACTCCTAGTGAAGCTCACCAAAAGAAGTAAAGAAAAACCTTGTATCAGAGCAATTAGAAATGAAAAAGCAACATCACAATGGATACTGCTGAAATGCAGGAGATAATAACAAATTATTTTTGAAATTTATATTCCAATAAATTTGAGAACCTAAAAGAAATGGATTGATTCCTAGACACGCATGAGTTACCAATATTGAACCAAGCAATACAAAAATGCGAAATAGACCAATAAACAATGACAAAATCGAGGCAGTAATAAAGTCTCTACCAATAAAGAAAAGCCCAGGACCTGATGGGTTCACTGCAGAATTTTATCAGAACTTGGGAAGAGTTAGTGCCAATGCTTCTCAAACTTTTCCATGAAATTAAAAGAGAAGGAACATAGCTAAACTCTTTCCTACAATCTAACACTATTTTGATCCCCAAAACAAATAATGATCTAACAAAGAAAGAAAATTTTAGGCAATTTCCGTAATGAATATACATGAAAAATCTTTAACATGACACTTGCAAAGAGAAAACAATAAATTGTTAAAAAGGTCACATACCATAACCAAGTTGGCTTCATCCTGGGGATGCAAGGATGGTCCAATATATGTAAATCAATGTAATACACCACATAAACAAAGACAAAATGACATAATTACCTTAATAAGTGCAAAAAAGCCTTTGACAAAATTCAGTATCCATTCATGATAAAAAAAAATTCTGATGAAAATGGGTATAGAAGGACCTTCCCTCAAACTGATAAATTTATGACAATCCTATTGCCAACATCATTGTAAAAGGGGAAAAACTGGAAACATTTCCCCTAAAATTAGGAGCCAGACAAGTGTATCCACTCTCACCACTCCTGTCCAACAGAGCGGCCTGAAGCCTTAGTCAGAGCAGTCAGGAATGAGAATGGAATAGAGAATGTGCATGCATAGGAAAGAAAGAAGTCAGATAATCCTTATTTGTGGATTACATAACCCTCTACATAGAAGACCCCAAAATTCCACCAGAAGACTCTTAGAACTAAAACAAATTCAGCCAAGTTGTAAGATACAAAATCAATACACGAAAATTGATAAGCATTCCTCTAAAGCAACAATGAAAACACAAAAAGATCAGAGGGGCTAGAGGAATAGCTCAGCAGTTAAAGCACTTGCCTAGCAAGCCCAAGGCCCTGAGTTTGATTTATCAGCACCACATAAACTGGGTGTGTTGGGGCATGCCTGTAATCCCAGCACTTGGGCACTAGGATTGCTGTGTGTTCAAGTCCAGCCTGGGCTACACACTGAGTTCAAGACTAGCTTGGACTGCAGAGTGAGACCTTCTCAAAAAAAAAGAAAGAAAGAAAGAAAGAAAGAAAGAAAGAAAGAAAGAAAGAAAGAAACAAGATGAGAAAAATAAGCTCATTCACAGTTGCCTCAAAGAAAATTAAATATGTAGGAATAAATTTAACATTAGAAAATGGAAAGACATCCTCTGTTCCTGGATGAGCAGTACCAACATTGTCAAAATGGCCATACTGCCAAAACCAACATAAAGATTTAATGTAATTTCAATCAAAATACCAATGGCATATTTCACAGAACTAGAAAAAATGATCCAAAAATTTATATGGAAACAAAAGAGACCCAGAATAGCCAAATCCACACAAGCAACAAAACAAAAGCAGGAGGCATCACAATACCAGATATCACATGATATTACAAAACAACATTGATAAAAACCATGTGGTATTGGCACAAAAACAGACTGGAGAATCATTGGAACAGAATTGCAGATGAAAAGACAACTCCAGGCACCCTTAGCTCTTTTATGTCAATGAAGGGGACAAAAACATGCTGGAGAAAAGATAGACTCTGGAACAAATGGTGTTGGGAAAACTGGTTAGCCACATATGGAAGAATGAAACTGGACCCACATCTTTCATCACGTACCAAAATTACATCAAAATGGATCACAAAGTTAGATGTTAAAACAGAAACAATCCTCTGGAAGATAAAATAGGAAAAGCCCTTGAAGACATAGGCATAGGTAAGGACTTTCTTAATAGAACACCAAATGTACATGAAATAACACAAATAATCAACAAATGGTACTATGTCAAATTAAAAAGATTTTTCACAACAAAGAAAAAAAACAATAAGGTGAAGTGGGAACCCATAGAAAGAGAATAAAATAGTTGGAAAGATCTTTCTTGATCTTTCAATATCTTGCTTCTTTCAGGGCTTTTACCATGAAGGGATGTAAATTTTCTCAAAAGCTTTTCCTGCATCAACTGAAATGATCTTGTCTTTTTTATTCTTGATTTTATGTGTGACATATTACATATATTAGTTTGCATATGTAGAACCATTCTACCATCTCTGGAATAAACCCAACTTGATCACGGTATGTAATCTTTTTTAACGTGTCATTATTTTGCAAGTATTTTGTTAAGGATTTTTGCGTCTATGTTTGTTAAGGTCTACAGGTTTTCTTCCTCTTTTTATCCTCTGTGTCCTTGTTTGGTTTTGGTATCAGGGTGCTGGTGGCCTGATAGAATGAGTTTGGAAGCGTTCCTTCTCTAGTTCGTGAAATAGTTTGAAAAGCATTGGTGTTAGTCTTCCTTTAAAGCACTGATAAAATTCATCAGAGAACTAATATGGACCTGGGCTTTTCTTTGTTGGGAGCCTTCTTATTACTGCTTCAATCTCATTGTTTGTTATCGATCTGTTTACATTTTTTATATTCTCTTAGTTCAGTTTTGGCAGGCCATATGTGTCTAGACATTTGTCCATTTCTTCTAGATTCTCCAATTCATTTGAATGTAGGTTTTTCAAATAGACCCCAATAATCCTCTGGATTTCAGTGGTATCTGTTGTAATGACCCCCTTTTGTATCTAATTGTATTGATTTGGGTCTTCTCTCTCTCTCTCTCTTTTGGTTATCTTGGCTAAAAGCTTATAATCTTGTTTATCTTTCCTAAGAACCAACTTTTGTTTCATTGATCCTTTGTCTCTCATTAATTTTAGCTCCAATCATTATCGTTTCTTTCCTTCTGTGGGTTTGTTTTAGTTCTTGTCTTTTCAGAACCTTGAGTTATATCACTAGGTTATTTATTTGCAATCTCTCTGATGTTTTGTGTAGGCTCTCAACAGACAAGCTGTAGTCTCATTTTTATTGTAATATTTTATTCAATTCAAAGTTTATTTAGAAATGTATAATTATCCAAGTAGGCCAATAAAATCTTAAGAGGCTTTTAAAATATGGAAGACAGAGTCAGAATAATGACTTCGTAATGCAATGTGAGAAAAACTCCATGGTTACGGGCTCTGAGGACTGAAGAGGGTAGGATCACAACCCAAAACAAGGGGGGTGTCTTGAAAGCTAGAAAAGGCAACAATGCAGATTCTCCTATGAAGCACCTTACCTTCAAAACTTATATAAAAAGCCTGAGGTGATTTTTATTGCAATTATAGAAAATATACCTGGTGTATTTGTTGGAGCTTCTCTAAGGTGTGACATATCTTTTTTTCATATTATTCCAAGGAACTTCAAATTGTTCCATGTTTTGGGGGGATTTTGTTTTATTCGTTTGTTTGATAACAAGTGTGAAGAAAAATGTCCCTTTATCAAGTTCAGTTCTCTGTGCTTCCCTTCTCCTTGATGTCATGTCTCTGCTTCTGTTTTTCAGGCTTGAGATTTCCATAAGCTCTCTGGTTTCTCTGTAACCCAGGTGTCAGCAGGTGTCATGTTCTCTGGCTTGTAACTCAAAGTGGATCTTTTATAATTGTCTTGGCTGTTTCTTTTGTACATACTTTTGAAAAGACATAGTGTTTGTAAAGGAAAAATTATATTTTCTTGTTCAACATTCTAATCATAAGCTGGAAAATTGTGCCTGACACAAATAGATGCAAATAAATGTCTCAAAAGTGGGTTGAGAAATCTCCTTTACAGACCTGTGGAAAGGCCAAATAGAGCCAAGGGGTAGCCATTCTTCCTAAAGTTAATGATCCAACTAAAGCTAACATACTCCAAGTCTAAGGGCAAGTGCTCTCTGACCCCAGAGTGGAGAAATTTTTGAAAACTTATATGTACAAGGACAAAGTGAAATTGCAAAATCCTAAAGTCATATCTTTGGCACAGGCTATTATGAACATCAGAACAGAGGATTAAAAGACTGTATTATGGTGTTATGTAAATTTCCCAGAGACATGAAAGAAATATTCCACTCCAAATTGAAAAGGCAACAATAGTCCAAAAAACATTTCACACAAGTCTAGCTTGGCAAATAAATGAGTTTATTAGTGGTATATATATGCATATGCATAATGTTTACCATGAACTTGAGTATTTTGTGCACCTATACATCACATCAATATTATGGTCCCTCCTCTCCCCATTTTGGCTCTCCCATATCCTCCCTATCTCCCCATAACTCCCACTATCACATCCATTTGGTTCTATAGAGTGCCTGCATTCTGGGTTTCCCATGGAATATTTAATATATTTAATCTTATGCATCTGACTCACTTCACCACTCAACCACTTATTAGCTCAGTTTCCCACTCTTCAAGTTGGCTGCAGTAGCCATATCTTGATGCCTTTCTCTGGGTCCAGCAGAACCCTTTGTTGGGACGATTTGCCGAAAGTTCTTTTTTTCTGTATCTTGCTATATCTTTGTTGAGATTCTTTAATATGGCCTCACCCATCAGTCCACATAAGAAGAGAACTATAACAATGAAATTCATAAGGCTAGAAAATGTGAGAAAGAAAAAGAAGTTAAATTTCATATTCCTTAGCTGGGTACTAGAATGTAAATGTTTGCACATTCAAAAAATGCTACATTAGACAAGTGTATTAGTTTTGGTTCTTCAAAAGGCAGAATTTACAGATTTTATAACAAAACTGATCTATTAGGAAAGTTTACAAATCCGATGATAGAGGTAGTCTAAGATGGCTGCTCAGTCATGAAGTAGATCTCCCATATGGGACTGCAGGACAGCTGGTGAGGTGAGAATTTGCTGCAGATCTTGGTTGTTCGAAGAACAGTGGCGAAGACCGGAGGCTGAAGATCATTAACTAAAGATAAGTGATGAGCAGACAGGTGCAAGTCAAGACTGGAACAAATCTGTGACAAAGATCTGCGATGTGTAGCAAGTCAGCTCTGTAGATAATTGTGAAGGTGAGAGCTTTCCCAGAGCAAGAAGCTGTAACAATCTTCCTTCTTCCTTCCTTTTCTACCCTTGGAGTTCCAGTGGGACCTCCCACATCTGGGTGGGTACTCTTCCCTCATTAGCTGTCCCACAAATCACTCACACTCTAATCCAGTCTGGTTCTCAATTCCCAAAGTAGGCATGATTCCAAACCCTAATCCTAATGGAGATGTGGTTCCTAATTCCCTCAGGTTGACATAATCTGTTCAACGGTCACAACAAGGTTAGGTCTATATCAGCTTGCTACATTAAATGAACTTAATTCTGTATCATATAAATATACTACATTTAAAGCAATACATAGAGTGGCATGCTTACGTATTTCAGATTTCTTTTTAGCTTTCATAAATTATTTACTCACATTTCACTAATTACTGACATTTTGCCAGATTTGGTTTACCATTTGACCTATCTGTCCATCCCTAACTTCATGCATACATATTTTTAAAGATTTTATACCAATTCCCTGTTGAATATAATTATTACGCTTTGTAAATTTATATATTATTAAAATGATAATTATGGGGGAAGATTCACAGATTTTATGAGAAAGCTGGTACTGTTTTAGAAGGATGCCAATCAAATGATTCAAATATCAATCTAGTCTTTTTGTTTCAGTTTCTCTGTAGGTATTTTCTTTCCTCCATATTTTTGGTACTGCTTGTATCTTTGCTTCTCTCAAAGATTCCTTCAAGTATTTTCTGCAATGATGGGCTAGTGATCTCAAATTTCTTTAGGGATTCTTGCTCATGAAAAATTTTTACATCTCCTTCAATTGTCAGGGATAATTTTGCTGGATACAACAACCTGGGCTGACACTTGCTGTCTTTTAAAGCTTGAAAGATCTTGCTTCAGGTTCTCCTGTCCATTAAAGTTTGTATTGAGAAATCTGCAGTAATTTGAATGTCTGGTTTTTTTCTTACTGCTTTTAATACCCTTTCTTTATGTTGTATTTCTGAGGTTTGGATTATGATGTGTTGTGGTGAGTCTCATTGCTGGTTGAGGTTTTTTGGTGCTCTATATGCCTTTTTGTACCTGGAAATCAGTTTTTTTTCACTAGACTAGGGAAATTTTCTTGCACTATTTCAGTGAATATTCCTTTAATGCTGTCTTCTGCTCTTTCTCCAACACTCATAATTCTAAGATTGGTTCTCTTTGAATCATCCATCAGCTATTGAATCCCAGCTACTTTGCTTATTTCTAATTTTGGAGTAACGTCTAATTATAGCATTTGTTTTCTCAGCCTTGTTTTTAAGGTCTGAAATTCTGTCCTCACAATATGTAAGTTGTCTTTCCCTGCAATCACATATATTTTTTATATTCTGAATTTCATCTAGATTTTTTTTAATTTTTAACTTCCTTATCAAAATGTTTCTTAATATTTTGCATTTCCTTATTAACCTCAGCCAACTTTTTTATTTATCTGGAAAGTTTCTTTGGGAGTGTCTATGATCCAGAATAGAGTATTTCATCCAAGGGGCATGCAGATAAGGATTTTGTGCACCAATAGGTGGCATAGCAGATCCCTGGTTCTAGAGAATGTCATTATGCAAAGAAACACAGGTGTGGCAGCTGGGGAGGCTCCAGATGTGCATATGAGTGGTAAGGGTGGGACAGTATGGATCAGCTACATGGTCTTTGCCCGAGCCCATCAGTAACATATGAACTAGAAGGACAAGTTCTATCCTACCCCCTGCACAAATACATACCTGATGGGGGTACAGAGACAAAATAACTACAAGAAAAGTCTCTTTCAGAAAGGGAAAGGGTGACGCCTCATAGCTATGGCAAGTCAGTATCAATTTTTGAAGGTGAGCGAGCACTGGAAGGGTCTTGGCTGGAGGTTCTGAGTAGATTCGGGTTTTGCCTTGGAAAGCACTCCTTTGCTGCTTGTTCTCCAAGGTCCATGATCCCTCCCTGTGGGAAGTTTCTTCTGTCAGTTTCTCTCTCTGGCCACATTTGAAAGAGTTAGTGAGAAGCTTGCATGTTGTGGAGCTGTATGGCTTTTCCCCATTTCCTGCTTTGCAAGCTTGAGCATTTTATCAAAGTTTCAGTACTCCAGTTTTCTGGCTAGGTTCAAAAGGTAATTATCTCAAATGTTCATATCATTCAGATCTCTTTGTTTTTGGTCACATTCATGTACTGGTTGTCAGCTTCTTATGTACATGGCAGGGTCAAGGGCAAAGCCTGATTCCACTGGTGAGTATAATATGAGACATTTTTTGGTTTAGATCATTTATAACTTCTGTAGATAGCAAAAAAGAAGAAACCAAAGGTGCCAGCTCCAAGGGTTCTTGACCAATAAATGAAAAACATGACTGCAGTGTGAGCCTTGGGACATTCTATTGCTGAGAAGCCTAATCCAGATAGCAGCTAAGTACTTAGATGTTTATATTCTGTCATTGTATTCAGATAGAAATAAGATAGAAAGATCTGTTTCCTCAGAACCCGAGTGGTGATGAGAACCTATCTCATGACAGCCTTCCAGGATGATGGAGACAGGGCCTCTTAGCAAGTCTTTGGAGGCCCATGGAGTACCGTAAGGTGTTCTGACAAGGCTCAGGTAAGCTTTATTCAACCCTTTGCCTATATGGAGTGATGCTGCCAGGAAGCCATGGAAGAGCTATTCCCTGTAGTAGTGTCCCCTCCTACTGCCACCATAAACTTACACTGTACTAGCTATCCACAATCCTTTCTTTTATGGACATGATTTTCAGGCCTGACAGCTATTCTCATACCTCTCTGTCACTCATTTGAAGCTGTTGTGGTTTGGATCTGGAGTGTCCCCCAAAAGTCTCATGTATTTGGACATTAGGGATTATCCATGTGCTCTTAGGAGATGGGGCCTGGTCAGGAGGGGTGGATTATGGGTGCGTGGTGGATTATAGATATGTGGTAGAGGACAGGCATGTGACGGATTATGGATTACAGGCATATAGTAGATTGCAGGCATATGGCACATTGTTGGGCATGTGACCTGGGAGGGGCGGACCACTGGGGCTTAATCCAGAAGGGCTTCAACACTGAGGCTTGACTCAGATGGGGCAAATCATGGGGAGATGACCTGGAAGGGTAAATGGTAGCTTTGTTCTTCCTCTAAATCTTGGCTTCTTGTCTGCAGAGTTGTGACCAGCTTTCCTCCACCTCTGCCAGCTGCCCATGAAAGAACTGTGTGAGATCTTCTGAAACTGTGAGCTAAAAGAAATCTTTCCTCCCTTAAATAGTGGATGTTGGGTATTCTGTCATAGCAATAAATAACTAAGACAGGTAATGACTACTGGGCCTGGGTAAGAGAACTATACTCCTTAATTAGTATTTCCTGGGGCTGGAGGAATGGCTCAGTGGCTGAAGTGCTTGCTTAGCAAGCACTAAGTCAAGTGCTAAGTACTCAAGTTCAATTCACCAGCACCACATAAACTGGGAGTGGTCGTGCATGCCTGTAATCCCAGCACTCAGGAGGCTGAGACAGGAGGATTGCTATGCATCCAAGGCCAGCCTGGGCTCCTTAATGAGTTCAGGATCAACCTGGGCTGCAGAGTGAGACCCTGTCTCAAGAAAAAGAAAAAAAGAAAGAAAAAGAAAAAGAAAAATTAGTATTTCCCACATATATGGGTTGTAATAGACATTGCTCAAAAATCTCTCTTAGGATTCTCTCTCTCTCCTTTCCTTTGTCTCTCTGTACTGGAAATCTGACCCAGGGTCTTTGCACTAAGCTACATCTCCAACCCATTTGGAGACAGGATCTCTTCAAGTCATTGAGTTTTGCAGGCTAGGCTTAAGTTAAGATCCTCCTGCCTTGGACTCCAGAGTGCTGGCATTGTAGGCCTGTAACACCAGGCCTGGCAAAGGATCTGGATACAGCCAGCTTTTCCAACATTGCAAACCCTACCTTCTGACTTTTAAGTTCTCTTTTTATTTTTCTGTTCAAACATTCCAATTCTTCCTTGACCTTGTCTCTTTCTTATACTACCTAATTGGAGAGTGGTTTTTGTTTTGTTTTTGGTTTTTGGTTTGTGTGTTTTGGTGATGGAGGTGGTGATAGTGATACTAAGAGCCTTTGCAAGGAGCTACATTTTCGTTCCTCTAACGTACTTTTTAAAAAAAATGTTGAATAGGCTTTTTATTAAGCCTCTCAGTTGCCCGACTAGCTAGAACTTGCAGACTCCTGCCTCAGCCTCTCAGAGTGGTGAGATTACAAGTGGGTGCCACCAAGCTTGGTTTATGATATCTAATTAAGTGCAGCTTAAGCCAGTGGCACCTAGAATGTGCTGCGGATATTCTGCTTTACCTCCTCATCCCTAGATCTCAGCAGACTCAGTAACTTGTGTTCTAGTTACTAGCTCACCGAAGACAACAATTTAAACAGATGTTTTGCCACTTGAAGACCGATTCTTTGACTATAATGATCATTTGCTAACTTTTTTACTTATACATGTTTATTCAGAGCATTGGACATTTAAACATAACATCCAATAACTACAAATAAACTTTATTTTTTAATTTTGAGAAATATTATCTAAATAGCAAAGTATAATAAGAAATAAAAACTCATATCACTACCAATCTGTAGGGAACATGGAGTAACATAGGCTCTGGGTTTTCCCTGGGCCTTCCCATGGTATAGCCTGGAGCCCTCTTGCTGGGGCCTTGAGGCTTTCCATAATAAGCACAGTTATGTTGTTGTATTGGCCTTGAGACCCTCTCTTATGTTAATGCCTGGCAGAATGCCACTTTTATCTGTATTACTATATAAACTCTGAGCTTATCTCTTGATAGGCTACCAAAAATGACTTACAGGCATAACTTATGGGCACAGCTTGTGGAGGTGACCTGTGTCTAGCATGTGCTCTACTGTACCTGAAAAAAATATGACTGGACTTTCCACATTGCCTTGCTTTTCTCTTCAGGCTATCTGGATCCAAACATGCACTCTTGAACCCTGAGCAGTGGTCCCCATGGGCTCCCTACACCTGGTGTAGTCAGCAGGATCTGTCTGGCACAGTCTTCTATGTTCCCCTACTGTGGTTTGGATGTGGAATGTCCCCCAAAAGTTTCATGTATTTGTATGTTATGGATTACCTAGGGAACCATGTGCTGTTAGGGGATGGGGGTCTGGCCTAGATGGGTGGACTATGGGCATGTAGTGGAAGACAAGCATGTGGTAGGTTATAGATTGCAGACGTGTGATGGATTAGGGGCTTAAACTGAGGCTGGACCCAGAAGGTGCACATCACTGGGGCAGGACCTAAGAGGGTATGTGCTACTTTCTCCCCTCCTTCTGGGGAGCTGGCTTCTTGTTTGCAATACTGTGAGGCACTGCCTCCACCTCTGCCTGTGCCACATGCTTCCATTGTTGCCAGATGCCCAGGAATGGACTATGACCTTCTGAAACTGACCTAAAATAAACTATCCTTCCCCTAATTTGTACATGTTGGGTATTTTGTTACAGCAATGAAAAAGTAACTAAGACACACACGGCACTCGCGGAGGGTGGCATTGAGGGGTGGCTGACCACAAGTACCCAGTAGCCAGCCTCCTCTCTGCTTGGGTGCCACCCTAAGAGTGGCCCAACATGTCTGTGACCCCTGTTTGCTCTGGAAAGTCACCTCAGATAGCCAGATAACCTTTAGAAAGGGAAAAAAAATGTCTGTGCAGCTGCAGGGAGTGTGGGGTAGGTATTTTGACCACCCTATGTACAAAGACAAAAGCTGTCCTCTTGCTGAGCACTCAGCTAAGGGAAGTACATTATGAATTGTAAACTAAAAATGCCTACCAGCAAGCCTTGGAGGACACAAAAGCCCTGAAGAGCAAAAACACCACTGAGGTACAACAGCCTTAATTCTGTGCATGAGAACACAATGGAGGGGCCACTGAGCAGATGCCCCAGTCCTGGCCTCATGCTGTGAGCTGGAGGTGGCGGATAGGGGGCACCTGCCTGCCAGGCTGACTGCATCCTGGAGCAGAAGAGGATGTAGGCGGCAGCTGAGGAGGAGCTGCTGTACATGGATCCCCCTAATCTCAGTTGATGGTAATGCAAAACCTAAAATCTCCAAGGTGTCAGGGGCCAGGGGGTGAAACCTGATCAGGAATCCAAATTAAAAAAACAAAAACAAAAACAAAAACTTCCCAGATGGAACTGATGGAGCGGGGTAAACAATTCCGTCAGAGGAGGAAAATTGTGCTTGAATGGTACAATAAAAAAAGCCACTAGTGGAGCCAGGCTGTAGGGTGGGCACAAAATGGCATGATAAATCCAACAAACACTGGCAGCAGAGAAAGCCACAGTGGCAGGTCCAAGAAGTGAAAAGTACCGTGAGTGGTGGCAGGGACCGAGTAGCCTGGGTCTGAGCTCAGGGAAAGGGCAATGCCTGAGGCTCCTGTCCCTGCAGGGGAGATGGACTAAATCCCTGTGGGGCTGAGTGGCTACAGAGCTTTAGGGTGGAAGTGCTGAGCCACTTGCCCTGCCAACCTGCTGGAGTTCATGCTGCAGTATTTCCCGTGTCAGGAAAGAGGCAAACCAAAGGTCCCAAGAAAAACCGGATATTTATTGATCTCCCACATGTATGCGACAAATGCTAGCCCTGGTTGGGCTAAACGTATGTTGCTCCAGGAGTTACAAAAAAAAGTGGACATTGTACAACCCACACATAGTCCCCATAAAACTTCTAAGATAGTTGTGATAACTACTCACCCCATGGTGAAGTGGACCCTGTGGCTTGGTAAATCCTATTAGAATGATTTCCCCAAAGACTGGGGTGGCTCAGACCATAACTGTAACAAAATGGGGTGCTTACTTGGAAAAGCAAAGTGTGCTAAATATTAGCAGCTTGTTAGCAAAATTGCAGCAAATGCTGAGACCAATGGAGTACCTCAATAGAACTTCAACAGGCATAGGAGCCGAATCTTCACTGTACAGAAAGGTGAATCTGCCAACACTACCTTGTGCACGGTATACATGTAGGAATGTAACTAATGCCGTGATGATGCTGGCTCTCTGGTGAGTCTTCAAAACAGTTTCCACTGATGTTCTGCAGATAATGCTAATGAGCCAATCTTAAGGTGGTGCAGATAAGAAGGGACCTTGTGTGCTTCTGATAGGACACAGTATAAAAACCAGAACTTCAGAGAGCTCAATAGGAACACCAGTGGCCTCCACCTTGCAGGACTGACTTTGCATCTCCACTCTGCTGGACCTATGTTGGACTTACTCTAAGCCAGACCTGACTGTGAGTTCCACCTTGGACTTGAGGCTTGGAATCGTGGGACCTTGAAGAAACTCTCTTCATCCTCTGGTCATAGACACTGACAGCTGGCTTGTGTATACGGATTCTAACAATGCTAAGTGGGGCACTGTCCCATGTGGGGACAAGCCGAGCAGCAAGACTTACAGGCCTTGGAGAGGACAGTGCCTGAGGCACAAGAAAGTAACAGTGTATCATGGCATATGCCCTTAGCCTCACCTAAACATGGTGAAGTGAATGCTTCCTTTCCCTCTTCTCCTAACCTCACTTCTCCAGGTAGGCCTCTAGAGCTCCACACCAAACTTACCTCTGGAATTATTTCCCTATGGAATTCGGCTCCCCACCTAGGGAGCAGGCCCCATCCATGGGCAGTCACATGTTCTGTTCCAGGTGGGCCTGCTTGCTTCTGTGGGGTTCCCATGCTATGGCTCCTGTGCTGAACTTTTCAAACATTCCCACACACAGAGTTTGGCATTCCATATATGACCTTGGCTTAGAGACCCCTTTATTCCTTCCTGGCCATAGTAACCTTCCCCAGTCTTTGTAACCTTCTGTGGCCTTGACATACAACTTACCTAGCCTCAGCTGTTGACCAACTAATGATAATCATGACTCCCAGTGTGGATCCATCTCCCACTAACTTGTACCCTCCTGCCTGCTCTCCCACCTATCAGGCAACCCTGCTTTGTCCTCTTCCAACCAATCCACAGCCCACACACCAGCTCATGTTCACTAATCCACTCACTAAAAAAAGCTTTGTTCACTCCATAAACGGAGGCTTCATACCCAGGTAGAAGGTCATGGGAACAGTAAACGTTACAAACTTCAAATTCTCTTGCTACTAGTCATATTTTGGTTTCACAAGAGTCAATCTTTGACCTACCACACCTCCTGGCTGTGTGGCTGGCCCTATGTGAGCCACAGTCCCTGAGCCACACTTCCCATCTACATCATATGGGACAATAGTACCTACACTATTGGGCTGCTAAGAATAAAAGAGTGTAGTGCATACAGGAGTTCTTTGCCAAGTCTAATGTTCCCTAGAGATATTATTAGTAACTTTAGGACATATTTGCATGTTGACAATTAAACTATACCTTCTTCCACCCCTCCTCAGTTTTCATAATTTTTATTTTAAGATCTCATCCTTTTCCCCAACATTAGCCTCTACCTTGGAGTCCCACTCTTACAGATTCTCACTCACCTTTGATAAACTTCTTCAGAGGTACTTATTAAGGTAATGCAGACTTTACTCAGGACTATCAGGTGGTATAGTAACCAGCAAACATGCCAGTAGGATTTTGCTTTGGAGGAGAAAGACTCTGAGTGCAGTAAGGGCAAGGGAATTTTTCACCAACGAACTGCATGGAAGTCTTTGGTTAATAATTATTAGTTATTAATTTAGTCTTAGCAACTTCCCAAAAGGTAACAACAGGCGAAAGGGGAATTCAAGGTAAACCATAACCTAGCAGAAGTTTTGCTAAAGAGATGGCAGAATGACCAGACGTCACCTGGGGGTGGCACAGGATGGGGAGCTCCATCAGATATTCAGGTAGAGGATCTGTCTGGAGTTTACAAGGAAATGCACAAGCAAACCTAGAAGAAGGTTTAGGAGCCTGACTAAAGTTTGATCATGCAAATCATATTTTGACATCCTCCATGTGTGTTCATACACTTAAGACTCGACCTGCTCATTGCTATCTTTAGGCTCAAAAACAAAAACAAACAAAAAACCCAAAGTGTACAGCATTAAATTCTCACCCTCCTCAACCCAAAGACATTTTTCTCAATTTTAATGGTCAAGAACAAAACAAGTAAGTCATAGAAGGGCAAAAATAAACGACACACAGACAAAAGACACGGACACTCAAGGGATGCGGGAAAATGGCCACACAGCAATTGCACACTTTATTTTTATATGCTTTCCCTGTCCCTACCTCCATCCTAATATTCTGCCCATGTGCTAACTTGCTTTTTATCAGACCACATACTTTCATTGTTTAGTTATGGAGTCTCATGATCAACACATGGCTGTTTTGCACATCTGAGAAAGATCACTGTTTGTGCATGACCTTTAGTCCTTCCTTTTTGCAGGGCAGAACAACCTATCTGTTTGCAAGGACAGGGACCTCAGGCGGCAGGCCAAGAGCACTCTGTCTCATGTGTAAGCACAGAGCTTTGACTTTAGACAAGTTGTTCCTCTTAAAATTTTGTGTCTGCCTTCTTAACTCCTTGTTTCCTTCATTTCCCCCTTTTTTTGTTTTGCAAATCACAAAGACACAAAGGCAAAACTGATGACGCATCAGTAGTGTCTTCATTAAACATTTTAAAGCTCTGAGCAGCAAAGAGAACCGTGTGTTGTGCAAAATGAGAATGGTTATAGGTGAGGCCCCAGGCCTCGTGCCTAGGCTTCAAACAATGAGAATCACTTCCTAAATATAAGGAATGGCCCTCTCCTCCTATAGTGTAAGTCTGATTAATGATCAGCATAGTATCATTAATTAGGAGGTCAATATGAGGGGGTGGCATCCAAAGAGAATTATTTGTATAAACGGGTACTTCAGAATCCTGCCAAGAGACTATTTGTAAAAGAGGGGGATTTGGTATATAGGCCTAATAGCTATAGTTGCTGGCTATAGCCCCACTTACCTGACAGGTCACCACAGCCAACATAGCCAACATTTTTAAAATAGGGTGCTGGGATTGCAGGGCTGTCCCGCTTGCTGCAGAGTCTCCTCAGCCAACTGTGTAAGCTTTTTAAGTTGCCCCCATGTGGTGGTGGGGGGGGGGGGTAGGTCTGCATTATGAGCCCCGTAGGTAAAAGAATGTTGACTGGATAGGTTCTGAAACATCTGGAGGAAGTCCTCATTCCAACTCTGCTTAACCATCTCAGATTTTAATGTGGTAAGGAGCCACTCGAGTCCTTTTCCTGTGGAAATAAAAGCATAACCTGGCACCCTCCTCATCATTGTCCCTTCTTCCCACTTACCATCAATATTCTTACAGTATATTGGAGTTGCAGTGTTCTGGGTCTTTTCTTTAATAAAATGTCATTCTGCAGAGGATTGTGAATCACCATATCAAATATTCAAAAATTTTAAATTATACAAGGCTCTATTCAAGGTATTTCTAGGAGTATCTGTTACCCCTTTTTCCCTCCCTCTGCTATTTGCCACTTGAACATTACATGTCATCCCAGAATCTCCCCAATACTCAGGCAGATGCAGAAAAAGTAAGTGGAAATATCCATAGAAGAGGAGAAGGGGCTGGAGGAATGGCTCAGTGGTTAAAGTGCTTGACTAGCAAGTGCTAAGTTGAGTGCTAAGTACCCAACTTTGATTCCCCAGCAGCACATAAGCCGGGTGTAGTGGTACATGCCTGCAATACCAGCACTTGGGAGACTGAGACAGGATTGTTATGAGTCCAAGGCCAGCATGGGCTGCAGTGAGACCCTGTCACAAAAATAAATAAACAAATAAATAAATATTTAAAAACACAGAAGGGGAGAAGAGGCAGAGACCACTGCAGATCTTGGCAAAGATCCTTTTGCATTAACAGGGGCCATCAAAGCCATTTTGAAAGGGTGACACAGTGGGAAGGGGGGAAGTAAAAATGATCACGATTTGGTATGTATATGTACCAATTCCCCATGTGGAATGTAATTATTATGTATCACAAACATAATAAAAATAAATCTGGGGGAAAAGGCTTCCCTTCAGATCTTCAAGCAAAAGCCTGTGGCAAGCATTGATTATATTCCTGCCATGTCAGGAAACAACCCAGTCAGTGGATTTAGAAGATCTTGATGCACTCTTCATCTGTCAGTAGGTGGCCCTGAACTCTCAACTTCCACTATTTGCTTCAGTTATTTTGTTTCTGTTCTTTTTTCTCTTATTAGTATGTATTTGTGATACATAATAACAGTTTGAAAAATTGGTATATTTACATATCCCATCTTCATCATTTTTACTTTCATTTCCCTTTCCCACCCTGTCACCCTCCACATCCCCTTTCCCTCTCCACAAGCCTATCTTCACTTGGTTAGCCAAAGTTCTTGGTGCTTTGCCTGACATTCACAGGAGGCAAATTATCAACTGCCAATTTTTCTCTGTCCCTTGCTTTATTCTTATTTTTTGAGACAGGGTCTTGCTCTGTACCTTAGGCTGGTCCTGAACTCACTAGTGTAGCCTAGGTTGGCTTTGGATTCAGGACAATCTATCTGCCTCAGCCTTCTGAGTGCTGAGATTTCAGGCATGTGTTGCCACATCCAGCTTTATGTGGTGCTCAGGAATTGAACTCAGGGCATTGCACTTGCAAGGCAAGTGCTTTAAATACTGTGTCCCCTTTAACCTCCAGCCCCCTTACTTTATTCTTATAGGTACTAAAAATAAAGACCCTCAATAAAAAGTGCTGCTGGCACCTGGACAACTTGGCCAGTCTGTCTGGCCAAAAATGAAGAGGTCTGGGAACATAGCTCAGTATGGGCTCAGACTTTAACATGATCACAATACCGCAAAACAAAACAAAAACCACGAATACCTCCTCACTTTCAGCCCCTACGACCCACCATTCTACTCTGTCTCTACAAATTTGGCCATGGAGGTTTCTCACATGCTGGAACCTTACAGACAATGTCTCCATTTATGGAAGTTTCAGGACACGCCACCTCCTCCAGGAGTCAGGCAGGGAGTTTTTTTTTAACAAGCTTGTGACTCACCTGCTCCCTAGCTCCAGCCCACAGCCCAGGTACTGGCAGGAGTGGGAGGCCTCCCCCAACTGCCCTTGTGGGCTGCGCTCTAGGCGAAGGAGGAAATCCTTTGAATTTCTTTGAAGCCCATGATGATGATGATGATATTGATAGGACTGATCAAAAGACTAGGGCAGGGTGTTCCAGTGGCCATGGGAACAGAAGGAAGTTACCGCTCACCGCCCCCACCACCCCTCTGAGAAATAGCCAAGGACAAAGGATCATAACCAGAGTAAAAAACTCCTCATTCTCTTATCTTTAAAAGATCGTATAAATTTATCTATAATCCAAGTATACTTTTTGCAGCAAACTGCCCTATACACAAACAGATAAAAACTTTATATAGAGTCCAGTTCACTATATCGAGCGGAGAACCTCACTCAAGGCCACCTCCCCCAAATCTGTTCCTCTTAAGAGCTTTCTCTCTCCTCTCTCTCACTGTCTACAATAAACTCTCACTTACTCTGAGTCTTCCTTTGGAATCCGAGCTGCCTTATTCATAATCAATTTGAGAGCCCTGCTGAAACACTGCGGCACCGTCGCTAAACAATGACAACGGATAGCGGCGATGAAGGGCAAGAAAAATGTTTAGCTCTCTGGCTAACATCTTAAAGCTGCTAAATTGCCTAGCCTGGGCTTGTATTTGCGATCCTCCTGCCTCAGATAAAAAAAGAAAAGGGGAAGAGGGAGAAAGAGTGAGAGAAAAGAAAGAAAGAAAAAGAGAGGAAAGGAAAAGAATAGAAAAGAGAGCGAGAGAGGGAGCACCGTGTACTGCTGGCCTACGGTTTCTCATCCGGAACCGTCGGCGGTTGGGAGCCGAGAACGGGACCCGGAACTCTAACCAGGTAACACAAGCTCATACCCTCCCACGAAGCCTCGCCTACTGGAACGTCAGCGGACCCGCCCACAACGTCTAACATCTCCACCCACACCGCGGTTGATGATGTCACTTCCGCCAAAAAAGGAAGCGCGTTTGCTCTGTTGGCGCGAAAGTCGTTTCCCAGTTTCTGCAATTTCCGGGTCTCTTTGAGTTTGCTCTGGTGGGGGGGGCGCCGCTTGGAGGGGGGGTTGTGCGCCGGGTTGGCACCCAGCCTCAGCCGCCGTCCTGCGGACTGCGCGCCCCCCCACTCGCTGCTCCCACGATCTCCAGGCTCCGTCGAAGTGAGTGAGGCCCCAGCGCCTTTCCTGCGGCAGTTGGCAGGGCGCGACACCTTCGCGCACTTAGCTTGCAGCTGCAACCGGGCCGGGTGGGTGGGCCTTGGGTCTCAAGACAGCGCGGCTTCGGTGTTCCGAGAACCAGACCTTTCCCTGGGAGCTGGAGAGCCGGAGCATGTAGATTGTGAGAGGCACCACCTTACCCGCTCCGTGTCAAGTATATATACTTAAAATCTGTTCGCTTAGGAGTGAGGAAGCCTCCCAGGCGGTGGGTCCCAGCAGCCACTGACGTGCCCTTTTTGTTAAAAAACCAAGAGCAATCGAGTATCCACTGACTGAAAGGCCAGTAACAAAAGCCCCGAGTGTGTTCAGTTCGGGGCCATTAATTTTATACTCTGGTTTGCAAGATCGGTATTGTTGTCGTTTTCCCTGACTTTACCCACATTTCAGGGTTTCTTGTAAATGTCATGTACACACATTAATTGGGCAAGGCCGTAATGCCCATCCTTAAGGCATTCTTGTCTGCACAGGAAAATAGGTGCATTAGACACTTGACTTCCTACATAATGCATTTGCGCTTGTTAATGGCTTTTTTATTTTGACAGCTCAACAATGTCGGGCAGTGATCAAGAACCGTTTTTTGTGAAGTTTATAACATCTTCAGACAATTCTGAATGCTTTTTTAAAGCTCTTGAGGTAAAAATAATTTAGCATGTCTTGTATTTTCTTGTGTGTGTTTGCATTTTTTTTCTTTTTGTATATTGGGCTTTTATGTCTTGAAAATAGATACCTATCATGTGAATTTGCTATATTCTCTGTTAATATAGGTACATCGCTGTTGCATAATTTTGAATTGGTACATCATATATTCTGGGGGGGTGTGAAATCTATTATAACGTTTTGGTTGAATGTATATGGTGTGCAGTTCTTGTAAACTGTTTTCTTTTGACAAGTAGCCAGATTATGTGTATGTGTGTTGAAAGAATTTGAGTCAGTCTCCTACTTGCCAGGCTTCATTGGGGTTTGGTTAACTGTTAAAAGTGTGGTTTGTTTATTTATTTATTTTTTTGTTTTAGTGCACAATAATAATAGGAGTGGTGTACAGCTTTGCTGCACACAAGCCCTAGCAGCGTGGCCTGGGAGTTTGTAAATGCAGAGTCTTGGGCTCCAATTCAGTCTCAACAACTAGAATCTGTATTTTTATTTTTTTCCCTACATTTTAAATTTTTTATTTACATATGGTATCACCTTCTTCTTCCCACCTTCTCATCCTTCCCACTTTCCCTCTCCCTCTCTCCAAAGACCATCTTCCTACTTTCTTATATCTCTCTTTTGCTTTTTTATGGTTTGGTTTTCTTATATCAGAGAAAGTTTGTGATATTAACTTTCTGGGTCTGATTTGTTTCAGTGAGCATAGTGGTCCCAAGATGCATTTGTTTTCCTACGAATGATTCAAAATTGCCCTTCTTTATGGTAGAGTAGTATTCTGTTGTGGTTAGGATCTGGAGTGTCCCCCAAAAGTCTCATGTATTTTAATGGAACCATGTGATGTTAGTGGTTTGCGGTCTAGTGTGGAGGGGTGGATTACAGTTAAGACTAAAGGCATGTGAGTTAGGATTAACGGTGTGTAGTGACCACACCTGGATGCAGGAGGGACTGGTTACTGGGCGGAGACCTGAAAGGATATATGAGCTGTACCTGCCTTCCTGGAGGATGGGGGACTAGTCTCAACTAGCCTCAGCTTGTCTTCCTGTTTGTGATGTCCGGGGAAGCTGCCTCCACCTCTGTCTCTGCCATGTACTTCAATTGCTGCTGGCCACCCCTGAGTGGATTGTGACCATATGAAACTGTGAGCTAAAATAATCCTTTCCTTTAGTAAGTTTGTTGGTGTCGGGTATTGAGTCACAGCAACGAAAAAGTAAGACATACTCCATTATGTATGTATACCACATCTTTGTCTATCCATCTGTGGTTGTGCATATTGGCTTCTTCCAAGATTTGGCTGTTATAAATTATGCTGTTATAAACATGAGTATGCATATATCACTACTGTATGGTGATTTTAACTTTTTTGGGATGATACCAGAAGAGGTATAGTTGGATCAAATGGAATGTTTATTTTCAGGGTTTTTTTTTTTTTTTTTGAGGAATCTCTGTACTGCTTTCCATAGTGGTTGTACTAGTGATGTTTGTTTGTAAATAGGGTGTTTTATTTTTGAAAGTTGACCTTTTTTTGGTTCTTTGTATACTCTTAATAATATTCCTGGCAAAGATTTTTTTCCCATTCCATTGGTGTCCTCTTCACTATTTTGCTGTGCAAAAGCTTTCACTATTTTAGGTCCTGTGACATTAGCTTCTGGGGTCTTTGGTGTTTCTGTGTGTATTCTGTTGCCTCGTCAACTTACGATTCTGTTGAGGGACTTCACTTTAATGTCCTAGCTGAGGAGTTTCTTTGAACATGAATAAGAGTGTGGAGTGGGGAGCCAAAACTCCTCTGAGTTCTGAGCTGGGAGTAGCCAGTGAGAGGGTAGCTAACACCCAGCCCCTTCAGCAAAGCTCTTCCGCCTATCCTGGCTTCCTTCCACCAAGGTTGGGCTCTCTGCCCTCTTAGGTGCTCCCACTCCCACTTGAGCCATTCAGGGAGTCAGCCACCTTTCTCTACTCTCCACAACTGTCTCATGCCCATTTCTTTTCTAGGTACTGTTTAAAAGTGACCCCATAAGCCCTGGTTTGGCCCATCTGTGCCTTCTTATACCTTAAACAGTTTAGAGTCGGGCTCTTTTTTAAAATGGCTCCTGCCTATGTCACTGCTCTTTATGGCTGCTAAGTGCTGCTTCTCCCAAGCTGGTCTAATAATCTCTGGGAGGCCTTTTCAAGGGGAAGCTTGCAGTGTGTTTGCAGTCTGCATTAACCACAGGCTTATTTCAGGATGCTGGGGATGCCAGCTGTTGTCAATTCCTGTGTGTCTTAGCTACATTTTTTTGTCACTGTGACAAAATACATGACATCCACAACTTTAGAGTAGGAAAAGTTTATTTTAGCTCACAGTTTCAGGTGGATGCAGTCTATTCATAAGCAGCCAGCAACAGTAGAAGGATATGACAGAGGCAGAGGTAGGGGCAGCTCCTCACATCATTGCAAACAGAAAGTTAAGTCAGGTCCCAGAAGGAAGGCAGGAAGTAGCATTAGCCTTCCAGGTCCTGTCCGTTGATGCACCCATTTTGGGTCCAGCCTCAGTGTTCCACCCCTTCCAGGTTTAAGCCCTATCACATACCTGTAATCCAGTCCATATGCCTGCAATCCACCCCTGTACACCAGGCCTGAATCTCCCATCAGCACGTGGTTCCATAGATAATCTGTAACTTCCAAATGCATGAAGCTTTTGGGGGACATTCCAAATCCACACTACAACACTGTTTCTCCTGGATCTGCACTGACCTCTGTCTGATGCTGTGATGCCAGCCCTACCCAGTCTGTGGGTGCCAGCAGCTCATGGCCCTTCACATTTAGCCTGAGGTGGCTTCCCGGGTAGTTGTTTTCTTCAGCTTCTGACCTGTCTGCTGCAGCCTTTCAATCCTCAGGCTCCCCTGGTCCTAGCTAAGTTGAACAGGCAATTTTTAACTATAATCAGCTCTTTGAGTGAGTCTAGGAGGAGACATTGAGTAGTTCTATTACTAAGCCAGCATCCTGCAGAAACTGCATTTTCAACAAGGTCCCCAGTGTACTTTAAGTTTGAGAAACAGTTGCAACAGGGTTTTCTTTCTAGTTCATTCATTCAGCAAATATTTATCAAGCATCCCTGATCTGATAGGTGCTGCTGTAGTATTTGGAGTACATCAGTGGTCAGAGCAAGCAAAAATTTCTCTCATCTCAGAGCTTATACTGTAGCAGGAAGAAGTAAGTATGAATCAGGTGATAAATGAGGAGGGAAAAAAAGCAAAACAGAATAAAGAGTTTCAGAGGGCGTTCATTGGAGAAGGAAAGGGGAAGGTTATGACTTTATTAAATATAAGGTATGGGGCTGAGGAAATAGCACAGCGGGTTAGAGTTCCTGCCTAGCAAATGCAAGCCCCTGTGTTCGATTCGCCAGCACCACTTAAGCTGGGCATGATGACTCATGCGTATAAATAATATCAGCACTTGGGAGATTGAGACAGAAGGACTGCTGTGAATTTGAGGTCAGCCTAGTCCACCTAATGTGTTCAGGACCAGCCTGAACTTCAGAGTAAGACCCTGTCTCAAAAAAAAGTAAAGTGTGATTATGGTAGGCTTTATGATAAATATATTTAAGTAAGCCTGAGCTAGAGAGCTA
The DNA here is from genome assembly GCA_004027205.1 of Ctenodactylus gundi. Taxonomy (NCBI): domain Eukaryota; kingdom Metazoa; phylum Chordata; class Mammalia; order Rodentia; family Ctenodactylidae; genus Ctenodactylus; species Ctenodactylus gundi. Next base: position 164,668 of record PVKB01003546.1, on the reverse strand, counting down.
GTCCCATGGGTCTCTGGGGAAGAAGATTTTAGAGTGAGCAGCCATGTCCATTGCCCTGAGAAAGTGCTTACAGATTCTATTCAAGGGTTCTGTGGCTGTAGTGTAGTTGACAAAGCGCTGAGGGATGAATATTAAGGGATACTTTGGATATAAAGGGTAAGGAGCTAATGTAGGTGCAGGATATGTTCAGATCTGTAATCCCAGCATTCTGAAAGATTGAGTTTGGAGGATTTCAAGTTCAAAATTAAGTTGCCTGGGAACCGTACTGACTAAACCCTGTCTCAAAAATGAAAAAAAAAAAAAAAAGGATATGAAATGTCCTTGTTCAGTTCCAGCACCTCAAAGAAAAAGGTCATATAGGATCTTGTTCACCATTGAAAAGACTTTTTCTTTCATTGGAAAACTTCTAGAGGATTTATTGAGAGAGCAACATGATTGACATACTGCTTTAGAAGGATCTCATTTTTAACATAGGACTTCAAATTTTGTTCAGAAAATGTCTGAGTACTTACAGAGTTCAGGATATGGTGGCAAACAAAATAGGGAAGAAAGACAAAAATATACTTAAAACAGCAGTGCTATTTTTCTTCACAAAATAGACTAATGGAGCATGGGAAATTTCTTTTAGAAAGCAAGGTCAGGGTGATCAAGTGGCTATAGGTATAGCTCAGAAGTAGAGTACTTACCTAATATGCACAAGACCCTGGGCTTGGTCCTTAGCAGTTCCCCATCCCCTAGCCTACTGTCCACCACCAAAAAACAATCAGGAGAGGCAACCCTGAGGAGGTGACATTTAAGCAGATTTGATAGAGAGGAAGAATTGCATCAGGGAGAATACTTCCTGCTTCAGGAACAAGAGTTAAGCCTCCAAATGGGATCATGCTTGACTTGTCCCAGGTTTAACCAGAAGTGGAAATGGCTAGAGTTGAGCTTGGGAGGTGAGAGGTAGAGGGTGATTGTGGGGAGGTGGGCAAAGCCCAGATCTTACTGTCTTATAGAGCATGATAAGAAGTGTGAATTTTGTTCTGAGTGTGGTGGGAAGGCACCATAGTGCTTTTATTTTTTGACATGCGTGCATGAATATGTGTGTGTGTGTGTGTGTGTGTGTGTGTGTGTGTGTGTGTGTGTGTGTGTGAAATCAGACCCACGATCTTTTCATGAAGGTCCAGCCCTTTTTTAATTTTATTTTTGAGATAGGATCTCTCTCAGCTGCTAAGTTGCCAAGGCATGGCTCAACTCATAGCCCTGCTTCCTCAGCTCCTCAGAATACTGGGATTACTAGCCTGCACCACCATGTGTGGTTGTCATTAGAGGGTTTTGAACAGAGAGTAACATGATCTGCATTGTTTTATTTTTGCTTTCAGGGTTTTATTGTGTGTGTGTCTATATAGAAGATTACAAAGTGCTGTGTGGAGAATAGATTTAGGGCAGGGGAGAGAGAAAGACGATTTGGGAAGCTGCTGCAGTTGTATAGGTGTGTTTATAAATCACAGTTGCCTTCAGTAGGGACATGGCTGGGTTTGAGATGGGTATTAAGAGTTGACAGTTGTAAGACTTAAACATGGAAGACTAATTTCAAGTACATTCTTGTTTCATATTTTCTTTCAGTCAATAAAAGAATTCCAATCAGAAGAATATCTTCAAGTTATTACAGAAAAAGAGGCATTGCAAATAAAGGAGAGTGATAGATCCCTTTATATCTGTGACCCTTTTAGTGGCGCTGTCTTTGATCACCTTAAAGAGGTTTGTTAACTTGCAGTATGTTCATTTGGCAGTCTGTTTTGGGGCTTTTGCTTAACAAAGATTTCACTAATGAAATATGCCAGTCATTGGGATTCTTTTGGTTCATGGAGATGGGGTAATGTATTTTGAAGTCTAGGTTTGTTATAATAGGCTGTTACGGGAGGCTATTCCAAGGTTTAGAGGTTATGTTTCATTTAGTGTAGGTGAACCTGTAGTAGTGGAGCATTGCAGTGAGAGAAAGAATTTATTGTACTTAAAACACAGATTATAAGATACTTTTGTGAGAATTAGTAAAGTGTGAGAAGACCTCAACATAGTGCTTATTAACTTACTGCCAATTTTATGTGTTGTTACACACAGAATTTTAGTACCTCTGAAAGATTGTAGAGGGTAGGATCAGGCAGTCTTTGATGACGATAGATTTTATTTTTTAATTTATTTTAGCCTTTTATTCTTTTAAACTACTTCATGGCCTCTGTTAAGGTTAAGGTTATGTTTATTTTAGACATTACAGTTTTGGTGCCTTCAGGAAGAAGAGCAAAGGTGAATGGCTCTTGGAAGTTGTTTCTTTTGATAGTTTGTATTGCTTAATTTGCTTTTTGATGTGCGTATTTATTTAATATACAGTATGTCCAAGACATGTAATAGTCTTGTTTTCTTCTGTGATTGTCATCAACTTCTATAAATAATTATAAGTATTAGCAACTGTACTAATATGTACTAACTGTTAAAATTGGTGGTATTTTCTATCCTAATATTCTAACCATTTTTTGGTAGCTTGGCTGCAGAATTGTTGGGCCTCAAGTAGTGATATTTTGTATGCAGCACCAGCAGTGTGTCCCGAGAGCTGAGCATCCAGTTTATAATATGGTTATGTCTGATGTCACTGTGTCTTGTACAAGCCTGGATAAAGACAAAAGGGTAGGTGTTGAAGGGAATGTAACTGTGGATCTGTCTGCACACTTTTTCACAGCACTAAGACTTGACAGGAAAGACCTTGCACTTAGTGTTCATCACTTGACAGAGTGCAGCAGGCAACAGTCATTAGTGGATATCCTTTTAAAAGTAGATTAAATAGAGTGTAATCTATTTGTTGAAAATTGACTGATTGGAATTTTTTATTTTGATTTAAAAAGAAACTCACTTTTTCCCCCTTCAAACATAATGGTTTTTTTCTTAATCACATTTTTCCATCGTAGATGGGATAATCTTTAAAAATTGGTTACTAAGAAAGAGTTGTACAAACATATTTTGTACAGATATAATTTATAATTTCTGGAAGACACAATTTGTAAAGCAAAATAGACATTACTTAGTAAACTTACAGAGTTAGAAATCCTTTTGCTTATAACTTAATGCTTATAGTCTAAAAAGTGTGATGCTAAGTGATTGTATCAGTGACTGTATGTACACAAATTCAAGTGACTGTGATGTGTTTAGGTAGTATAATCTCTTGTAGCCACACTGTTGTTCACTGGCATTATGTAGTGTGTGGTTATTCAGGAAAATAGTCATTTTTAAATTTATATAATTCATGTTCATCTTCTAAATGTAATTTGGCTGATTATAATAGTGAGAAACATTTGTGTATTTAGGTTAAAAATGGAAGTATTTTGTTCGCTTTGATACTAACGCATTTTCTTTCGGGGCTGCAGGAAGAAGTTCACAAGTATGTGCAAATGATGGGTGGACGAGTATACAGAGATCTGAATGTATCAGTAACTCACCTTATTGCAGGAGAGGTCGGTAGCAAAAAGTACTTGGTTGCTGCAAATCTGAAGAAACCTATTCTACTTCCTTCTTGGATAAAAACGCTTTGGCAGAAGTCACAAGAGAAGTAAGATGTACATTTGTGTATTTTATAGGTTTTTAAAAATCATTCATTTATCTTGGTGTACTCTAGACTTTAGTGGGTGAAGCTTTATGGCATCCTCTTTGGATTTAGTCTCTAGGGAAAATAGAAAAATAGAGAAGCAGAATCTACAAGTGCTCACCCAGGGCGTAAGTTGACAGGTGGAATAGACTACGGCTCTAGCACTGGCTAGAAGGAAGATGCTTTGATGGTAGAGTTGTTCTCACTGTTTCTGAAACAGCAGAGAAAATTAGTTTGGCCTCTCTGTAGTTTTTATGTTGTATTGCCCTTCACTGCTTTGCCCAAATGTTAAAATGGAGAATAAATTAGCCATGTTGGCAGCCTCATTACCTCCAGAAGGGCCATATCTAAGGCTGAATATAAATGTTTAAGCTGTCAGTTGAGATTTGAGCAGTAAAAGTAAATTGAACCTATTCTGTTCTAGCCACCTGGCCTGAGTCATGCATTAGATGTATGTAGGGAGCAGAGCAAAGTCGTGTCCTTTCCCTAGTGGAACTTAGAGCCTATTTCAAGGGCAATACTCAATTTTTCTTAAAATTAACAGCTTTAAGTGCTGCTAACAAGGAACTGTATTCGCATGCAAACTATATCAGCATCTTTGAGGGCTGTTTTCAGCTCTTCCTGCGCTTTCCTATGGTATACATTTGTTAGTACTTGCTGCATTCCCACTGGACTGCCTCATAAGCATATCTGTGTAGCGTGGCAACAGAATGAAAATATTCTTGTTGGTATTGTGCCAAAAATAATTGTTTTACTTATATAGACTAATGGAAGAATTTAAAGGTCCATTTTTAGAGGCAACCAAAAAACTTCAGGATTTTTCTCTTTTTTTCATACAAAGTCTTACTCTGTAGCCCAAGCTTGGTCCTGAACTCACTATGTAGCTCAGGCTGGTCTTAGCCTCATGGCAATCCTCCTGCCTCAGCCTCCCAGGTGCTGAGATTACAAGCATGCACCACCACACACAGCTTAAATGATGCTGGGAATTGAACTCAGGGCCTTGGGCTTGCTAGGCAAGTGCTTTAACCACTGTGCCATTCCTGAAGCCCCAGACTTCGGGATTTTTAAGTTGAGACTCAGGGTAATAAATTTGAAAGCTGTGCTACGCCCGCTAGCAAGGGCCTAATGTTAATGGAGTGTGTGTGTGTGTGTGTGTGTGTGTGTGTGTGTGTGTGTGTGTGTGTGTGTGTATTTCCCTTATAACAGCTGTATTTGAAAAACTGTAGCTGAAATGTTATTTTTATTAGAGACATGTAATTGATCTAAGTGACCAAATAGTGTAATTGTAAATGTTCTCCTTTTTAAAAAATTATTGTAAATATTTATAAACAATGAGAGTAGTGCACGCTTACAGTCTTTGTCCTCTGGGAGACTGAGGCAGGAGAACTGTGAATAATTGGAGACCATCTTGGCCAGCTTAGGTTGAGACCCCATCTCAGAAGGCCAGGGTTGGGATGGGCTGGAGGCTTTAGAGCTGGGAATGAAGCTCAGTACAAAGGCTGTGGGCTTAATCTCTAGTTCCAGCAGAACAAAATGGGGACGTCACTAGTGATATTTTTGTTACTTGTCATTATGCTTCTAGTAAATTTAAAACTGGTACATTTAATGTAGTCAATTTTTATTTCTCCTTGTCACTTACTTTTTCCAGAAAAATAGCGAGATACACAGAAATAAAGATGGAAGATTTCAGATGTCCTGTTTTTCTTGGTTGTGTAATCTGTGTGACTGGCTTATGTGGGTTGGACCGGAAAGCAGTTCAGCAGCTCACAGTTCAGCATGGTGGCCAGTATATGGGGCAGTTGAAAATGAATGAATGTACACACCTTATTGTGCAAGAACCAAAAGGTAAAATTGGGTTTTACGCGTGGATACATGCATTTTCCCCCAAGTATTTAACATTTTAAAATCTTCACGGTTTTTATTCTGACATGTTATTTTGTCTCAGTTACTTTCTTGTCACATTCTGTATGCTGAATAAAATGTTTTTTTTCCAAAAAAAAAAAAAAGAGAGAGAGAGCAAACCCACTTTATTCAGTATGGAGAATGTGACCCATAAAAGAGTGGCTTGGACTCAGCACCAATGGGACTCTTCAAGTCCCATTGCTGGGACAGAATACCTGACATTCACAACTTTAAGAAGAGAAGATTCGTCTTAGCTCATAGTTTCAGAACGTCTCACTTATGGGTGGCTGTCAGTGATAAAAACACATGGCAGGGCCAGAGTCAAAGAAAGAGCCCCTTGCTGTGTGGCAGATCAGAGCCAAGTCTGGAAGGAAGGGTAGAGCCAGCACATACCCCTCCAAGGTCAAGCACCAAGCATCTGCCCCTTTCAGCCAGGCTCCACCTCCCAACAGTACACGGGATTCATGGGTATATGAGGCTTTTAGGAGACTCTCCAGATTCAAACCACAACATTAATCTAGTTGGATATTTTTCCCCTAAAATCTTACCAAAAATAGTTTGGGTCACAGTCTGTTGAAAAATTACATGACCATCCTAATGTTTATGCAGGTCATTGAATATTTTTTTTAAAAAGGAACGTTTTTAGGATGTTTAGTCTAAGCCTGCTATTAGATCTTTTAGTTTAAAAAACCCGAAACCCCATAGTTATAAGATAATTAAAACAAAAGTTAGAGTGAGTAACCAAAAAACTCATACACATACCTAAGTGACATTTCTTTCTAAGGACTAATTGAAAAGATTTGATTTTGAGTTTAATTAAATGAATCAGCTTAACCAGAGTCTCTCAGTTCAAGATACATTTTGCAGCTCATGAGGCAGTAAACTAATAAAATATATTACTGATAAGAATTCTTTAAAACTATTCATTTTGATAGTCTTTATACTTTATATGTTGTGGTTTGGATCTGGAAGGTCCCCCAAAAGCCTCTTATGTTTGGGTATTGTGGAATGCCTATGGAGCCATGTGCTATTAAGAGGTGGGCCTGGTGAGGAGGGATGGACTACAGGTATTTGGTGGATTAGAGGTGTGTAATAACAGATTATGGGAATGTGGCATATTACTGGGTGTGTGACCTAAAGGGGGATGGATCACTGGGCCTTAGCCCAGAAGGGGCAGAACACAGAGGCTGGACCCCAAAGGGATAGATCACTGAGATGTGACCTGAAAAGATGCACACTAATTCCCCTTTTTTTCCCTCCCTTGGCTTCCTGTTTGCTGTGCTGTTTAGCAGCTCCTTCATCTTCCACCATTGCCAGCTGCCCATGAGTAGATTGACCTAAAACTGAGCTAAAATAAACCTTTTCTCCCATAAGTTGTGGACATCAGGTTATTCTGTCACAGCAACAAAAAAGTAACTGAGACATGTTATTTCTATTTTGGAGAATAGTTTTCTACTATCAATAGTACTTTTAAAATATATACAAAAGGATGAGAAAGAGTTAATGTTTTATTATGTTTTTTATATTTGTGCTGTGACTTAATGATACTTTAAATAAAATTTGTCAGAATTGTTAATGTTAATTGATAATTGTCTTTAAGTCAGAACTTACGGTGTGACAATTGTGATACGATGACTATGAATAAAGTTGATACTGCCCCTGGTTTTCTAAACCTGAAGGCAGTTCATCCATTGACTCCCACAAATACCTAGGGACTCCTCCCTGATAACGGGAACTTTATCCCTGTGTCCTGTTTGTAAATGAAAACACATTCTATCCTAAAGAGAATGCCAGGAAACCTCGGTGTGGTATTCATTTAGCCACTGGAGCCTAAGGTAGGAGAATCTCAGGTTTGAGGCTGGCCTGAGCACCTTAGCACAACTTTATCTTAAAAAACAAGTGGTCTGGGGCATAGTTCTAGTGGTAGGATGTTTGCCTAACATGCAAGAGGTCTTGTGTTTAATCTATAGTGCTGCTAAAAATAGGCAAAGAAAGCCCTTTCATATTAAATTGTTCAACTTAATTTTTTTTCTGTGATACTCTAATTATCTATTTCCCTATCCCACTGTTAAGTAGAATCTTTCTGACTTTGGAATAGGCTATTAAAAGTTGGCGTTAGTACATACGTATATAAAATTTCACAGTTTCATGCATGCTTTGTAAAACTATGTGATTATTTTTAGCCTCATATATTGATTGTATTTTATAGATTAAAAAACTGACTTAAGCTGGGAAAGCACTCTAAGGGGCTTAGGCAGGAGGATTACAAGTTTGAGCCCAGCCTGGGTGACTTAGCAAGACTCTGTCTCAAATTAAATAATAAAGAGGACTGAGGGTGCAGCTCACAAAAGGTCTTGGGTTCAATCCTCAGTACTGCAAAAGAAAAAAAAAGGAAGAAAAAAATTAAGTGATGGAGCCTATATACAAATAAGTTAAGAATTCTCAGTAACCCCACAGTTGCTCTGTCTTCATGTACTCTGTATAGAAGATAAACCCCTCATAAAAAAATTAGATAATGACCTAATCCTGCTTTCTAACACATTAAGTAACATAAGAATAATTACTGATATTCTTCAGTTTTGTTTCAGCTGGTTTTTAAAATAGCCTATTGTAATTTTAATTTTTCATTTCTTTCTGTTTCTTGATGCAATAGGTCAGAAATATGAATGTGCTAAGAGGTGGAATGTACACTGTGTGACCACACAGTGGTTTTTTGACAGTGTCGCGAAAGGCTTTTGTCAAGATGAATCTATGTACAAGATAGAACCTAGACCAGAAGCAAAGACTGCGCCCAGTACTTCTACACCCGCTGGTCAGATCAGCACTATTGATAGTAAGTCTCACTGAGATTAAGATAAGTAACCATTTTCTACAAAAGAATTGATTTGTTGGGCTGAGCACACAGCTTAGTGGTAGAATACTTCCTTTGTATTTATAAAGTCCTCGGTTTGGTTATCAGCACTGAAAAAAGAATGATTTGTTAACAGGATCACTGAGATATAATAAGGAATTTCTCATTTTTCTCCCCATGCTTCTATACTTAATTTGTTTAATTAATTAGCCAAATTGTATAGTATTTTTAAAAAATCAGTGCAGAACTGTACCTGACACTTCAGAGTATTTGTTTTCTTCTATAACTGAGTATAATCTGGAGATGAAAAAGACTTCAAAACCACTAATGGACATAGAATTGAGACTTTTTCAAAACTTTACTGATACACAAATATTAATATAATTTTCTTGTTCACTGTGATTGTGATAACTAGTATTTGTATCGAAGTAAGTTTTTTATTTTGTAAGTGCCATGGTAGCAAAATGTTGTCATAAAATTTTTCACGTGAGTTTCTTAGAATTTAAGACCAGCAACTTCATATTTTATGGGAAACAGACTACTATTAAGAAAATATATTAAATGTATTTTTTATTTAAATAGGGTAGACTTAAATTTATTTTCCCTTTTTATATTTTGCCATGAGCAGTTCAGTATAAACCTTGAATCTTACTTTGGAAATTGCTTACAGCTCTTTGGTTATAGGAAAAGTTAATTTAGTGTAAAATTTGATCACTAGCTTACTTGATATGGCGGACACTAAGAGAATAAGGTGTGTCGAGGTAATTGTAGTGATGGGGATGTTAGCCTCAGAAGCTACTGAGGCTCATTCCATCCTAGTGCAGTATAAAAAGTTAATGTAGAAAAAAACGTGTATTCACAATGATTTTGTCAATTTATATTTTTAAAATGTAGGCCGTACTCTTTCAGATGTCAGCCATATTTCCAACGTAAATGGAAGCTGCATACATGAATCAATATGCAGTTCTCTTAACAGCAGATTCGAATCTACACTTGAAAACCTAGACATTCTGGATATCGGCTCCTTTCAAGCACCTGAGGATTTATTAGATGGTTGCCGGGTATGTATTGTGTGATAAATGCAGTAAGTAATAATGAACCTCAGCACTTCAAGCCCGAACTTGAAGACCCCACGGTAGTTGGACTTGTTCTTCATCTACATAAACTCTTCGTTAAACCAAGATGGTGTGCTCACTGTGTCCACCCTAAGCTGTGAGGGTCTCCCTCCTTGGGATGTATATTCATTATCCTTCAGAGTTCATTTTACTTTGCAGCTCTGACCTTTTGGTTACAGTAATCTTTTCATCTATTGTGTCTTGAAATTTTTTCTTTCTGAACGACTTACTGAATTTTCATTTGTAAGTATTATTTAATAAATAAACATTGCTGATCATTTGATATATTAGTATGCTATTTATAATCTTATTTAAGTCACACAGATAAACACTAAGTGGCTAGCCATCTACCCCAAAATCTATCTATCTTATGTAGCTCATGTGATTAAACAGTGGCAGCTGAATAGAAGTGCTTAAACCCGTGTTTTCTGAGTTCAGTTTATTATAGGATATTCCTGTAATTGCTTTAAGATGTATTAACTGTAAGACCTTCACATTTTGGAAGCTGCCTGAATACTAGGAGCTGTTATGCATTGCTCAGATGATGTTGGATTCTGAATTTATTTAAGGCTACACAATATTAATCAAGTTTCTGTTGTGAAAGATTATAGTAAGTATGGGATTGTAAAAGAATGATTGTTAAAAGATCAGAGTTTCAGAATACATTTTTATTTCTAGATATATTTTAAAATGTATACAAATTGTCTTATTTATGCACTGGATTTATATATGTCACCTTATTTCTATTGAGAAATGAGGCATCTTTGATATATTAACCTAAAGCAAATATTTTCTTTTTTTGCAGATATATATTTGTGGTTTTAGTGGCAGAAAGCTAGATAAACTGAGAAGGCTTATTAACAGTGGAGGTGGAGTTCGTTTTAATCAGCTTAATGAAGATGTCACTCATGTCATCGTGGGAGATGATAATGATGAATTGAAGCACTTTTGGAATAAATCAGCCCACAGGTTTTGCCAATTTTTAATTCAAAGCAGTTTCTACTATGTAAAGATTTTTGTTAAAATTACTTGACCACTAGCTAGGGGAATTGCATGACAAGTAGAGTAGTATGATGGTCTTCAGGGCTTAAACTAATATGTAATGATGTGCTGTTTTTGTAGGCCCCACGTGGTGGGAGCAAAGTGGTTGCTAGAGTGTTTTAGTAAAGGTTATATGCTTCCTGAAGAACTGTATACCCATGCTAGCTACCGGACAGCAGAAACTCCAGTTCCAGATCAACCTGAAAGTAAAACAGCTCTTACCAGGAAGAATAGCAGCTTCTCTAAGAGAAACTTTGTCCCTATTGAAAAGCATGAACAAGTGGATGAAGATCTGCTCTCGCAATATGTAAATAATGACTCCACTGTAGGTAAGAAATAGTTGATTTTGGGCAGGGGTGTAGCTCAGCAGTTAAAAAAAAAAAGTGCTTTCTTAGCCAGCATGAGGAGCTGAGGCCCTGAGTTTGATTCCCCAGCACCGCATAAACTGGGTGTGGTGGTGCACACCTGTAATCCCAGCACTTGGAAGGTGAGGTAGAAGAATTGCTGGGAGTTCAAGTCCAGAGCAAGACGCTTTCTCAAAAAACCCACAAAAATTAATTAAAATTATGCTTTTAACTGTTAGTATGTAAGAGCAAAGCTGATATTTTCAAAATTTATCTTAATTCTAGTATTAACCCTTTTATGGACTGCCTGGTGTATTGTTTTTCCCTAACAATAATAGACACAAAACAGTGGCTAGTGTTTGTTGTGGAACCAGGATTGTCTAGGCTACAAGCAGCTTAAATTTTCTGAATTCTTTTCTTTTCTTCCCATTTTTATTTATATATATATGTGACATACCATGGTTACATTGAGCTTGAATATTTTGTGCACATAATTATTGTCAACATTACAGTCTCTTCCCCTCCCTCTTTTTGGCCCTCCTGCCCCTTCCCTTATCCGGGCAGATTCCCAATTATCACACTCATTTGGTTATATAAAATACCTGTATTCTGGGTTTCTCTAAACATGTGATATTTAACCTGAGTTTGACTCACTTCACTAAGCATGGTGGGCTCAATTTGCATCCATTTACCTACAAAAGCCTCAAATCTACCTGCCATTGTGGAAGATTAGTATTCCATTGTATATGTACACTACATTTTTAAAAATCCATTGGTTTGTTGATGGATATTTTGGCATTTTCCGCATTTCAGCTATTGCTGTTGTGCTGCTGTAAACATGGGTATACATTTGTCTCTATTGTATATTGCTTTTAACTCTTTTGGAGTAGGGGCTAGAAGAGTAGCATAGGAGTTAAAGCACTTGCCTAGTAAGATACCCAGGAGAAGTCTTGCTGGATCAAATGGAGTATTTCTTTTCAGCTTTTTGAGGAATCTCCATTTTGTTCCTCATAGTGGTTGTGCCCGTTTACTTTCCCACTGGTAGTGTAAAAGGGCTCCTTTTCTCCCGCAGCGTCGCAGCATAGATTGCTGCTTGAGTTTTCCATATATACTGTTCTCACTGGGGTAAGATGATGTGTCGTTGATGTTTTGATTAGCATTTCTCTAATGGGTAGTGTCTTAGTTACTTTTTCATTGCTGTGACAGAATACTTAACGTGCAAATTAGAAGAGGAGAAGTTTATTTCAGTTCACAGTTTCAGAAGGTCACAGTCCATTCATGGGAGCTGGCAGCAGTAGAAGCACATGGCAGAGGTGGAGGCAGCTCCTCCTCGTGTTGAAAATAGGAATTCAAGTCACCGTGTTCCACCCCTTTCAGCTTTAAGCCCCTAATTTACCACATACCTGTAATCCATAATCTGTCACGGGCCTGTCTGCCACCACACAGCTAGAATGCACCACATGCCCATAATCCACCCCTCCAGAACCAGCCCCTGTCTCCTAATAGCACATGGTTCCATATATAATTCATGACTTCCAAATACATGATATTTTTAGGGGACGATCCAGATCCAAGCCACAGTAGCTAAGAATGTTGAACATCTTTTCATGTATTTGCTGGCCATTTGAACTTCTTAATCTGAGAACTACCTATTCATTTTAGTTGCCCATTTTTTAATTGGCTCTTTGATTTTGAAGTTTCTTTTTTCTTCACTTCCTTCTATATTCTGGTTAGTAGCCTCCTGTTAGGGTGTAGGTGGTAAAAATTTTTTCCCATTCTGTTGTTTCTCTCTTCACTCTGTTGATAGTTTTCTTTTTTTACCCCCTTGGGGCAATCCTCCTGCCTCATTATCCCAAGTGCTGGGATTACAGGCGTGCTCCACCACACCCCGCTTATGTGGTGATGGGGAATTGAACTTGGGTACTTAGCACTTGCCTAGGTGCTTGCTAGGCAAACTCTAACCACTGAGCCATTCCTCCACCCCTGTTGATAGTTTTCTTAACCTTGCAGAAGCTTTTTAATTTCATAAATTCCCATTTGTTGGTTCTGGGACCTATTTATTTCTTTTGCATCAGATGTCTTATTAAAGCCCTGGCCTATGCCTACATCTTCTAGATTTTTGCCTCTTCTAGAAGGTTCAGTGTTGCAGTTAATATCTAGGTCTTTGATCTACTTTGATTTGATTTTGGTACATGGTGATAGGTGTGTGTCTAGATTTGTACTTCTGCATGTGGATAACCAGTTCTCCCAGCACCATTTATTGAAGAGGCTATTCTTTTTGCAGTGTATACTTTTGGCCCCTTTGTCAAAAGAGCAGGTAGCTGAGAGTACTTGAGGTGTCTGCATTCTCAGTTCAGCTCCTTTGATCAATCTGTCTGTTTTTGTACTGGTACCATATGGTTTTTAATCACTGTTGCTTTGTAATATGTTGATGTCTGGAATTGTAATGCCACGTGCTTTTGTCTTGTTTCTCAGGATTGCTTTGGCTATCGTGGGTCTCGTTTGGTTTCATATGAATTAAAGAATAGTTTTTTGCTTTTTCAAGTATAGTGAAAAAAGTTGTTGGTATTTTGATAAGAATTAAATCTGTACATCACATTGGCAGGATAGCCGTTTTGACAATATTCTGTCTATCTAAGAATAGGGATTGTCTTTCCATTTTCTAATGTCTTCTTCAATTTCTTTTTCCATCATTTTATAGGTTTCTTTGTGGAGGTCCTTCACTTTCTTGGTTAGGTGTACTTTTAGGTATTTAATTTCTTGAGGAGCTATTGAGAACCAAATGTTTTTTTCTCAGCTCTTCATTATGCTGTTGAATTTTTAAATTAATTTTGTAACCTGCGATTCGGCAGAATTTGTGGTTCTAAGAGTTTCATGTTGAAATGTTTTTAGTCTTCTATGTAGAGAAGTGTGTCCTCTGCAAATAAGAATAGTCTGACTTCCTCCTTTCCGATGCATATTCCCTTTATTTCACTCTTGCCTGATTGCTCTGGCTAGGCTTTTGAGAACTGTGTTGATTTAAGAGTGGTGAAAGTGGACAGCTTTATTGTGTTCCTGATTTAAGAGGAAATGCTTTCAATTTCGCCTCATTTGAAGTAGATTTGGCATATATGACTTCTGTCAGTTTGAGGTAAGGTTCTTCTATTCCTATTTTCGTCAAGGTTTTTTATAATGAATGGATATTGGATTTTGTCAAAGGCCTTCTCTCCATCAGTTGAAATGATCATATGATTTTTTGTTCTTTTATTGATGTGGTGAATTGCATTAATTGTTTTACGCATGTTAAACCAACCTTGCATTCCTGGAATGTTGCCACTTTGATCATGGTATATGATCTTTTTGATAATTTGCTGGGTTCATTTTGCAAGTATCTTACTGAGAATTTTTACATCTATATTGATTAAGGAGATTGATTTATAACTTACTTCCTGGGTAAGTCTTTGTCTGGTTTTTGTATCAGGTAATGCTAGCTTCCAAAAATGAATTTGGCAGAATTCCTTTTCTTTCAGTTTCACAGATAGCTTGAGAAGCATTGGTGCTAGCTCTTTTCTGGAGTACTGTTAAACTTCTTCTGTGACTCCATCTGGTTCTCAACTTTTTCTTGTCAGTAGAGCTTTATTACTGCGTCAGTTTCCATGTTCATTATGGATTTGTTTAAGGTTTTTATGTCTTCCTTGTTCATTTTTGGTATTTTGTATATGTCTAGAAATTTATCCATTTTTTTTCCAGGTTCTCCAATTTATTGAAGTATAAATTTTCAAAAATGATCCCTTAAAATTCTGAGTTTCAGTATTGTCCATTATGATTTCACCCTTTTCATTTCTAATTGCATTGATATGTTTTCTTTTCTTCTTTTGGTTAGTTGGCTAGAGGTTTATTCTTTCGAAGAACCAGCTCTTTGATTTGTTGGGGGGGGGGGGGGAGTTGTTTCCTTGTTCGTTTCAATTTCATTGATTTCTGCTCTGATCTTTATAATTTCTTTTTTTCTACTATTGTTTGATTTACTTTGTTCTTGATTCTCTAAGACCTTGAGGTATATCATTAAATTTTGTATTCTGGACTACTCTGGTTTTTTTTTTAACTCTTTTTTTGATGTGTACATTTATAGCTATAAATTTCCCTCTTAGAACTTCTTTCATTATGTCCATGGTTTCAGGTATGAAGTGCCTCCTTCATTGTTTAACTCTGGAAAGCTTTTTATTTCTTTCCTGACTTCTTCTGTGATCCATTGTTTGTCATTAGTAAGTTATTTCATCTCCATTTTTTGTATAGTTTCTGTAGTTTCTTTTGCTGATGATTTCTAGTTTTATCCCACTATGATCTGAAAGTGAGCAAGGAATTATTTCAGCTTCTTTATACCTATTTAAACATACCTTATGTCCTATGATATGATCTATTTTGGAAAAGGCCTATGTGCTGCTTAGAAAAACATGTATTCTGTTGATACTTGGTAGAACACTCTGTAGATATCCAGTAAGTCCTGTATTTCCATAGCATGGTTTAACTGTAATATTTCTTTGTTGATCTGTCTAGTTGACCTGTCATCTATCTATGATAATTGGGTATTGAAGTCCCCAGCTATAATTGTAATGGGACTACATGGCTTTTCAAATCCAGTAATTTTTTTTCTTTTTTTAAACAAAATTGAGTGCTCTAATGTTAGGAATGTATATGTTGGCAATTGTGATCTCTTCCTGTTGAATTGTTCCCTTAACTACTATATAGTAGCCATATTTGTCTCTCCTGATGGGCTTTGATATGAAGTCTGCTGTGTCTGAGAGTAATATAGCTACCCTGTTTGTTTCCCTGGTCCAGCTCCATGAAGTATTGATTTCCACCCTTTTATTTTCAGTCTGTGTGTGCCTTCAGTATTGAATTATTAAAAATTGTGTTTAAGGATTTTATAGTTTTAGCATTTATGTTTAGGTCTTTGGTCTGGGTGTTGAATTCTATTAGGTATTTTGCACTGTGTTAGAAGGATAGGGCTTTCTCCCTTTAATGGGGTAAATTATTGAGAGATTTTATATTGTGAAATGAACTTTCTTTTAGATATGAAATAGTGATGTTTTATACATTGCTGAAATTTGCTAATTATTTAAGTTTTATCCAACATGGGATTGGACAGTGATTTTCCTTTTCTTTTTTGGATTTTGTTGTTCATAAAATTAAGTGGTGAGTTATTTTCTTTTTTTGGAAGCCTGAGGGTAGTCCTCTGAAAGGTGAGTTAAAAATAAAAGCTAAAGAAAGGCCTGGAGGGCTAGAGGAATGGCATAGCAGTTAGAGTGCTTGCCTAGCCAATGCAAGGCCCTGAGTTTGATTCCCCAGCCCCACATAAAATCTAGGCATGCCTGTAATCCCCCACTCGGGAGGCTGAGGATTACCAAGGCCAGCCTGTGCTACAGATCAAGACCCTGTCTCAAAAAAAAAAAAAAAAAAAGGTGTAGGTATCTAACGTGGTTAGAAGGCATTGAGTTCAGTCCTTAGTACTGAAGAAAGAGAGAAGAAAAAAGAAAAGAAATTCTCTGATACTTGAATATACAGTGGAACTCATTTGTCTCTTTGGTGTTCATGGAAAGATTTTGTGATTCTGATTTATTTAACAAATCTGTATCTAGTTGTTACATTTCTTGTTGGAGCAGCTTTGATTAGCTATGCTTTCTGTGAAATTTAAAGAATAATCTTAGCCTTTGTAACAAATATTTTATTTTATTTCATTAAACTTTTAAAATTAATTACATTTTTATTTCATTAATTTTTTTTAGTCTTTTTTCCCTGTAATTTAAATTGAATGATTTATTATTTCATAATCTTTCTTTTTAATCTGAGTATTTATGTTGTTTAACTACTTATTTGCTACATGTGCTAATTATAATTGTACTTCATAGGACATTAATATGTAATATTTTTGTGTTCAATTCTAAGTATTTCTAATTTTACTCTATTCTTTTGGCCTCTACTGTATTTAGAAGGTGGTTTTCATATATGTTGTTCTTTGCCTCAGAAAAATGTTTCCTTAGATTGCTTCAGGAATGTGCACATGTAAATGGCATAAGCTTTTGTCTCCTCTATATTGAGACAGTTGTGGTAAGTTCCTCTGTACTGGTGAGGATAGGAAGGTGGCACTATGAGGTGTTATTATGGACTGTGGAGTCAGAGTTGGGTTTATATCGCATTTCTACCACTTTATAACTGTGTGGCAAGGCATGTGGCATATCCTGAGATTCCTTTTGGAGAGAGGGAGTATACTGATGAGTTAATTTCACAATTAGCTTTATGTAAATATTACATGTAAGTGTAAAGCACCTTTGCACAGTGCATGTCTAAGTAAGTAAATCCTTGAATAGTTTCCAGCTCTGCTGGAATTCTACATGCAGAATGACTATTTTTTTTTAAAGGGTACTTTTTTTTTCTAAGGAATAAACAAAGAACAGTTTAGGATTTGCTAACCACATCCTGTCTAAGTTATATGCTGTGTTTTAACAACAAGTTTAAAGTGTAAAACCTGGGGCTGGAAGAATACACAGAGGTGAGAACCCTTGCCTAGCAAGTGCAAGGCCCTGACCCTGAGTTCACTTCCCTAGCACCACATAAACCAGGCATGGTGGCGCATGTTTTTAGTCCCACTGCTCAGGAGACTGAGGCAGGAGGATTGGTATGAGTTTGAGGCCGTCCAGGGCTACTTCGTGAGTTCAGGATCAGCCTGGAATACAAAGCAAGACTTTCTCAAAAAAAAGGGGGGGGGGGGGGGGTAAAAACTGTTTTTGATTTCCAGACTATACAAAAACAGACTGTAGACTCAATTTGGGCCCCTAGCCTGTAGTTTATTGACCATAAAGTAGTACCTTCCAGCATGATACCACTAGTTAAAAAATATACCAAATTATTTTTTCTGTACTTTAAACCTTAATTTGATAATGTTTATTGCATTTTAAGGATTGTATTTTAGTAACATATCTGTGTTTATATAGGTATATATTTTTCTTACACGACCCATTTATCAGCCAATTTTATTCTGAGATTAAGTAATTGATCTCATTTGCATGTGTCCTTGATCACTTATTATCTTAAGAAATCTATTTAAAAGCTTTGTAGCTTCAATTTCAATAGAAAACATCTTGGAAATTTTTAGAAATAAGTATAATTCCCTTACTATTATGTTTATATAGTTATCTCTATGCTATAAGCTTGTTATTCCACTTAGACCTTTCCATTGTTTTTGCTTTAATATTTAAGAAAGCTATTGTGAGTTACCCAAACCATTTTGAAACTAAGATAGTCCTGTCAGAGCATAACAACTTTTAGCTGATGTATTTCTAGTACAGTAGGAAGAACTAGCATGATTGCCACTGTCCTTCCTAATGGAAAACTATGGCACATCATTCCTGGAAATCCTGAAGACGGAATAGATCTGCATCCTGTCCTCATTGTACATTTAAGCCTTGGTTTGATATCAGAATTATCAGAGTCTGTGTTACAGTAAATGTGCTTGTCCTAATGTGTATTGAAGATCATTTTCGTTAAATGAAGTTTTAAGTCATTAGAGATCATTTCTTTATCTCTCCTAGTGGAAGCTAACAAATCTGAAGCTGCAGAGTCTGAAGATAGGCCCTGTAATGGCTCTATGCACATTGAGCCATGTAATGATTCTACTCACATTTGTCTGCAAGAAGAAAACCAGTTTTCTGCTGGGCCTTGTCTCCCTGATGCTTCTACAATTACTGAAGAAGGCTTATTTAGCCGAAAAAGTTTTCTCATTTTGGGTTTTAGTAATGAAAATGAATGTAATATTGCCAGCATCATAAGAGAACATGCTGGAAAGGTTGTATCCCTTCCCACCAGAACTGTTGCTGATTATGCTGTGGTTCCTTTGCTGGGCTGTCAAGTAGAGGCAACTGTAGGAGAAGTTGTTACAAATACGTGGCTGGTAAGAAATCACTGACAGTTGAAATGCAGTATTGAAGGATATTTGAATGAATGCCAGTAGTGTTAATGTTTATTTCTTAGGCAGTTTAGTTTATGTAAGTTGACGGACTTGAATACTCTCCGAACTTTGCTTTTAGCAGTGGAGATTTTTAATATATGATGGTGTGCAAGCTTCTTGGTCCAGGTAGAGGCTGCTGTCCCAGCAACGACATTCCTTTTTATGTCACTGTAGGTCATCTCCTGCTTATCTTTCTTCACAACCAAAGTTGCTATATATTTTCTTAACTTCTCAATTAAGAGAAAAAAATGAAAGACTAATACATTGAAAGAAATAAAATTTAGAGGCTAGAGTAGTGAATGGCTCAGTGGTTAAAGCACTAAGTACCTGAGGTCAGTTCCCCAATACCACATAAGCCAGACATGGAGGCACATGCCTGTAATCCCAAAGAAAGAAAGAAAGAAAGAAAGAAAGAAAACTTGAAACAACGTTCAGTGACTGCAATAATAAACCTTACTGATTTTAATATCTGGATGTAATAGATTGATAAATATATATCTATTTCTTTATTATTTGAACTATATTGGGAATGAATATATATGGGTTTATGTTAACATCAAAATGTCATTGAAACTAAAACTACTGTTAACTAGAGTTGAACCAATGTTAATCAGTGGTTTCTTACTTCGGCTTGGCTTTACTGTTGTTTGTTTGTTTGTTTGATTTTGAAAGGTTACATGTATAGACTATCAGATTTTAAATGATCCAAAATCAAATCCTCTCTTCACACCAATCCCAGTAATGACAGGAATGGCTCCTTTAAAGGATTGTGTTATTTCATTCAGCCAGTGTGTTGGAGCAGAAAAAGAATCGTTGGTATTCTTAGCAAATCACCTTGGGGCAAGGTATGTAACGATTTTAGTGTACCTGCTGTCATGGTGTACTTTCTTATTTCTTTTGATATACTAGAAAGTGCTGTAATTAGAATTTGGCCTGGTATTTTTATTGTGTTTGTGAATGATGAGCGATGTACCTGTTTGGTGGTTCAAGGTGACAAAGGAGAAGGTGGTACAGGTTGGGTGCCTGGCATACTTCTACGACTACAGGCATTGAGCCAGGTTGAGTGGTGCATACCTATAATCCCAACACTTGAGAGGCCAGGGCAGGGATATCATGAATTTGAGGCCAACTTAGGCATGATAGTGAGTTTGAGGACAGCCTGGACATAGAGTGAGACTGTGTTTCAAGAAAACAAAGGAAGAAAGGAAATGAACTACTGCAGGTATCAGTATTGTATTGGATTAACCACCAAGAAAGGAAATACTTGTGTATAGGCTATTATTTAAATGTTAGTGAAGGCGTTAACACCTTTCTGTTTGTCATTTGAGAGGTTTATTCATTTTACGATATGCAATCATTGTTTCTTTTGTTTTGGGCCAAAAAGTACAAATGGTAACCAGGGGTAGTGAATACTTAGGGGAAAAAAAAGAATTTAAAAATTGCTTCAAAATCCATATTAGCAGTTATTAATTGTTACATGGTGGTTATTTATAAAAGTAGAAGCTGTGTGGTAGCATATGCCAGTAATCCCAGGTACTCAGGACTGAAGCAGGAGAATCACAAGTTCAAGACCGCCTGACACACAAAACTTTGTTCCAAAATTTAAGAAATGGCTGAGGAGTGATGCAATATATATGTGCACAGAATACTCCAGTTCAATGTAAACATGTACTGCATATGTACATATTAATAAAACAGGAAAAAAATAAAATGAGAAGCAGCATAAAACAAAACAAAAAAAGGAAGAAGAACATGGCTAAGGAACTGGGCATGGTGGTGCATACCTTTAATCCCCAGCACTCGGGGACGAAGGCCAGAGGGCTGCTGGGAGCTCGAAGACAGCTTGGACTACAGGGCAAGACTGTTGAATAAATAAGTAAGCGATGGAGGAGTGCTGGGAATATAGCTCAATGGTAGAATGTCTGCCCAACATGCACAAGGCCCTGTGTTCAATGCCCAGTCTGGCAGAAAGAAAGGAAAGGGGAAAGGGGGAGAGAAGTTTTGGGAAAGGGAAAAGGGGGAAAGGAAAATGGTTATGTCACTAAACATAAATCCACTAGACATTATATTAAAAGGAAAATGCTTTTAGATTAGACCATAAAATAAAACTCAGCTGCTTTTAAAGGGGAAAAAAATACACAAAGCAAGACAATTCAGAACATGTGAGGGCAGAGAATGATGAGCGGAAATATAAGGAAATGCGAACAAAAAGGTTGCGGTTTCACTGCAGGCCTGAATTCCTATCACAAGTCATTAAGCAAAAAAGAAGAGTGTAGTCAATAAAGAATGTTATTGGGGCTGGAGGAATGGCTCCGCTTGCTAGGCAAGCACTACATCAAGCACTGTGTACCCAAGTTCGATTCCCCAGCACCACATAACCCGGATGTGGTGACCCACGCCTGTAATCCCAGGGGTGGGGAGGCTGAAACAGGATTGCTATGAGTCCAAGTCCAGCTTGGGCTCCATAGTAAGTTCAGGACCAGCCTGGGCTACAGAGTGAGACCCTGTCTCAAAAAATAAAGAGTGTTATTGACACTGAAGGTAAAGTGCATATATACCAAAAATAGCATCATGATCATTTGTAAGACCAAAACAAAAGGAAATGTAAGGAGGAATAATTGAAACATTTGTGGGAGATTTTAATGTCTACCTTTTATGTCATGGTGGGTCAGATAGAATACAATGAGGCTGTAGATGTAAATAGCATCATTAGTTAGCTATCTGACCTAAAACTGAGCATACCTTTTTAGATGCCTGTAGAACTCTCAGATGTTTCTTGTAAGAGAAACTGGCCACAAGATAGCCTTAGTATATTTTCTTACATAGAAAGGATGCAGACCATATTCTTTCATTACAGTACAAAAGACTAGAAGTCAGTAACAAAAATAGAAAATGCAAAAATCCTTTCAGTTGGAAATTTAAAATTTGTTTTTAAACAACTCTTGATTAAAAGAAGAAATTAGAACCATTTATAAGCCTAGAAATACTTGCCAACTCAACAGTAACAAATCACACTGCCCAAATTTCATCTTAAATGCTTTTTCCCACTGAAACTAAGGCTTGAAGAAATGCTCAATTACCAGTCTGTGGAAGCAAATTTATAAGTAAATGTGAAACATTTTGTTAGACCTGATTGGAAGTATATTGCTAAGGAAGGTGCTGGCCAAACAGAAAAACGTAAGTGTCAAAGATAGTAACTGTGTTGGAGTCAAATACATCAAATAATGTTTAATTCATGACTTCATAATGATACTGTCAAAACTAAGGTAATTGGCCACCCTTGAAGAATGCTAGGAAGCCTACCCTTTATTTTGGAAGTTGAAAAAGGAAAAGAAGTAACTGTTGTCCTTCCTTTCCTATGCAGCCCACGTCAGGGTGGCATATACATAGATATGGCAACGTTCCTCCACCTAGAGGTATTCCAAAAAATAAAGAAGGAATGATAGTATTAAGACCTCATGAATCAAAAGAATCTAGGCATTAAATTTCAGTAGTTAACTACACAATAAAAAGAAAACCAGACATGTCCTTCCTTGTGAAGGATATACCACCATGAAGTAGTCCTTCCAAAATAATCAAACCTCCTTCTGAGGATGCTTCTTGATCCAGTTAGCTGATTTATAGGAAATAGTATTCCACCACAGTAATAGATTAACAAAATATAGACTTTGAGTAACTCTTCCGTGTCTTGAACAAGAATGTATCAAGGGGTGAAGAATGAAGAAGGGAGCATATTAGTTAAAACATAAAAACTTTAATGGGATTTAAGGATTCAGGTATATGATTAAAGAAATGTAAAAAGTGATTACCATAAATGTCAAATAGTGGCTGCTAATAAGAAGGATAGCAGGGGGCTGTGTGGCGCACTGGAGAGACTCAAGGGTGCTCGGCAAGATTCTGTCTTGACATGGGTGCTGGATATAATAATATATTAACATTAATATACATATAATATGTTATATATGTAGGTATATATTTCTATATTCTCTATTCCATATTTGAATTATATTAAGACCTAGAAGTTAGAAAAGTCTGAATTCTGTTTATATCTCAATTGCAGGACTTCTGTTTCTGCCCCATATTCTGTTTATTACCATCTAATCCTGAGCAGGTCACTTAAGTTCTGTTTTTTCATATCTATAAAATACTGCATCACAGATATTGAGAGGATTATTTGAGGTTATATGTGAGAATACTTGGGGCAGTTACCGTGGGTATAAAGATACAGTGCTATATGTGCACTTTGCTTTTGTAATTCTTTAATGTCTCCTTTAAGGAGGAAAGGGCAGTGGGGTGGGTAATGACTAAGAAGGGAATTTTTCTGTCTATTCATTTTTCTTTTGTTCTTTTCTTTCTTTATTCCTTCCTTTCTTTTTTTTTGGGGGGGGGAGGTGAGGCAGGATCTCATTCTGTAGTTCAAGATGCTCCCATGCTCACTATGTAGTTCAGGCTAGCCTCTAAGTCATGGCAATCCTCCTGCCTCAGCCTACTGAGTGCTGGATTACAGGTGTGCACCACCATGCCCAGTTTATGTGGTGTTGGGGAATTGAACCCAGGGCTTTAGGCAACACTTTAACCATGGTGCTATTCCTTTGGCCCCTCTGTCCACTCTTTGATGATCTACTTAAACTTTTGTTTGTATAAAAATTTTGTTAGAGAATTAAGCTTCGAGTTATGTATTTCTGAAAAGTTCCATTTAATATCCTAGAATTAGCATTTTAAACATTTACAGGGATTATCAATTTAAAGAATATGCCAACTTTAGTCAGTATATGTAGTGTATATCTCATACCTACATAATTGTAACCACTCTGTTATATTAGAAACTTTGTTCTTGTGTTTGTTGACTAATTATGTATGTGCTTTTTCTCTGAATATAAACTTCAGTGTTCAAGAATACTTTGTTCGCAAATCCAATGCAAAGAAAGGCATGCTTGCCAGTACCCATCTTATATTGAAAGAGCCAGTTGGTTCTAAATACGATGCTGCCAAGAAGTGGAATCTGCCGGCGGTCACCATCGCTTGGCTACTGGAGTCTGCTAGGGTGGGGAAGAAAGCAGATGAGAGCCTTTTTCTGATTGAAAATGCACCTAAAGAAGGTTAGTAATTCCATTTTATTCTATATGTGTAGTTTTCAACTTGATACTTTTTGGGATTCTGGGAGAGAAATATTACAAAGTTGTTTTTACGGAAGGTTCTTTATTTCTGCTTGTTTTGGGGGCGTTTGTTGCTGGATGGCAGATAAATGTGTGCCTGTTACGTGGATGTGTAATATGTATTGTTCGGTCATCCATAAATACTGAGAGCCAGTGGTTGCAGAACAATATAGGACTATGTGAGGTTCTCAGAGCTCGATTTAGAGAAAAGGTAGAAGGCAGGGGTGAGAGGACAGAAGTAGCCTTGATGGCCTTTGTGGGTAAAGCTTAGGAATAGATCAGCAGCTTGGGAACACCTCTTAGAACTTTTATGTGTTTACCTAGATAGACAGGAAGTTTTTGACTGAGACAAAAGTGAGTTTGGGTCATACTCAAATATTAAGAATTTTCCAAAAACTTTACTGTAATTGGAATTTTCTCTCCCCCTGGCCCCCTCAGGGAGCAAAGGGGGATGGAGCCCAGAGCCTTGTACATTCCAGGCAAGCACTCTACTGGTGACCTGCATCACCAGTTTGATATATTCTTTTTACTTTGCTGTTGACTAGGTTGTCATTTATTGATCCAAGTTTTGGCAAGTGGGTTTACTGAGAGCATCGTAACATCCAACATGATGAATAGGAAGTCTGCTTTCATTATTTATTTCAGTTAATGTGCTTGTTCGCATCATATATTGTAACACATACCTGCTTTGCTTCTTAGAGACCAGGAATGTAACTATGGTTTAACACGGACCTTAGACTTAACAGAAAAGCTAACGCCAAAATATTAGACATCGGGGCTGGAGGACTCTCCAGCAAGACATAAGCTGGGCATGGTGGCACACTTCTATAATCCTAGCACTCAGGAGGCTGAGGCAGGAGGATTGCCATGAGTTCGAGGCCAGTCTGGGATACATAGTGAGCTCAGAACCAGCCTAAACTACAGAGTGAGACCCTGTCTCCAAAAAAACCAAAAAAGATATTAGATGTCTCTTCCTATGTGCTACTTTAGAGGAAAGGAAAGTGGGTATTAGTGGCTCATGTTTATTTCCTTTCATTTTAAATCTCTAGAACAAAGATTGGAAACTAAAATAAATGGAGTGAATCAAAATTCAGGTGCTCCGGCACATCCTGGCACACATGTGGAAGCCCACATTAGAACAGCCATTACACCTCTGGATGTGAACCGGTTTCAGAGTAAAGCTTTCCATGCTGTGATCTCACAGCACACTGGACAGGCATCATCCTCTCCGGCAGTGGGACAGCCGCTTCAGAAGGAGCCCTCCTTCCACCTGGACACACCATCAAAATTTCTGACCAAAGGCAAACTATTCAAGCCTTCCTTTGATGTGAAGGTAAGGTTTAAAGGGTAGGGTTCTAGCATCAAAAGTGCTATAGTTTATAAAGTCCCAAATTCTCCAATTTATAGTAGTCGATTTTGAAGAGTTGCTGGCAGGTAGTTTCATAGTATTGAGTACAGTATAAACCCACAGAATGATCACATGAAGAGAATGAAGCAATGATTTTATAATAAGTAACGTAAACATGTTACATACATTTTAACTCCTTAAGTGCGTGCCTGGCTTGCTTTCCAAAAAATGTCTGGTCACCTTCCTTTTCAGTCATTTCCCTTAGGGCAGAGAAGTTAAGCCTTTTTCTTTCTTGATTGAGTGAATGAGACAGGCTCTCACTCTGTAGCCCAGAGCTGGTCCTGACTTCACTGTGTAGCCTGGGCTGGCCTTGAACTCACAGCAGTCCTCTTCAGGCTCCCACATGCTGGGTTTACAGGCATGTGCCACTGTGCCCAGCTTGAAGTCTCTTTCTTTCTTTGTTCTGAGTGGTGTGGTCTGGCTTTTCTTTATGAAAAATTATTTACAAGTGAAAGGGTGATAAGCTTTTCAGTGATTTCCTTTTCTATCCTACAGCTTTTTCTCCTTTTCTTTCTTTTTGTTGCTGTTGTTGTCATCATACTGGGGATTGAACCCAAGGCCTTCATGTTGAGCTGCGTCTTCAGTCCTTCATATTTTGTTTTGGGACAGGTTCTCACTGTGTCACGAGTTGCCCAAGCTGAGCTTGGACTTGTGATTCTCCTGCCTCAGCCTCCTAGAGTGCTGGGATTACAGGCCTACACCACCTTACCGGGCTACCATAGATAATTTTCTTTAATAGCTTTTGGCCTATTCAAACCATTGCCTGTAATACCCATGAAGTTTGTGATGTTATTTTCTCTCTCTCACTCTCTTTTATTTGTCTTGTGACAGGGTCTTGCTCAGTATTATAGGCTAGGCTAGTCCTGAAGTCATGTAGCCCTGGCTGGCCTTGAATTCAGAGCTATCCTCCTGCCTTAGCCTCTTGAATGCTAGGATTGCAGGTGTACACCACCAATCACAGATAGTTTTTTACTTTGTTCTGGGGGATCAAACCCAGGGCTTTGTGCATGCGAGACAAACACTGTACCAACTGAACTATGTGCTTAGCCTGCAAAATTGTTATACTCACTCATCTGTTGAGTGTTTTGCTCATAGGGTATTAAGAAGTAGCATTTAATAAGTCTTGGTAGTATGCTTTGAACTAGGCTTATAGGTTTACAGATTATTGCTCTTCAGGAAATAAATATTAATTGATGGCCAGGATAGTTTTTCTCTAAGCTAATTTTTGTCTTTATCTCTGAATAACTCCAGTGACCTATGTGGAAAGACATTTGATATTGTAACAAACGGAAAATTCTCAGGTTTTACATGAAATCTCTTACTTTGTACTATGATAAACACTGTGCTCATTGTGCTTTAAGAATTAGAGGAAAGTCACTGTCTTGGGGACTGTGAGGCCTAGAGTCCAAGTTTCTGCCTCTTGCTGGCTTTTAAAAAGTATTAGCCTCTTGGGACTTTTTTGTTCCTTCTGTAAAACCATAGCATAAGTCCAGATGGCCACTTTGTTCTCGTTGTTTCCAGTCCCTTGAACAGAAAATGAAATAATATTAGATAAGAAAGTAGTTGAACTATTTCCGTTCTTTCAGACTATTCTTTTGTAGATAACTTCAGTTTAAATTTTATTGTTCTTCAAGTAGTCTCAGTATTAAAGATTTTATTTCTTAGAATCATGGTTTATTTGGCAGTGTCTGTCCCCTTCCTTTCCATTCTTCAGCAGTACATGAAATGAAGCTTCCTCTTACAAGTGCTGGTTTGGCAGATTGAGGTGATGCAGTGTTTTGAGTTCCTAAAACAGTCATATCCCTAGAATAATCACCAAATTAGCCATCCATTAGGTCATTTGGAAGAAAAAAGCCTCATCTCTTACTTAAACTGATTTAACTAATTTTAGCTGGAAGACATCAAAAACTACCGTAGTGCCAAGCATAGTGGCACATGGTACCTGTATTCCAGCGTCCTGGAGGCTGAGGCAGGAGAATCAGATTCAAACCCACGTGGGGCTTTTTTTAATAACTTGATTAGTGAAAAATATTTGAAAAGGGCTAGGACTTAGCTAATATGAAGGTCCGAAGTTCAGTCTTTAGTACTAAAACAAGCAAAAACCTACAATAAACTATATTAAGTGAAATATCAGTTTTAAGAAGCCATTCTGCCTCCTTGTTGCGGCTGCTTCATCTCTCCTTCTCAAGAAAGAGCACTCCTGATACCCTGGGAGTTGGTTTTGCATGTTTTTAACTTTAATAAATAAGTGGCATCAAATGTGCTTTTATCAGTCTGTTTAGTTGATTTTGCTCTTCTCTCAGGAAATGTATCTGTTTTGCTCCACGTAACTTTAGGTTGTTTAGTCTACTGTATGGATATGTACAATTTACATTTCTCGTGTACTGGTGATGGGCATTTAGGTGGCTGGTTCTTAGAAGATAATGCATTCTGCTTGTCTCTTGGAATATGCATTTACATATTATTGTTTGGTTTATTCTTAGATATAAAGTTATTAGGATGTATTTCAATTTTGTAGAGAATGAAAAGCTGTTTGCCAAATAGGTTGTACCATTTTATATCTCCTCCAATAGTGTAGTAAGAGTATCCTAGTAAAAACTCGGTATTACCACTTGTCTTATTTTCTTTTTCTTACAAAAGGGGAAGAAAGATAGGGCATAGCTTTCGCTAGCCAGAAGGGGGACCCAGAAATGTCGGTTGCCCTGGTGGCTACCTCTCTAGGGGTTATTTGTTGCATAGCTGCGTAAGAAGCTGTCCTTGCTAGGGCAGGTTACTAGGTTCTCCACCCTTAAGCCAAGCTGCAGCCCACCCTTAACTACTTCCCCCTTAAAGATCTTTCTCACTGTTATTTTTAAACTAAGTTCTAGGGAATGACCAGCTAAAAGCTGTCACAGGTTATAGCCAGCTGCCTTTTCTATAATCCTGCCTTCCAGTAAATTCTCCAGTTTCTTGGGCATCATTTATCTCTAACTGCCTACGACTCCACTGCCCCTTCTCACAATCCCCTTTTGGAGTGTTTGACCCTAACTGACATTAGGGGACTTGGATGATGACTGCTGTGGTTACTTCAAGCTGGACAGGGGCATTGTTGTGTTGTTAGTCAAGGTTTCACTCCAAAGAGGAGTGGGTTAAGGGTCCACAGTAGAAGTCAGGAGGCTGGCTTTGTTAGCTTTCACCGTAAACAGGCATCTGTAGCTTGATGGCTTGTAGTCTAGGGGAAATGAATAGCGACAGACAGTTTGTTAGACAAAGTCCAAACTGTAATATTATCAAGATAAAGATCCCTAGAACTAAAAGATTTTCATCAAAGGTTGAGTGAAATTCTGACAGAGCATTAATTTATTGGTTCAATTTCAGGAGCACCTAAGAGATATTATTGTGACATTCTGTGTTAATAATAGCATAAGTTCTCCCATGAGTGGCTGTTAAGGCCACCTTATTTTGGAGAATGACTTCTCTTACTAGGTTAGATTTAGTGTTTGTTCATCCTGAAATATTTGTGGCCATATAAGGGAACATTAGAAAGAATAATTCTATCCTTGAAAAGGCTAACAAGTTAGTTGGGGCCATTGGGTTATTTACCTGAAGTGACCGTTGCTGTTTCTTGAATAGAAGTTTTAGACATTCTGGTGGCTCCACTAAGTATGGAGGTTCAGGAGTTGAATCCTTGGTAGCAGGATGATCCCTTCCAAAGCTTCATGAATGAGTGGTGGATCCAGGACTCATGTTCAGTAATTTGGCTGCTGTGGGAGTAGGCAAGATTACAGTATAGGGTATCTCTCAAATGGGCTCAAGGGATACTGTTGTGGACAGGGATCACAACAATACTAAGTCCCCTTGCTAGAAGAGTGGTGGTCCATCCACTCATGGTGTGGCCTCTGTTACTTCAATTAAAGCCTTCTGAAACTGAGAAAGTGAGGCTGTATGTTTAACTTGAGCCTCAGTTTCAAAGTCCAATAAGAAGTTATTTGTTAGAAATGGCCTCCCATATAAGATCTCATAAGGACGCAGTCCAGACTTCTGGGTAAGTTTCTCACTCTCATCAAGGCTCTTGGTAATAATGTTACCCAGGAAAGTCCCGTTTCCTTTGTGAGCTTTCACAGGTGCGTTTTTAAGACTCCATTCATCCTTTCTACCTTCCCTGAGGAGTGAGGCCTCCAGGCACAGTGTAGGTGGTACTAGCTACCCAGAGTCTCATAAACTCCCTGGATTACAGCTCCATGGACAGAAAAACCATTGTCACTCTGTATGTTTTTAGGCAGTTCAAACCTAGGAATAATTTCTTGCATCGTAACTCGGATCATTTCCTTGGCCTTTTCTGTTCTGCACGGAAATGCTTATATCCTCTGAAAGTGCCTGCCCATATTAATAGATATATTAATAAAATGCCTTCTACTCTAGGCATCTGAGGAAAATCGACCTGCCAGTCCTTTCCAGGGTAGCTTCCTATTCACTGAGCTCCCTTAGGGAGGTCTGTCTAAATTTAAGAGGGTTGTTTCACCGGCAAATTTCACAGCCCTCAACTATCTGCTCTGTGACTGACTTGAGATCTTCCCCTATAAATAACTTCCTTGCCATCTGTGAGTGGAATCTCTACCTGCATGAAAAAAACTGATGGAGGGTTTTTAAAACGTTTCTTTGGGCTGCCTGAGGAAGCAAGATTTTTCCCTCAGCACCCAGGACCCATCCCGAGGGCTAAATGGACAGCCCATCCATCAGGGCCTGTGACTTCTCAGCTTGGTCATACCTGGGTTTGAAGTTGAAGGAATGGTCCCGAAGCAGTGACCCTAGTAGCTTCTCTGAAGTGGCTTCTTTGGTCACCTCGTGGGAGGCTACATTAGCCAACTGACCTGGGCTGGACAGCTCCCTCGAGGTGGTTCCTTCAGCCACCTCACAGGCAGACTTCATCAGTGCCCTTCTGGTGACCTTGCAGTACATCACTGCCACTTCCTTTGGCAGGAAGACTGCCTTCAGGAGGTGCTCTATCTCCCGATGATACTTTATGAGAGACACTGAAGCTGTTAGGGACTTGTGCTCCTTCCAGATAGCTGCATAGACATGTAGGACCAGAAAAGCATACTTAGAATTTGTATACATATTAACTCTCTTTCCATGAACAAGCTCTAAAGCTTTAATTAGTGCAATTAAGTTCAGCTAATTGATTACTAGTCCCTGGAAGGAGTGGTGAGCTCTCAAGCACGTGTTGTAAGGTCACAACTGCATGTTCTGCTCTTCGTATTCCCTAACCTAGGTAAGAACCTCCATCTGTATATAAAGGTAGGTCTGGATCCTCAACCGGGGAGTCTTTTAGGTCTTCCCTGGCTGCATACATTTCTAGAATAACCTGCTCACGATCATGATTTATTGCTCCTGCAAATTCTTCAAAATTGTGCATCCCCCTCTCTGTTAGAAAGTTTAAGAGGGTAATTGTTCTGCCTTACGCTTTCCTCCATGAACACACAAAATAACATGAAGTCATCTAGATTTTGTGGGGGTCAAACCTGTTCCCTTTGTTAAACCTAAATCCCATGGTAGCTTTTACAGTACTTGTTGTAGCATCCATTCTTTTCCTGCCTCCAATATCCCTGACAACAGAAATATGTTAGTCGCTGCAGTGTCAAGCCCTGATTCCGACAGGCCTCTGAGTTGAGTACCTTTGCCTTATATGGAGATAATTTCTAACTTTAAAAAAAATTGCAAAATGGGCTGGAGAAATAGCACAGTGGACTCTGAATTTGATTTCCTACCACCACATAAGCCAGGTGTGGTGGCACACGCCTGTAATCCCAGTACTTGGGAGGCTGAGGCAGGAGGATTGGTGTGAGTTTGAGGCCAGCCTGGGCTACATAGTAAGTTCTGGATCAGCCTGAGTAGCCGAGGAAGATGTTGTCTCAAAAAGGGAAGGAGATGTTGGAGAAATGGCACAGTGGTTAAAGCGCTTGCCTAGCAAGCACATGGCTCTAAGTTCAATTCCCCAGGACCACATATAGCTGGGCATGGTGGCACATGCCTATAATTGCACTCGGGAGGCTGGGACAAAGGATTGCATTGAATTTTGGGGCAGCCTAGGCTACATAGTGAGTTCAGGACTAGCCTGAGCTACAGAGCAAGACCCTGTCTCAAAAAAAGTTGCAAAAGTAAAATAATGTAGGAAGTTTGCATATATGCTCTTTTCTCAAATACATGGCGTTTCCCTTATAAAGTCTCTTAATTTCCATGGAAGAGAGTCTTTTGCCGGGAGCAATACTAATAATCTAGCTCAGGATCTTCTCTCTGAGCTACATTACTAGCCCATTTTTTTAGTTTGGATTAGAGATAGGTTGTCGCTGTTGCCAAGTTGCCCAGAGTGTGTTTGAACTTTAAATCCTCCTACCTCAGCTTCTCAGAGTGCTGGGGTTATAGGCCTGCATCTCTAGGCCTGGCAAAATTCATTTCTCCTCATTAGATGAGTTAAGCCCGTTCACATTTGATTAATCTCAGTTCTGTCATATATTATGTTGTAATTAATTTGTGATTATATTATATATCTTCATATTGTAACTTTTCAGGTATTTAGGATAAACTTTTTTTCTTTCCCCATGTGGTTGCATATGAGTCAATACTTTTTGTTTAACCTATTAAGTTAGCAAAAAAGAATCTTAATTTAGGTACAGTGGAACTTGTCTGTAATCCCAGCTTTTTTGGAGAATGCAGCAGGAGGATTGCTTGAGCCCAGGATTTTGAGGCCAGTCTGGCTAACATAGTGAAACGCCATCCTGTAGAAAAAAGAAAAATCTAATTACCAGCTGTGCTATTGATCACATGTGGAGACTTACACTCTCATACTTTGCTCATGAGAATGGCAATGTTTGTACATAATGTTGCTTAAAAGATGCCCTTTATTCTTACAAGGGCAAAAGGGTGTGTGGTTATTTTTTGTGTCAGTATGCTAGCAAATTACTGACCTAAACAGCTAATGTGTATGTGGATACTGTGCAGTTGCAGAAGACAGCGGCCAACCACTTGGACAGTAGCTTCCTTTCAGGAGGGGACAGTGGATAGCTTAGGAACAGGAATGTATTTTATACATTTGGTGGTTCATCGCTCTCACCTCATTCTGATTTTAGTTTTCCTTGATATTCATGTATTGCCCATACCTGTCCATCCTTGTCTTCAGTGGGTGTTTTGTTTGGTGTCCTTGAATTGCAGGTTCAACTCTTTAATTAAGACTCAGATCAGTGTGGCATGTACTATATTAAAATTGGATCTAATGGTCTCCTTGGACAGTATGGATTCTTTACTTCATAGTATACAGATGTAAATTATGGTTTATTTTCATCGTTGTTTGGGGGAGGTGAAACTAGAGGAGGTTCATGCTGTTCTACATTTTTACCTTTTACCTTTCCTTTTACTCTTTCCTATTTCCTGCTTGCTTGATTTCTCTCATTCCTTCCTTTCTTTCCTTTTCTTCCTATCCTTCTCTCTCTTCTTTATACATAGGATGCCCTTGCAGCATTGGAAACTCCCCACGGTCCCAGTGAACAGAAAAAGAAACTGAGTCCACCACTCTCAGAACTCATTGCCAAAAACTTGAAAATTGCTTTGGCAAATAGCTCTCGAAATGCTGTCGCCCTTTCTGCTAGCCCTCAACTAAAGAATACCCAATCGGAGAAGGTAAGCTTAGTTCTTTTATTAAGTGGAAGTTTTAGGTAAAACATTTCAGACGAAAGTAGCAAATGAGTTTCTTCTGTTTTCCATGGACAGGAAGAAGCATCAAAGCCTCTTCACAAGGTTGTGGTGTATGTTAGTAAAAAGCTCAGTAAGAAGCAGAGTGAGCTAAATGGTGTTGCAGCCTCTCTAGGGGCCGAGTACAGGTGAGTAGTTGTGCATCTTTCTGTTTGGCACTAATAAAAGAGTTTATTGCTGTCCTTCCTAAACTGAATGTGACTGTTCAGTTACATTAAAGTTTGCATTGAATCTTTTCTTGAAAGACAGGCAGGCTGATATATACTTTGAATCCCAGATAATCAGTAGGCTGGAGAACTGAAAGTCAAGACAAGCCCGAACAACTTCGTGAGGTCCTGTCTCAAAAAAAAAAAAAAAAATTAAAAAATAAATTGGGGCTGGAGGAATGGCTCAGCAGATAAGCGCTAAGTCCCTGAGTTGATTGCCCAGCACCACCTAAGCTGGGCATGGTGGTGCATGCCTGTCATGCCAGCACTCAGGAGGCTGAGGCTGGAGGATTGCCGTGAGTCCAAGGCCAGCCTGGGCTCCATAGTGAGTTCAGGACCAGGTTGGGCTACAAAGCAAGACCCTAAACCAATAAACAAATAAAGGTGGGTGGACGTGGGGCTGGGGATATATCTCAATAGTAGAGTACCCTTGGGTAGAGTACCACAAAAATTCAAAATGAATTTTAACATCTCTTCTTGAAGTGGATTTTTCAAGCTCAGTAATTGATAAAAGGTAAAAATCTCATGATATGCAAAGTTAATATATTTATGTGTCCACTGGGTAATCCATTCTCAAATAAAGGTAATCCAAGTTCCCTTCATGATCCAGGACTATGCCATCCTGAAGAGATTACTGATTCTGTCTTGCACCTGTGTGATTTTGTCAGGACATCAGAAAATTAGGCCAGATGGGGATAATTGTATGCGTGACTCTTCCTTAGAATTCCTAGTACCCTCTGCAATATAGTGTAGCACCCTTCAATACATGACCTGTTAATAACCAAGTCACCCCTACAGATTCCCAAAATATCTCCTAAAGTAACAGTTGCTAGAAGCACTGATCTAGAGCAAGGGTCACTGAGCTCTTTATCTTTTTCTGTAGTAAAGTTCCATCGGAATATAGCAGTGCCTCTTCGTTTATGTACTATCCTTGTCTGTTTTCACCTCACAAGGTAAGAGTTGAGTAATTGCAAAAGAAATTGGTCAGTAGAACCTAAGGTATGTGTCATCTGGCCTGTAAGAAAAATTTTGCCAGGCTAAGACAGGAGGATTGGCCATGAGGCCAGTCTGGGCTACAGGGTGAGATTCTGTCTTTAAAAAAAGAAAGAAAAATTTGCCAACCCATGTTCTGAACCACCTACAACTACTAATAACTTGCCCTTAAAGGACTTCTGAGCACCAGAACTCACTGCATTTCTGAATTGTCTAGTTATTCATTTTTAATGTTTAAAAATATGTTTATTTAAATAAATGCTATTTACCTTAGAAGCAGAATTAGAGGTAGTTACTAGGGCACTAACAACTGAATGAACCAAGGTGTATTTTTAATTTATTTTTAAGGATGCATAGGGGAATAAAATATAATTTTGAGGAAAATGTTACTTCTTATTTGCTTAACTTTCGACTGGTTGAAAGGTTTAGAGGTACTTATTTGAGAAATGGAGAACATATTAAGTGTCCACAGGAGAAATTTATTTTGATGATGATATTTAGAAAGACATTTTTCTTTCTCCTCGTTCATTTTTACTTAACTTTGGAAAGATACGTTTTACATTTCTTATCTATAAAATGGGTGTATACCAGTGTTTTGGATATCTGTGAAGAGTGAATAAGGTAATGATCATCCTAAACCTTTGTGGACATTTCTTTATTCATCTCATTGTGTTTGGTTGTTCCAGGTGGAGTTTTGATGAAACAGTGACCCACTTCATCTATCAGGGCCGGTCAAATGATAGCAATAGAGAGTATAAATCTGTGAAAGATAAAGGAATACATATTGTTTCTGAGCACTGGCTTTTAGAAGTAAGGAATGTTTTTTTCTCCTCCCTTCTCTTTAACTGAGGGTATATGCACACATTTCAGTGCACAAACCAGTTTCAGTGCATGTAAATAGTTTGATAATCTTGGTTAACTGTATGGTGGCGTATGGTGAGAGCACACAATAGAACAGAACCACTCCTCCCATGAAGGATGCACCTCCAGACTCCTTCCTCTAGCCTCCCGCTGTTGTGTTTCTGTATCCCCCCCACCCCCCAACAGCTCTAGACTGACGAAGTGTCTAAAACATGGGTCTTTGGAGGTGGTGGTGGCAGGGGTGGGGGGGGGGGGTTGTCACTGAAGATCCAGACCACACCACTGTGTACTTTTTTTTTTTTTTTCCTGTAATAGGACTCAAACCCAGGGGATACTGACCTTTAATTTGAGAATTCAATACACCCATATCGTAAGAACAATTTGTCATTTATATGATAAATTTTCTTTCTATAATCTACTTTTAAAATCTTGTGGGGCTGTAGGTATAACACACTGGGTGGAATGCTAGCAAGTGTGTGGATGGCCCTGGGTTTAGTTCCCCAGCATCACATAAGCCAGGCGTGATGGCACAGGCCTATAATTCCAGTACTTAGGAGGCTGAGGCTGGAGGATTGTTTTGAGTTTGAGGCCATCCTGGGCTCAATAGTAAGTTCAGGACCATCCTGAACAACAGAGTGAGACTCTGTCTCAAAAAATATAATACCTCAAACTTGCCATTTTACTACATTTACTATATTGATTGTTCTTATCCTACTTAATAGCTTTTGGTCACTAAGGCTTTTTTGAGCTCTGTTTTAAAGTGAACCATTGTATTGCAGTGTGCTCAAGCATGTAAACATCTTCCTGAATCTCTCTATCCACACACTTACAATCCCAAAATGAGCCTGGATATCAGTGCAGTGCAAGATGGCAGACTCCACAATGACCAAGTACCCTCCGCTGTTTCTACAGCAAAGGACAGTGAGGTGGGTGACTTAGACCATGCATACCCCACCCTAAGCCGGATGCATAATCTTTGATTGCTGGGAGACCTTATACAGTGGCTTCATTGGCGATATTGGAATTTTCTTCTTTAAACAGATAGATCATTTGCCTATAGAAGAAAATAATATAGACAATCTCACCACCGGTAACAAAGAGTCAACACTATCAGGTGGAAGTGGAAAGACTGATTCTAAAGGAGGTAACATGTTTTAAATTATGAAAAGAAATATTTTTATATAACTGTCTATCCTTCATACAGAATATTTAATTTATATTAGATGGAAAAATAAAATGATTTTCTCTGTTACTAAATACTACCAGTGTATGTATTTGAGGATTGAGCTTGGGTTTCATGCCAGTTGTTAAGCAATAGTTTGTAAAGTGTAAAATGATGTAAGAGTAGCACCTGTAAGACTTATGGAAGTGGGCATTTTACAGAGTTAGTGTGATGCTGCCTTGTTTCGTTAATGATAGGTAATTTTTTTTTTTTTGAGACAGGGTCTCAACTCTGTAGTCCAGGCTGGTCCTGAACTCACTATGGAGCCCAGGCTGGCCTTGGACTCAAGACATTCCTTCTGCCTCAGCCTCCTGAGTGCTGGGATTACAGGCGTGCGCTACCACGCCCAGCTTATGTGGTGCTCGGGTACTTAGCACTTGACTTAGTGCTTGCTAATCAAGCACTTTAACCGCTGAGCCATTCCTCCAGCCCCAGTGATAGATAATTTTTTTAAAAATTGGTTCTTTGACTTAGCTATTTGCAGTGTTTTTCAGTGTTATAATATGTACAGTATTGGATATATTCCGGTGGCTTTAAATTTAACATTCTGTGGTTTTAAACATTCTTGTGGTTTTAAATTTAAGGTACTGAAGGAAGCATACTTTCTTTTATCCTTTTTCTCGATGTCACTAGTATTTTTTATTTATCTTCCTTAGCTGTTTTATTCAAATATAAATGTATTTATATGCCTAGAGATTTATGCTTAAAATTTGTTTCACACACATACAAATGTTTTTTCTTTAAAAAATATATAAACGTGGACTACCATAATGCTGTTTTGTTTTTGTGGTGGTGGGTATCATGCTAAGTGCTCTAATACTGAACTGTATCCCAAGCCCCCACACATGATATTTTAAATCTTGATCTTTTTATTTAACAATTGAGCTTGGAAATTGTTTTATATTGACACAGACAAACGTTACATGTGTGAGCTTGGTTCCACATCACTGCAGCAAAGCAAATGCCATAATAAAGATAGTCACATAGAAGTTTTTGGTTGTCCTGTGCACACAAAAAGTATGTTTACACTACCTTATAGTCTGTTAAGTGTGCAGTAACATTGTCAAATGCTGATGGTCACCTGAGCCATTGGCATGATGCAGCCTTTCTACTAGTGGATGGTCTCATCTCTGTTGATGGCTGGTGACTAATACTGAAATTTGGGGTAGCTTTGGCAGTTAGTTAAAATAAGGCAGCCATGAGGTTTACCACACAGACTATTCTTGAGAAATTTCTCTGTAGCATACACAATAGAATTTCTTTCAAAATTGGAATTAGAGCCGGGTGTGGTGGTACATGCCTATAATCCCAGCACTCAGGAGCCTGAAGCAGGAAGATTACCGTGAGTTTGAGGCCAACCTAGGCTACATAGTAAATTCAGGAGCAGTCTATACCAAAGAAGGAGACCCTGTCTGAAAAAAGTTGGAGTTAAAAGCTGGGCATCATAGTGCATGCCTGTAATACTAGCAATTGAGAGGCTGAGGCAGGAGGATTGCTGAGAGTTTAAGGCCAGCCTGAGCTGCAGAGTAAGATCCTGTCTCAAAAAAAGGAAGAAAAAAAGAAAAAGTTGGAGTTAGTGTGCAAACTCTGCCTCTCTGCCTCTGC
Source organism: Ctenodactylus gundi (assembly GCA_004027205.1). Taxonomy (NCBI): domain Eukaryota; kingdom Metazoa; phylum Chordata; class Mammalia; order Rodentia; family Ctenodactylidae; genus Ctenodactylus; species Ctenodactylus gundi. The sequence goes on along the minus strand of PVKB01003546.1, from coordinate 126,642 downwards.
GTTGTCAACAAAGTATGTGATAATCTAATTTTCATCAGAGCATATTTCATCTCAAGAAACCCCTTTCTTTGATCACCCATAAGAAGTGCCCCTCATACAGTATTTTTTTTTACAGCAATTTAGTCACATCCTCACCAGGTTCCACTTCAGGTTCTGCTTCTCATTCTAGTTCTCTTGCTATTTCTACCAACTGAGTTCCTTTGTCCAGTGGAATCAGAGCCCCTCGCAGTTATCCATTCCAGAAAACTCTGAATGTATTTTGCCTGTGTCTGTGAGAGGTTGTCTATCCATGGCAGCTATAGTCATATGAAAAAAAATTTTTTTTGAGAGAGAGACAGGGTCTCATTCTATAGTTAAGACTTGACCTGAACTCACTGTGGAGCCCAGGCTGGTATCAAACTCAGTCAATCCTCCTGCTTTGGCCTCCCAAGTGCTTATGTGGTGCTGGGAAATTGAACTCAGGGCCTTGAGCTTCTTGGGCAAGCACTTTAACTGCAGAGTTATTCCTCTAGCCCATGAAATGTGTTTCTTAAATAAGACTTGAAAGTTGAAATTACGTAACTCACAGGCTGCAAGAATGGGTATTGAGTTAGCAGGCAAGGAAACAACATTCGTTTCCTTGAGCATCTCCATCAGATCTCTTGGGCAGTGTGGCATGGCCACATGCATAATCAGGGGGCAAAAATCTTTTTTCTAAGCAGTTAAGTCTCAACAGTGGACTTGAAGAAGTCATCAAACCATGCTATAAACAGTTCTCTCAAGAGAACTGTGATTCAGGCTTTGTTTTCAATTTAGAGAGCACAGGCAGAATAGATTTACTGTTTATTCTTAAAGGCCCTAGGATTTTTAGAATGGTAAATGAATATTGGCTTGAACTTAAAGTCACTAGCTACATTGGCCCCTAACAAAAGTCAGCTTTGATTTCTTTGTTTTGTTTTTTAGAGATCATCTTCCTTTGAGACAGATTATGTATATTCCAGTCTAGTCTCAAATTTGTAATCTTACTGCTTTAGCCTTCTGAGTGTTGCCATTACAGATGTGCACCACCACACCCAGCTTCCTTTGTAACTTTGATACCTTGAATCCTGGCATTGACTTCCCTCAAGCCATGAAAGTTCTAAATAGCATCTTCAACCTAAGCCTTTCTTTGTTTATGTTGAAAATCTGCTGTTCACTGTGGCCACCTTCCTCAAGTAGCTCTGCGCATATGTGAGTGTGATGCTACTAAAGTGGCAGAGCGGGAAAGGAGCTCTAGGAAAGGGCCATCACTGCAGGTCTAACTATTTCACATACAGTCTTTGTAGTAAGGCTGCCTTTATATTCTTAGAGTTCATGGCCCCAGTACATTACACCCTGAAGCAAGTATTTGGTAACTGTCAAGTCATTAACTTTGCATTCCACCAGATCTAGACAAAATAGTTAAGAAATTGTCAACAAGAGAGATTTACCTCAATTGGCATTTTTTTTTTTTTCAAGCTCTGACACAGACTTTGGAAATGAGAGAAAACTTCCAAAAGCAGCTGCAGGAGATAATGTCTGCGACCTCCATCGTGAGGCCCCAAGGGCAGAGGGTTTCCCTGTCACGGAGCAGTTGTAACAGTGCCTCTTCAACACCAGAGCTTTCCAGTAGGATTGGGCGGAGTAGAGTCCTGGAGGCACTGAGGTGTGTACCTGTCACTGGGGACAGAAATACTCGGTGACTTGAGCGGGGAGCTTCTTATTTAGGTACCTGCTGACTCAGTTTTATGATTTAGGCTAACTTTGTTTTTGTTTTTTAAATAAGCAGTAAAGCAGTGAAAGGATTGTACAGCTGGGCCTTATTTCACCCAAACATATATATTGTATTCCATTTTTATCATTGGTTTTGACCTGTTCTGACTAGATTTCCCCTTTTTTTCCCCACCATTTTTGTTAATATGTATATGCAATACATAATGTGTACAGTGAACTTGAGTATTTTTGCACCTATATATTACATCAATATTATGATCTCTTCCCCTCCCCATTTTGGCCCTCCCAAAACTCTCCCCATCCTCCCGTAACTCCCACTGTCACAGTCATTTGGTTCTGTAAGAATGCCTGTGTTCTGGGTTTCCTAAATCAGAGAAGCCATGCAATAACTGTACCTGACTCTCTTCACCACTCAGATCACCACTCTTTAGCTCAGCTTCCCACCCCTAGCAGGGGCTGCAGTGGCCATATCTTGATGCCTCTTCTCTGGGTCCAGCAGAGCCTTTTATTGGGATGATTTGCCAGAAGTTCTTTTTTTCTGTATTTTACTATATCTTTGTTGAGACTCTTGAATGTGGATTCACCTTTCAGTTCACATAAGAAGATAACTATAACAGATGAAATTCATAAGGCTAGAAAATATGAGAACGGAAGAAGTTAAATTTCAAAATCCCTTAGCTGAGGACTGATAGGAAAATGTTTGTACATTCATGAGACATTCAGGCTGTCATTGCATCAATCAGTTTTCTTAGAATAAACATAAATCCAAGACCAAATGAGTGAATTTCAACATTAAACAAGCTTAAGTCTATATTAAATTGCTGCATTAAATGCACTTAAATCTGTATCACATAAGTATACTACACTTAAAGCAATAGAGCAGCATGCTTGGTTACTTCAGATTTTTTTTTTTGACTTTCATGAGTTATTTACTCACATTTCACAGTAACTAACATTTTGCCAGATTTGGTGTATCATTTTACCTACCTCTCCATCGCTAACTTCATGCATACATATTTTTAAAGATTCTATACCACTTCCTCATGTTGAATGTGATTGTTATGTTTTGCAAACTTATATACTATTAAAAATAATAATTATGGGGGAAGATCCCTGATTTTACAAGACAGTTGGTACTGTTTTAGAAGGATACAAATCAAATTATTCAAATATCAGTCTAGTATTTTTTGTTACACTTTCTCTTTAGGTGTTTCCTTTCCTCCATATTTTTGGTACTGCTTGTCTCTGCTTCTCTCAAAGATTCCTTCAAGTATTTTCTGCAATGCTGGGCTAGTGGTCTCAAATTTGTTTAAGAATTCTTGGTCATGAAAAATTTTCACTTCTTCAATTTTCAGGGCTAATTTTGCTGGATATAACAGTCTGGGCTGACACTTGCTGTCTTTTAAAGCTTGAAAGATTTTGCTTCAGGCTCTCCTGTCCATTAAAGTTTGCATTGAGAAATCTGCAGTAATTTGAATGGTATTTGTCTTGGTAGAGTAATGTCTGTTTTTCTCTTGCTGTTTATAATATCCTCTCTTTATGTTGTATTTCTGAAGTTTGGATTTTGATATGTTGTGGCGAATCTCATTCCTGGTTGAGGTTATTTGGTGCTCCATAAGCTTCTTGTACCTGGAAATTAATTTCTTTTTCTAGATTAGGGAAATTTTCCTCCACTATATCAGTGAATAAATTCTACCTTTGGTACTGTCTTTTACTCTTTATCCCACACCCATAATTCTGAGATTGGCTCTATTTGAATCATCCATCAGCTGTTATATCCAGCTACTTTGCTTATTTCTAATTTTGGAGTCGTGCCTAACTATAGCATTTGTTTCCTCAGCCTTGGCTTTAAGGACTGAAATTCTGTCCTCACAATATGTACGTCATCTTCCCCTGCATGTACGTCATCTTCCCCTGCTTTCACATATATTTTTCATACCTTGAATTACAGCTATATTTTTTTCAGGTTTTCTGCTTCTCTATCAAAATGTTCTTTCATATCTTGCATTTCCTTATTTACCTCAGCCAACTTTTAATTTGTGGCTTCCGTATGCTCAGTGAGCTTTGTCTTCATTAGAACCACTATTTGATTAGTAAGATCCTCTTTAAGCCCACTGACCAATGCTTGCATTTCTTTGAGAACTGTTTGTTTGGCTCGTTTATTTGCTTTTTGACTTAATTCCCTATGATTTCCACTATTTCAGGGCCCTTGACAGTTTCTGGGATCTCAGGCATTTCTGTGGATGTCCTGTCTCCTTCCCATGTTTCTGTTGTTGAGGGACTTCGCTTTAAAGGCCTAGCCTAGAGTTTTCTTTGAATTGAGTATTAGGGTGTGTCAGGGAAGCCAAAATTCCTCTGAGTTTTGTGCTGGGAGTAGCCAGGGAGGGAGCATCTAACAGTCCAATGGCCTCTAAGGTATCTTATTCACTCCTTTCCCCCTCATCAAAACTCTGCCGCCAGTCCTGGCTTCCCTCCCCCAAGGGCTGGTTCTCCACCCTTGGTGGTCTGCCCATTACACCCTAGCTTGGTCAGATGTTCAGGGCTCCACACAGGCTTTCCTCTCTCTGCAGATGTCTGCACTCCAAGGCTCCCAGCCACTTACAGATGGCCTGGGATGGCTTCCTAGGCTGCTGTTTTTTTCCTCTGCTTCCTATGTTCCTTCAGGATTTCTGGTCTTCCCCTGGCATCCTTTTAATTGTTAGGGTGCTCCTCCCTGTCCTAGCTACATTGAACAGGCGGGTTTTTGAATAAACTCCCAACTTTTTAAGTGGGTCCATGAGGAGAAATTGTGCAGCTCTGTTACTCAGCCACCATCTTGACTGGAAGTCTGTTTTCCACTTTCTGTCCCTTACTCCAAGCAGGTTTAGAGTTCTTACTTGAAAGAAGCGGACACAGTTTTGGCCCATTCAGGTGAAATGGGTGGGTTTGCATGGTATGGCCCACAGTTGGCCCTAATTTCAGTATGATCAATATGAGATGTGACTGATACCTTTTTTATTGTCTCCTCTAAGACAAAATTTAAGATCTAGTTTACCTGGTTTGAAGTAGATTTGGTGGGCAGCCATTCCCCTCTGTTCTTTAGTATTAATATTAAACATGAATACATATATATATATATATATACACACATGCAAAATTTTATACAGGTATTTCTTGTTGGAACTAAAGCCTTTTGTCTTTATTAATCTGTCTTCTACAAAAGGTGATTGTAGTTCTTAGTGCATTGTGACTTAAATTCATTCATATAATTTTTTTCCTGATAAGGAAAAATCTCTAATTGTGTGGTATGTTATAGGATTGTATCTTTCAGCTGATTAGTTGACCTGTTCATTTATCTTATGCTGAGGCCAATTCTTTCTCAGTACTGAGTAAAATGGCCTTTTATTTAATATATTGCAGATAATGTTTAATCTTTTAAAGAACTTCAGTCTTGTGCCAACTCAGAATTAATAAATTACCTTGAGAGTGAAAGGCCATCTTCCTTGTTTGTGGGAACTTTCAATTAGCATCAGTCATTCTTGGTAAACTGCTTTTACTAAGAATGTGTGCACCTGAAGAGCACAGCTGGAATTTTAGATGTTTAGGTCAAACTTGTTTAAAGGGCTGGAAGAATAGCACGGTAGTTAGAGCACTTGCCTAGCAAGCATAAGGCCCTGAGTTCGATTGCCCAATACCACAGAAGCCAGTTGTGATGATGCAATCTAACTTGTGAGTTTTATACATTTGTATTTTATTATGGCTGTTTATTTAAAGTTGTCACTTTTATTCCTTAGGCAGTCCCGTCAAATAGTACCTGATGTCAACACAGAGCCCTCCCAAAATGAACAGATCATTTGGGATGACCCCACAGCACGGGAGGAGAGAGCCAGGCTGGCCAGTAACATGAAGTGGCCCAGCTGCCCCACACAGCACTCTGACCTGCAAGTTGATGTTAAGAAGTTGGAAGATTCTCCTTTTCAGGAGCCTTTGCCTGATCCAGAAATTACCGAACAAGGTAATAGGACAGAAACCTGTTTACTTGCTGTGTTGGGTACATGTCAGCCTCTTGAGGATAAGTGTGTTGTGTTTCTCTAGGTTGTATCTGCAACTGAGACACTTACCAGACTGGAGATTTAGGATTAGGCAGTTTTTTCCAGACATAGTTTGCACCATTTTTCTTTCTCATCCTTTTATGTGCTTGCTTATCTCCCATGTATCTCATTTTCAGTTTTAGGAATTCTACTCTGTGTATATGTACATTTGATCTTTGTGTTATATGAGGTCTTTTCTGAGTTCCCTTATTTTTTCCTGAGCTTTAATTGTTCCCCCCCTCAGTATGTGTGTGAATGTGCGTATTGTTAAAGATTGAACCCTGGACTTTCTCCATGCCAATAAGCAAGTGCTCTACCTGTGAACTTAATTCCCAGCCTTGAAAACATAACACTTCATTTTTTTTCCACTTTCTCTTTTGTACATTGTATGATTATTTTCCTATGCTAGATGTGTGGATCATCTCTGCTCCGATTTTCTCTGTGTGTTAAAATGCTTTCATTTTGCAAATTTGGATTATACTTTATTGATGAAAAGTTAGTAATTAAAGAAAGGGATAGAGAAACCCAGATAGCCCATTTGCCTTCTTAAAACTAATTAATTGCCTCTACTCATAAGCTCTAGAAATAGAACTGCATGTACTTTTCACCTTGAGGAATTTATATTTGTGTTTAGTTTCCTCTTAGCTAACAGAAATGAGAATATTTCCCAGAATTTGTTCGTATTTATATCTTAACAATATCACACTTAACCTTTTATTGCCTTCAGCTGTTTGTGATCCTGGAAACATGTGTGAAACTAGAGCCTCCAAAAACCCGATCACTGAAGAACTGGAAACTCCAACAAAAGACAGTCACCTGATCCCAACACCTCAAGCCCCCAGTATTGCCTTCCCCTTGGCCAACCCGCCTGTGGCTCCACACCCTAAGGAGGTTTGTTGATTTGTGCTATTACCATGGGGGTTTTTAATATTGCTGTTAAGCTGAAGAAGTCATCAAATAAGAAAACTGCCTCTCTTTTCATTGTATTGCCTATTTGATAACTCAGAAAACTGAGTGAAATGCCACTCGAAGTTACAGATTCCTTTTTTGCTTATTTTTTCTAAAATAAAACTCTTCCGTTCTAGATTGTAACAATAGAGGAGACTCGTGAAGAATTAAAAAAACAGTACATATTTCAGTTGTCATCACTGAATCCTCAAGAACGTATTGATTATTGTCATTTGATTGAAAAACTAGGTACGTGTATTTTATTTTAAAATGTGTCATTATATTAACCTTATTTAGATGTTAAATGAAGTCACTATATTCTTAAGGGGTAGAAATTGAGAAAAAGAATGTGGGTAACTTGCTTAAGACAATGTATTAGAATTTTGATTTTATATAGTCATTATATCACGGGACTTAAAGATTGAAATTGAAATCAATTGTTAGGGCTTAAGAATTTCCCATACCAGAGCATTTGTATACTAAAGAAACTTTGGGCAAAAATCATTGAACTTAATGGGCTTCCACTATAGACAAAAGTGTATTTCAGTGGACTTGAACATGTCATGACAGCAAGAGAGGAGCACCTTCTCGTTGAGCATTGCCATCTGCCCTCTCAGTCAGGCTGTCCCCTGACATTAGAATCATCAGACTAGAAAAAGGACTTGGAATGGTCTTAGCAGCTGTGTCCAGTAAGACTAGGACATGAGCCAGTGTGTCGTTTTACCTTTTCTTGTGACCGTATTTTAAAATTAAAAAGAAACTGTTGAAACTCACTTGAAACATAAATATTTTCAGGGCTGGAGGAATGGCACAGTGCTCAAGGCCATGAGTTCCATTCCCCAGTACTACATAAGCTGGGCATGGTGACACACACCTGTAATCCCAGCACTGGGGAGGCTGAGAGGGGAGGATTGCTGTGAGTTTAGGACTAGCCTGCACTACAGAGTGAGACCCTGTCTCAGGAAAAAAAGATACACACAGACACACACTCACACACACTTTCAGTGTAATCAGTTTAAAATATCAGGAAGATATTAAAAAATTCATGAACCTTACATGTATTTTACATTTATTGTAAAACTCACTCTGGGCTAGCTGGTATTTGACAGCCATGTGTCCATTGGCTGTTATGTTGTACCCAGCAGCTCTGGAGACTTAGACAAATTAGAGTAGGTCAGCTTAGGCTGACAGCTTGATGTGCAGAGACAGAACATTAAAAAATAGCATTGGGTAGCACTCAGGGATAGAACTGTTGCCTATTGTGTGGGTTCCTGGGTTCCATTCCCAGGGGTGGAAAAACAGGAGGGAATGTTTGAAGTGTAAGCATAGGAAAGTATTGGTATTTGTAGACTCTAGGAGGCATGTATCTGGAATTTCATTTTACTATTGTGTCTATTATTTCAAAGTTTTGGGGAAACATAATTCTGTGTGTAGGGGCGTGGTATAGTGTATGTGGCTGTATATGTGAGTGTATATCGATATATATCCATATGCACACACACACACACACACACACACACACACACACACACATATATATATATATATATATATATATATATATACATAAAGTCAAGTTTTTAATTTAAATACTTTGATGAATTTTGTGTATAAATAATTTCTGTGCATGGTTAAGATTACATTTCTCTTAGGAAATTAAGAGCCAATAAAGTATGACAGCTTTCCCTTTGTATAGGTGGGTTAGTGATAGAGACGCAGTGCTTTGACCCCAGCTGTACCCACATTGTTGTGGGCCATCCACTTCGAAATGAGAAGTATTTAGCCTCCGTGGCAGCTGGAAAGTGGGTGCTACATCGTTCCTACCTTGAAGCATGCAGGACTACTGGACGCTTCATGCAGGTTTGTATTCATATTCAAGCACAAATTCCATGTCGTGTCTTAAGGAATCTCCACAGATGCACTGTCCATATGTGTAATTGAAATAGCCACGTATGACCAGGTAGGTTATATCAGGTTGTCAGTATCAAAATAAGAAAAAATTACAGAACCAGATTCAGTTTTATTCACCATAAATATTTAATTTACATGTTAGTGGTTTTTAGTTTACACTCTTAATATGAAAAAGTTTCAAGATTATCTCATTTTAAGCTTTTGTCTTCACCATTAGTCATTATTAAGCTAATAATTGTAAGCTAACTGTTACTGTAGTATCCATCTTGGGGAATTTTTGTTGTTGTTGTTTGTTTTGTGTTTTTGAGAAAGCATCTTGCAATGTAGCTCACACCAGCCCTGAACAAATGCTCCTCTAACTTACGTTTCTTCCATGCTTACAAAATGTTTGCGTACTAAATAGTATGTTTACCTTTAGTCTCTGTTATATTGGAATGCATAGCCATAGCTTTCATCTTACTCAATTAAAGCTTTCTTGAGTGTCACAAGGCCCAGAGTTGAATTCTCATACACCACATAAGTTGGGTGTGGTGGTGCTTGCCTGTAGTCTCAGCACTCAGGAGGCTGAGGCAAGAGGATTGCCAGCCTGAGGTACGTAGTTCAGGACCAATCTGGACTGCAGAGCAAGACACTTTCTTAAAAGAAAAAGAAATCTGTGTAGTTCAGTAGCTCCGTACATTGGAAGAACTGAAAACATTTATTGGACTGACTGTAGGAAGAAGACTATGAATGGGGAAGCAGTTGCATACTTGATGTGTTGACTAGCATCAGTGTACAGCAACGAAGACTGGCCCTTGCAGCAATGAGATGGAGAAAAAAGATCCAGCAGAGACCGGAATCCGGAAATGTTGAGGTATGGTTATATTAGATAAGACGAATGGTTTTCAATGGGTGACTATTGAAGTTTTTGGGGTTTTGTAGAGAATGTGCTTACCAGGCCCAGTGGCACGGGCTTGTCATCTGGCACTACGGGGGGCTGAGGGGCAGGGGAAGCACAAGCTCAAGCACAGCCTGAGAAACTTAATAAGGCTGTGTCTCAAAATGAAACATATGGAAATGGGCTGGGTTGTAGCTGAGTGTGAAGGCCCTGTACTCTGTCCCCAGAAGTGCGCGCGCGCGCACACACACACACACACACACACACACACACACACACACACAGACACACAGAATACGTTTGACCAAGTATTTTTACTTTTTTTAATCTCAATCTATATGCTTAGATTGGCATTCTAAATTGAGCTTAATGTTAATTACTAGTTCTTATAAACGTGTTTGGTAGTAAGGTACATATTATGGTTTACATCTAAAATCTACACCAAAAGTCTCTTGTACTCAGAGATGGCCTTTTGGAAGGTGATTAAGCGTGGGGACCCCATACCTATGCCATCAATGAGTTCATGGATGAATGTACTATTAGACAGGAGGCCTGGTTGGAGTGGGACTACTAGGTGAATGACCTAGAAGGGTGTGTTGACTACTGTTCCTTTTTTCTTTTTCCAGTCCTGATAATTGAACCCCAGGGGCTTTATACTTAACTACATCCCTAGCCACCACCCCACCACCACCCCCTTTTTGAGACAGGGTCTTGCTGGACTTGAGCTTGCCATCCTCCTGCTTCAGCCTCCACAGTGCTGGGATTATAGGTCAGTACCAGCATACCTGGCCATATGATGGCTCTTTTTAAATAAGTTATATGTGTAAAATGTGGCCTGTACCACATTTCTTTCAAGGAATCTTCAGCTCTAGCTTCAGAGGTTGCTAATTGAGGCCCATAGACTTATCCCACAAAGAATTTGTAGGTCATGTTCACAAAGTCAGTGTATTTTAGATGGATAGGGGAAAATACTTCCTTATTTTTCCTAACCTGTAATTGAAAGTTAGCATGTCCTTTAATAGCACTTTTGAGGTGGGGCGTAACACACATGTCTGGTCCTATCTATCTCCCCATTTCCCTTTTTTAGGCACCCCCCCCCACCTTGCCCTTGTTTTCTTTCTCTTACCTAATAGTAGTCTCATCCTATTTTCATGATGTCTTAGACCTCTTCCTTCTTTCCTTCCTTCATTCGTTCGTTCCTTCCTTCCTTCCTTCCTTCCTTCTTTTTCTTTCTTTCTTTATTTTTGAGATGGGGTCTTTCTCTGTAGCCCAGGCTGGTCCTGAACTCACTATGCAGCCCAGGCTGGCTTTGGACTCACAGGCAATCCTCTGGCGTCTGCCTCCCAAGTGCTGGGATTACAGGTGTGTGCCACCATGCCTAGCTTTATGTGGTGCTTGAACTCAGGGCCTTGAGCTTGCTATGCAAGTGCTTTAACTGTTGGTGTCATTCCTCCAGCCCTTCGTGCCACCTTAAACCTTGCATCTCAGCAAGAACACAGGAGCTTGTCTTTTTGAGTCCAGCTTATTTTGCTCAAAAGGACAATATCCATGTCCATCCATTTTTCTGCAAGTGATGAAATTTCATTCTCTTCATGGCATATCACATGTTCTTTATCCATTCATCTATTGGTGGGCACCTAAGCTGCCACTCTATGTTGACCGTTGTGAATCATGCCACAGCAAACACGGATGAGAGGTGTGAGAGTTGGTAATGCTAACTGCATTTCCTTTGGGCATGTACCAAGGAGTGGTATAGCTGGATCAAACGTAGCTATATTTTTAGTGTTTTGAGGAACCTCCTTGTTGATTTCCAAAGCACGTGCACCAATTTACATTCCTACCAGCCGTGTAGGATTTCTTTTTCCCTCCATCCTCACCAGCAGGCATTTATTTATTTATTTGGTGTTTTCTGATTGATTGTTTTGTTTGTATGAGACAGAATATTACTCTGTAAGACCAGCCTGACTACAAAATAGGAGCCTGTCTTTAAAAAATAAGTTTCAGGTCTTATATCTAGGTCTTTGATTCATTTTAAATTGATTTTTGTATCAGGTGGGAGATAGGGATCTGGGTTTTGTGGGCGGGTGTCCTATTGGGATTGAGTCCCAATGTCTTCACACAGCAGTCTTGCCTCTGCCTCCCAAGTGCTGGGATTACAGGCATGTGCCACCGTGCCTGGCTCATGTGGTGCTGGGGAATAGATTTCATGGCCTTGTGCCTGCGAGGCAGGCGCTTTAACTGCTGTGCTATTCCTCCAGCCCCAGGAGGATCAACGCTCAATGTTATGTAATCATTAAATTGCTTTCTTCATCCCTCAGTTTTTTATTGATGGCCGAATGTGTGCAGGATACAATTACTGTTTACTTCAGAGTGTTCTGACCAGAGACAAGTACACTGTGACAAACTAAAAGTTATAAGAGTTGCTGTTGGCATAAAACGGATTCTGCAGATCATCTGTATTTTGTCACCAGTTACGATTTTTCTGTCAATAGGGAGCGTTTAGCGGATGGAAGGTTATTTTGCATGTTGACCAATCCCGAGAAGCAGGATTCAAACGCCTTCTTGAATCAGGAGGAGCAAAGGTTTGTATTTAGTCCGTTTGCTGAATTCCTCAGTAACATTTCCTCTAGTGTGGGATCACATTCCTAAAGTACATTCGTGGAGCTGAATAGTTTTGGGACACTGGTAGATTTTGATGCTTCTTGTTTTTTCACTAGGTGCTGGTTGGTTACTCTGTGCAGTTACTGAAAGAGGCCACACATCTCTTTTCTCACTTTAATAAACTGAAACCGGATATCTCAGGAGTTAATATAGCAGAAGCTGCTGCCCAGAATGTGTACTGCCTGAGAACAGAGTACATTGCTGATTATCTTACACAGGTTTGTGACTTCTGTCCTTAATTTCCTCGTTGCCAGACATAGGCTTATATATATATAGATGAGTAACTGTGCAGCAAACCTTGTCATCGTCCTATTTTTTAAATTTTTTAATGTGTTAGTTCAGACTGGCCTCAAATTCATGGCAGTCTTGCCTCAACTTCCAGAGTGCTGGGATTATAGGCATGTACCACCATGCCTAGCTTATGTGGTGCTGGGGAATTGAACTCAGGGCCTTGCATGCTTACAAGGCAGATGTGCTAACCAGGCTGGGGAGTGCTACATCAAGCGTTAAGTGCCCGCATTAGATTCCCCAGCACCACATAAGCTGGGCGGTGTGCCTCATGCCTGTAATTCCAGAACTCGGGAGGCTGAGGCAGGAAGATTGCTAGCCTGGTCTACAGAGCAAGACCCTGTCTCAAAACGAAACAAAACAAAAGACTCTAACCACTGTGACCCTTGTGCTATTGCCCCCAGCTATGGCTTCTTTTTTTTTTTTTTTTTTGAGACAGGGTCTCCCTCAGTAGTCTAGGCTGGTTCTGAGCTCACTATGTACCCAGACTGGCCTCAAACTCACGGCAGTCCTCCTGCCTCAACTTCCTGAGTGCTAGAATTACAGGTGTGCACTACCACACCCAGCTTATGTGGTACTAGTAAATCGAACTCGGTTACTTAGCATTTGCTAAGCATGCGCTTTGATCACTGAGCTATTCCTGCAGCACCCCCAGCCCTGTCTTCTTAAGAGAATATGAGTCACCTCCTATTCAGCCTCTTGCAGTTTCATTACATGTTTTATAATAATGGAAACATGGAAACATTTAGTGATAAAGCTATAAATCCAACTACCTCTAAAAGCCGTAAGAGTGCCTCTTAAAGTGTTGAGTATAAAAATAGCAGATATTGGTGCTGGAGGAATGACTCAGTGGTTAAAGTGCTTGCCCAGCAAGTGCTAAGTACCCAAGTTCGATTCCCTAGCACCACATAAGCCTGGTATGGTGGTACACACCTGTAATCCCAGCACTCAGCAAGACCCTGTCTCAGAAACAAAGGAAACAATTCACTAAGCAGTAGTAATTGACTAACCAAATGCCTCTGTGTTTCACATTTAGTCCTTTTACCTGTGCAGCCATTACGAAAATCCTAGCTATCCCCATTGTATGTGACCCACACACTTTTTGTTTTTGAGACAGGTTCTTGCTCTGTAGTCCAGGCTGGCCCTGAACTCCCTGTGTAGCCCAAGCTGGCCTCAAATACACAGCAGTCCTCCTGCCGCAGCCTCCCAAGTGCTGGGATTACAGGTGTGCATCACCGGCCCAGTTTATGTGGTGCTGGGGAAACAAACCCAGGGCCTAGTGCCTTGCTAGGCAAGTGCCCTAACTGCTGAGCTACCCACCCCTAGCCTCATACACTTACTTAATTCCGGGGGTGGGGGGCGGGGAGTGAGACTCTGTCTTACTAGGTGTCTTCACCCACTATAATGTGCTCATTGGCATACCTTGCAAGGCTTATTTTCTTTTAAGGCCTGTTGTTGAGTATGCATTTTAAGTTTTGCTGATGAGAGTAAAGTAGCCAGGTGCTTTGGCACATGCCTAGGATCTCAGTAATTGGCAACAGTGTAAAGAAATCTTGTCACTTGATTCCTTAAAAGTTTGAAATCAGAAAATAAGGTGTTTTACTTTTCCTTATAGGAATCCCCTCCACCTATAGAAAATTATTGTCTTCCAGAAGCCATCTCGTTTCTTCAGAATAACAAGGAACTGGGACCTGACTTGTCCCAGAAGAGGAAAGCTCCTGCAGAAAAGGCGACACTCAAACGAGCGCGAGTTCGCTAACCGCACAGCGCTTTTTGTTGCTGAACTTTAAGCCTGAGTGCTGTGTGATGAACTTAGAGGGAGTGCCTGAAGGACTTTGCTTCAGAATATGATGGTGATCCCACTGGAAGGTTTTTTTTTTAACACCTGGAATATAATCACTGATGTACTAACTGTGCCTTAATTAAAAGGAAGAAGTTATGTAAATAGCAAAGAAGTCCAACTTTTTAGCTATTTTGATTTTTAAACCACCTAGATTTTTGTTGAGGGGCCACTCATTCGTGTAAATTTCCTAGCCGTAGCTCGGGGGAAGTCTGAGGAGGGTCATCAATTTTGTCTCAGTGTCCTTTCCATTAATGCCAAAGACCAAAAGTTGTCAACTGGGGTTTGTTCATGTTTTCCCATTTTTTTTTTTAATCTTCGCACCATTTTACCTCTTTTTAACAGGTTAAAGAGGAGGCGGGGCTCTAAACTTAAATGTGTAAGCCGGGTGTGGTGGTGCACTCCTGTAACCCTAGCGCTGGGGAGGCTGAGGCAGGATTGCTGTGAGTTGAAGGCCAGCCTGGGCTTTGTAGTCCAAGAGCAGACTGGACTGCAGAGTGAGACCCTGTCTCAAAAATAAATAAACTTAAATTGTGTGTTTGTGTGTGTGTGTGTGTGTGTGTGTGTGTGTGTGTGTATTGTATTTTTGTAAACCTCTATCATGTTTGCCAAGTTTGGACATCAAAACTTGGAAAATGTGATGATAAAGAACAAAAATTAGCATTAAAGATGTGCTCAGATCTGTTGAAGCAATGAAAAGATTTGTAAAACTTAGATTAAAATTGAATAGTCAATTACATTTCTGATGTTTGTGACTTATACATAGTTTTGTATGATCAGATTTCCTCAGTGTGTAGAAGGGGAGTGTTCCTGCCCCTCAAGTTTTGACCTAGTTCATAGGACTAAAAATGTTTCTGCTGATTCTGGGAACTGAGTCCAGGCCTTGGTCATAGTACTCAGCACGTGTGCTACTTCTGAACTACACCTTGACCATTCAGAACTGGAGCTGCAGTTGGAGGAGTGGCACCCTGAGTTTGATTCTCCAGTACCACAGAATCTGGGCATGGGTGCATATTTGTAACTCCAAGCGCTTGGGAGGCTGAGGCAGGAGGATCGCCAGGAGTTTGAGTCCAGCCTCGGCTACATAGTGAGAGCCCAAGACCAGCTTGGACTATGGAATAAGACCCTGTCTCAAAAATAAGTTGGTTTTCTTAGTTGACAGATGAAGCACAGCCTGTGTGGTCTGAGATAGCCTTGAACTCTGTAACCTGGCTGAGCCTCAACCTTGGCTTCCTCTATTCTCAGCCTTCTTGGGGTCTGGGATGACAGGTGAGTGCCCCATGCCCAGCTCCCTGGGTGGTGAGCACCCAGCGAAGTGCCTCTGCACTGAACTGTGTCCCCAGGCCATTTTTTAGTTTTGACTTTGAGACATGGTCTCATTGGGCTTGAAGTTGTGATTCTCCTGCCTCAGTCTCCCAGGATGCTGGGATTCTAGGCCTGGGCCACTAGGCCAGCTCTCTCCAAACTTGTTGAGCACATTGTTGGTAAATTATCATGATCCTGGGCTGGAGGAATAGTTCAGCAGTTAAAGCACTTCCCTAACAAGTGGTAAGTACCTGAATTTGATCCCCCTAGCAGTACATAAACCAGGCATGGTGGTATAGGCCTTTAATCCCAGTACTCAGGAGGCTGAGACAGGGGTGTTACCTTGAGTTTGAGGCTAGCCTGGGCTACACAGCGAATTAGGACCAACCTGGACTACAGGGCAAGACTCTTGTCTCAAAAAAAAAAAAAAAAATTACCATGGCCCTGGGTGTATTTTTTCCCCCATCAGATAAAATTAATCTGCTCTTCTGCCAAAATTATAGACATTTTCCAGTTTGGGTCCCAGCCATAGCTGGCACTGTGAGGGCCCCAGATAAGCATCTATGGCATCTGGTTCACATTTCGTGGGCCACTTTACCTGTCTATGCCCTAGTGTCACCAAGAGTTGTTATCTTACATGAGAACGCCAAGCCAGGCCCTGTGCTGCAGGCCTCTAATCCCAGCTTTCTGGGAGGCTCTGGCAGGAAGATCACAAGCTTGGACGCAGACTGGGCAGGTTAGTGACTTAGTGAAACTCTGTCTCAAAATCAAAAATAAAGAGGGCTGGTGTGAGACTCTGGGCTCAATCCCTAGTTCTACAACAACCAAGAAAAAGAAGTCTGGAGGAGAAGCACAGTGGATAGAGTGGTTGTCTAGCAAGCACAAGACCCTGAGTTCAGTTCTCACAGCACATAAACTGGGTGGTGGAGCACACGCTTGTAATCCCAGCAATTGGGAGGCTGAGGAAAGAAGAGTACCATGAGTTCAAGGCCAGCCTAGACTACCAGACTCCATCTCCAAAAAGTAAATGTCAGTAAACTGGGTACTAGCTCTGTGCTTCATGCTATGGTTTGGGGTAGTCATTCAGCAGAGCCATTTCAAGCTTGTTTAACATTTGGGAATCTGGCAAATAATTACTGCTTTTAATTTGCAAAGACTTGGGCGATTGCATAGTACATATGTTTAGGTAGGTGATTTCAAGTCAAAAGAATGTTACAATTTCCAAGGCAATAGAAACTGGTAAGAGGAGAGAAGTAGCCCAATCAACATGAACCCCAGTGAAGGATAAGTTGGTGGTCGAGGAAAAAACTCTTTACAGAATAATTTCAGCTAATAAATGATGATACAAGACATGACACCCAGTACCATCATAGGTGCAGGTAGTCGTGATAACTGGCAACCATTACATAAGAGGCAAATGGGGAATTATGATAGATGATGTTGAAAACACCCGGGCTTTCTGCTTCCTCAAGAAGCCAGGCGGGGGCTGGAGGAACAGCACAGCAGTTGGAGCGCTTGGTGCAAGGTCCTGAGTTCAATTCCCCAGCACCCCATAAAGAGGGCGTGGTGGTGCACACCTGTAATTCCAGCACTCGGGAGGCCGAGGCAGGATTGCTGTGAGTTCAAGGCCAGCCTGGACTGGACTACAGGCAAGACTGTCTCAAAAAAAAAAAAAAAAAAAAAAGTGCCAGGAGGTGAAGAACGCCATCACTGGTGTGTTCTTGCCCTCATTCCCAGCGACGAGAACCGATCCAGCCTAGCAGCAGTGGACAGCGCTCAGTGAGGGGGACCTTGGTATTTTTTAAAATGTTGCTGGCTGTCGTGGCTCCCACATGGAATCCTAGCACTGTGGGAGGCTGAGGCAGGAAGATTACAAATTTAAGCCCAGCCAGGACAATTTATTGAAACTTGTGTCAAAAAAAAATATTAAGGGCTGAAGATGTAGCATTTGGGGTCAGAGTTGGGGCAATCTAATTATTAAAAAGCAACTGCTAAAAGAAGGGCACCTATGTCTGCCTAGTTCTCAACGACCTGCGTCATCTGCCCTGCTAAGATCACCCGTGCCTCCATGTGGAATTTTAAAAACATTCTGAGTATTCTTTTATTTTTACTAATTTATTTTTGTGGTAGGGTTTCAGCCGGTAGCCCAGGCTAGTCCTGTCTCAGCCTCCTGAGGGCTGCGATTACCGGTGTGCACCACCACACCCAACCAGGCGGGTGCGTCGTGAGGGCCAGGTAGGAACTGCAGGCGATGCCTCCCGCCCTACCCCGTGAGCATCACGGCGGGGAGGGCCCGGCGACCCCAGCTGCACCGCGGACACTCACACCAAGCCCATGGCACGGCGTGGCAGGGGAGGAACTCGGTGGAGGGCACTGTCCTCCTCCGGAACGCGCTTCCGGGGAACACGGCCCGGGAGGTCAGCCCGGTCCACACGGAGCCACTCAGGTGTGGCCCTTGCAGCAGGGGCGTGGGCTGCCGGGCTAGCCTGGAGGCCGCCACAGAGCGGCACCTGCCTGTGGGGCTGCCACGCCACGCCGTGACCCGGAACCGACACACCCAGTCGGCTGACAGCGAAGTCGGGGAGGTGCTCGCACGGCCTCCGTTGGGCTGAGGTCCCGCCCTGCGTGGCGGTCGGAGCCAGCGCAGGTGCCGAGGCCCCTGGCCAGGAGGGCCAGCACCTGGAGGGGCTTGAGGCGGCGGATGATGTCGCTAACGTATTCCTCATGTCCTAACGGGGCTTCTCCCGGCGTGGTGGGGGGAAATGGGAGGCACGGGTTAACAGATTTATTCCAGAGCTGCTGCACCACTAAGCCGGGACTGCAGGCGCATCCTGAGGCCGGGACTGGCCCTGCCGGCCACGCAAGGAAGCCACCAGGCGCTTACTGGGCTGGCACTCGAGGTCCAACTGCAGTGAGCGCGCCTGCAGTCAGCTCCTTCTAGCACTAGTAACGGGCACACCCGTTTCTAGGAAACGTACGAAAGCAATCAGCTAAATCCAGGATGTAAAATCTTCTGACCAGGTTTTTCAGTTTACTCCAGGGTAAGAAGAGCAAGGTGGGGAAATTAGGGCGACGTCTAAGAATGCATCTGTGCCCACTCTGAACCAACAGCTGCGGAGCTGCACCAGGAAAATAACATAGACAAGATACTTGGTAGTATGGAAATATTTTTTAGGCGTGATAGTGACTTTTGGACGGGGAGTATCCATTGGTAAGCCTGGTACGGTGGCACACATCTGCTGGCCTGCCCCTCTCGGAGGTGGAGGCAGGAGGATCTCCAGTTGGAGCCTCATCTGGGCTATTTCGCAACTCAGCAAGATCTCCCTTGTCTCGGAAATTTTAAAAATGGGTTAGGGCTGTAGCTCAGCAGAAGGTTCTGGGTTCAATCACTAGTACCTCAAAAAAATCCACTGATAAAATACAGATGAAACAGGTCTGGGGCTAACTGTTAATCAACTAGGAAACAGTCTTTAGGCTGAGTTGCCACAACTCTGTTGGAGTTGAGTCTGAGGACAAGGGTGTACCTTACTGTACTCTATGACACATATGCTCCAGTTTTAATGAGAAAACATTCTTTAAAAAAAAAAACCCAGCAGCCATTTAAAAAGAGAATAATACAACTCACCTCAAGGAGATTTCTGCCCCACTCAGAAGAAGGGAGAAGTCACCAAGCTTGGAGATGGCACGCACACCTTTAAGCCAGAGCGGAAGGGTTTCCTGCCTTAAGTCCAGGGAGGGGACACAAAGCCTGCTGGTTACAGATGTGCTGGGGTCAAACGCCAGGGTGGGGACCCTGGCTCCTTCATGTCCTAACTTTGATTCCAGCCAGCCACTTGGCCTTCCAGGCCCTATCTTCCTGTGTTTAAGGAACTGACTGTCAAGGATGAAACAGTCACATCTGCCACCTGTTCACCTGATCAGAACGTAGCCAGCCCAGGATTAAAAACTAGACAATTTTTTAAAATTCTTTTTTTTCTTCTTGTGATAGGATCTCACTCTGCAGCCCAGGCTAGTCCTGAACTCGGTATGGAACCCAGGCTGGCCTTGAACTCAGGGCAACCCTCCTGCCTCAGCCCCAAGTGCTAAGATTATAGGTGTGTGCCACCACACCTGGCTTTAGCCACTGAGCCATTTCTCCAGCCCAATTTTTAAAAATTCTAGTGAGCAATGTAACACTCTTGCAAATCTGGAGCTAAGGAAAGTATAAAAGGCAGGGGGAAACAAAGGAATAGAAGTTTGCAACCTGCTCATCAGTAGCCCAGACCATGGTGCCACTGGTGCTGGGAGTCCTTGCAAGATGGGTGCCCACTCCCAATACAGGGAGCAGCACACTGAAATATGGCAGGTGAGGGATTTCATCCCTAATTCACAAGTACTTCCCTCTGCCCCTCCAAGTTTATGTTTTTTTGTGGTATGCAGAGAACGCAGGGCCTTCATATTGAGTCATACCCCGGCCCTCTCCCTTTTTATTCACACAGTCTTGCTAAGCCCCTACTTTGCCCAGGTCGGAATCAAATTCATAAACCTCCTTGCTCCAGCCTCCCAGAGGGCTGAAATTACAGCCCTGTGCCTCTGGCCTGGTTAATTCAGTTTCTAATTAAAGGTGTAACTGGGTTGTACATCTGTAATCCCAGCTACTTGGGAGGGGCCGAGGCAGGAAGGTCCCTAATTCAAGATAAGCCTGGTTAATACACCAACAATGTCTCAAATTTTTTTTTTTTAAGCAAAGGGTTAAGGCTACAGTTCAGTGCTAGAGCACTTGACTAGCAAGTGCTTCAACCCCGAGGACTGATGCAAAACAAGCAGCATAACTGTTGTACAACCAGACAAATGCCAAAGCAAGCTGCGATGCCCTCAGCTATTAAAAACAATGACAAGCCTAGTCGACTTTGTTCTGGCCAGGCCTGGTGGTGCAAGCCTATAATCTCAGCACAGTGGGAGGCAGAAGCAGGAAGATTGCCAAGTTCTAGCCCACCCTGGGCAACTGAGTGAGAACCCTGCCTGAGTATCAGAAAATAAAATGAGCTGGGGATGGAGCCCAGCGTGAAGGCCTCAGAGTCCATCTTCAGAATCATAAGGAGGTGGAGGGAGAGAGACTGGTTCTGCCCTGTGCCCACACCTCATTAAAATAAGAGATGCTGCAGCGCAGCCCACAGGACTGAGAAGGCAGCACAGGTGAGTCAGGCACCTGCAGAGAGCTGACGCCGTCCAGGCCTAAGGTGCTAGTTCCTCGGCAGATGAGCTGCAGCTTTGCATCTGGGGTTCTTGTCTCTGGGGAGGGTAACCGGGGCTCATTTCAGTCACCAGGGAGAACTGCAGGACTGCAACGAAAGCTTTATCATCCTAGGGTGCCTGGGCAAATTAAAACTAGCCAGTAGTGTAAGGGGGGTTAACATTCACATGGGAACCACTCTGGGATGGTCCAATTTACCGTCAAAACACAAGCCCAGTGGGCCCAGTCGGTAGTGCAGGCCTATAATCCCATATTCCCAGCACTCTGAGCCTAGCTTGGGCAATTTAGTGACCCGTGAAACCCTGTCAAAAAAAAAAAAAAAATGGGAGTAAGGATCTAAGTTTAGGGAAAAGCAAATACACAAAAACACAAGCCAACTAGCCAACCAGAATACAAGTATTGTACAACAGAAGAGAATGAGTAGTTAACAAGAAACATATCAACAACGTTACCTGCAAAATATTTCTGATGGAAGAAGACTTTCAGACAAGATGGCGGCCAAGCAGTAGTCCTAAGGCTCCAGACAGGATCCTCCAAAGACATGAGATTCAGTTTTTAAAAATAACCCACTCCCTGCTAAGCTTAGCTTGGAAAGAGACAAGAGCCCCAGGATTGAAAGGAAGCCATGGCAAGACTGGAAATCCCGAAGACTTGTCAAGGGTAGCAGATACTCGGACTCAGGAAGCTTCCCCAGGCTGCTGTGGAAGGCCCTTGAGCAGCCCCAGCTGCAGACCATGTTAAGTCAGGAACCTGAAGCTGTGGGAATTGACAGCTGTTGTCAACCTGGCCTCAAAAAATGAGTCTGTAGTTAGCGAAAAGTTGCAAGCACACTGCAAGCTTCCCCTTGAAAAAGTCCCCCTGCTGCTCAGCACAGCCCCCCAGTTCTGGATGATTAGCACTGTGCAGCCACAGTAGGAAGTGATGCAGGCAGCAGCCATTTTGAAAAGAGCCTGAGTCTAAACTACTTTGGGAAGCCACAGACAGTCCACATACCAGGGGTTTGGAGGACACCCTTAACCAGTGCCTAGGAAGGAAATGGCACAAGAGGCAATTGCACAGAGGGAAGAAAGGCCGTCAACTTGAGTCTCGGTGAGAGCAGTCTGCAGAGGGCCAAGAGAGCCCAGCCTTGGGAGGAGGGAAGCCAGGTCAGACTGGAGAGCTTTGCTGAAGGGGCTGGGTGTGAACAAAACACCTTGGAGGCCTTGGACGGTTAGGTGGCCTTCCCTGCTAACACCTAGCACAGAATTCAGTGAGCTTTTAGCTCCTCCACACCCTCCTACATGTTCAGAGAAACCTCTCAGCTAAGCCATTAAAGTCCCTCAGAAATAGAATTATGGGAAGAGAAAGCAACAGGACACATGCAGAAACACTCGAGTCCCCAGAAGCTAATGTCATGGGCCTGAACTAGTGGAATTCATAGGAAAGTAAGTCCAAAACCAAGCGGACCAATATAATAGTTCAAACAAGACATACTTATTTAAATGCAAGTAATTATTAGTGAGCTTAGGAAGGAAGTTACTAAAAATAATAGTCCTAATGAAATCAAATTTTACAGAGGTTACTGAAGACACAGATAAGCTGGCTGAGGTAAATCTGGCAATGCAAGAAATGAAGGAATGGCTCAGCAGTTAAAGCGCTTGAGCAAGCGCTAAGCCAAGTGCTAAGTACCCGAGTTCGATCCCCCAGCACCACATAAGCTGGGCGTGCTGGCGCATGCCTGTAATCCCAGCACTCGGGAGGCTGAGACAGGATTGCTATGAGTCCACGGCCAGCCTGGGCTCTGAAGTGAATTCAGGACCAGCCTGGACCATAGAGCGAGACCCTGTCTCCAAAAAAAAGAAAAAAATATATGAAGGAACATTTCAGCAAAGATGAAGAAATCTAGCTGAAATTCAGGATGTGAAAAATTAATTTGAGGGCTGGTGGAATAGCTCAGTGGTTAAAGCACTTGCCTAGCAAGTGCTAAGTACATGAGCTCGATTCTCCAGCACCACATAAACTGAGTGCGGTGATGCAGGACTGCAATCCCAGCACTCAGGAGGCTGAGGTTGAAGGACTGCCACGAATTCAAGGCCAGCATGGGCTATTTTTTGTGTGCAGGACCAGCCTGGACTACAGAGTGAGAACCTGTCTCAAAAAAAATAAAATGCAAAATAAAGCAAGCAAGAAAGAAAAATAAACTCATTTGAAAGTAGGGAAAGCTGGCTTGACTACTGCAGGGACAGAATTTCAGACTTGTAACCAGGCGTGTTATCTGCTATGGTTTGAATCTTGAGCATTCCCAAAGAGCCTGATGGATTTGAACTATATCTTATTGGGAAGGAAGGCTTGGCTGGATGTGCAAATGCTGGGATTTGACCTGGAAAGATTGTGTCAACTTGTTGCTACTGGGGGTGCCCAGGGCAGAGCTTTCAGGTCTGTGTTACTGACTTGAAGATCAGGAAAAGAGGGAGAGCACCAACCCTGTTAGGGGTCCCAACTGACAACTCTGAACCAAGGAAGGAAGAGGAAACACTGCTACACATGCGCTCACCTAGCCACCTGACTCATCTCTCCAGCCACTGCCGGGTGAGACCTTCTGAAACTGTGAGCTAAATAAATCCTCCCTCCCTTGAATTGTGGATGCCGGGTATCTTGTCACAGCAACGAGAAAGACAATACCCAACTAAGTGTGTGAGACAGCTGGTTACAACAACTAAATATGGCTCAGCACCAACTTCAGAATTACGCATGTGGGAGAAAAGCAGAAGCCAAGCCCGGAGTCCAATTCCCCAGCCCCACAAGGCCCAGGCGTGGTGGCGCATGCCGGTAATCTGGCGACTGGGAGGCTGAGGCAGGAGCACTGCCGTTGAGTCCAAGGCCAGCCGGGGCTGTATAGTGAGTTCAGATGCGTCCTGGGCTACAGAGCAAGAGCCTGTATCAAAAACAAACAAACACACACACACACACTGAGGTTCCTTCTAATTTCAATAAGAATGGCTGGCATCAAGAATTAATGAAACAACAAACGCTGGTGAGATTATGGGGAAAGAGGCCTCCGACACTGCAGATGGGACTGTAAACTGGTACAACCACAACAGAAAGCAGCATGGAGAGTCGTCAAAAACCCCCGAGATGCCCCACTTGACCCACCTGTACCTCTGCTGGGTATCTACCCCAAAGAATGGAAGTCATCATACAAGAGGGATACATGCAGCCACGTTTTTACAGCAGCACAACTTAGCCAAGTCTTGGGCGAAGCCACTGACATCCCCCAACAGACGAGTGGACAAAGATGTGTGACATTTACACAATAGGTACTACTCACAATAGGTATGACTCGGCCATTTTGAATCATTTGTAGGAAAATGCATGCACCTTGAGATTATGATGTTTAGTGAAATGAATCAGACACAAAAGGTGAAGTATCACATGGTTTCTCTAATATGAGAAAACCAGGGCACCTTAGTCCTGCCCTGACTGCTGCGAGTCCCTACTATTCACTTTAATGTCTCTTTTGTAATTATCCTAATAAAGTTGCTTTGTACTAGGAAAAAAAAAAAGAGGTGGGAGAAACCCAAACCATAAAGAAGTACAAGAGATGGAAGAACCTAAGAAGATAGACTTACGTAAGCTGGTCATGGTGGTATATGCTTGTAATCTCAGCACTCCAGAGGCTAGGCTGAGGCAGGAGGATTGCAGTGAGTTCAGGCTGGACTACAGAATAATACTGTCTCAAAAAAAAGATAGACTTTAGAGAGAGGGAAAGGGGATGGGGTGAAAAGAGGAAAAGGTAAAAAATGACTAAGATGCCATAGGTAAGTGAAAAAATCTAAATAAAATGAGGCTGCAAGTAAAAAAAAAAAGACATGAAGAAAAGCTTCTGTGAACTGGAAGGAGGCCCCAAGAAGGGATGCCTTATCTAAGATATTAAAACTGAAGAACTATTAATAAATGTTCCTTATACTATTACTGAGCCCCAATGTACGTCAGAAGACGTTAGTATTGTAGTTATGATTGTTTCCACCTCAGTGTTCATTTCTGCTCATGTAACAATATTCAGAGATGCATTTACAAGCGGAGTATGATGGTGCATGCCCGTGACCCAGCACTCCAGAAGGTTCAGAGCTCTGAGCTCAGCCTGAGCAATTTAGACAGTCTCAAAAAAGAAAATTAAAAAGAGTTGAGCATGTAGCTCAGTGCAGAGGCTCTGGGCTTGATCTTCAGTACTTCAGGGGGGAAACTGCCTTTAGAAATACAATAGTTTCTGGGCTAAGGTTGCAATTTAAGGGATTTCCTACCTATGCAAATTAGCTCTGTGACTGTTTCCAACACTCGGTGGGGAGATAATTTACTTATTTTGACATAACCTAGTGGTTCTCACACTTTGGTACACATTAGTATTAACTACATCGCTTAAAAAATAATCTCTATGTTCATGCCACACCCCATGGCAATGGAAGTTGGTCATATCTTACAGATCTCCAAGTTACTCCAAAATGCAGCAGGCTGAGAATCACTGCTGTATCCTGCAGGTGTCCCACTTCTCTGAGGAAAACTGCTCCTGCCGGATAAGTGCTCCAGTGACAGGCACTCAGAGAATGGTACGTCTGCATGTGAAAGGAAAACGGACCAAGTCTCTCTCCTTGGGCATAACTTTCTAGTTCTATATGCCAACATTCAAAACAATGGTTTTGTTCACCAGATTGAGGCTGGGGACCTAACATGCATGAGCCCGGTGCTTACATCACGTTAATGTGTTAGGGGCTGGCCTCTGATAATCGAGCCAGCTGACCCTGAGCTGTGAGGGTATTGTCACACTTATCAGGAGACTCCACTCTCTGGGGTAGATTGAAAATATGTATAAACATCCTAGCTCTGAGGAGCTCAAACAGGAACGCCAGCACCCTCAGCCTCTCAGGACTGTGTCTGCGCTCCCCCACTGCTGACACTCTGCTGGACTTTCTCCAAGCCGGACTCTGACCCTGGACTCTGTTCCGGACCTGAGCCATCGAACCCTGAGACTCCCTGCACGGTTGCAGCTTCTTCTTCAAAGAGTGGAACTCCCCTGGCAGGTCGAGGCTCTTTCCAGCGGATATTTACTCTTTCCCTCATTTGATGTGTTATGCAGGGGAAATTGGTTTGAACTTGAGTGATTAGTTGCTGAGTGGATTGGTGATTTAAGCCTGTGTAATGAAATATTAAAAACAGACTGATGTGTCTTGACTCCAACGCCATGAAACGTTGATGTGTGACCACTGCTTATGACAGGAACGAAGGAAGGGTGGAAGAAAGAAAAAGGGGGAGTAAAAGTGGTTTTGGTTGTTCAGAAAAGGTAGAGATGACAAAGACAATCATGCCGGCATTTTTCCCACAAGGCAAGACACTAAAATACACCAAGATTAAAAACTTCAGGGCTGGAGCTGGAGGAAAGGCACAGTGGTTCAAGTGCTTGCTTTGCAAGTGCAAGGCCCTGAGTTCAATTCCTCAGCACCACATAAAGCTGGGCATTGTAGTGCACACCTATAATCCCAGCAACCAGGAGGCTGAGGCAGGTGGACTGTCCTGAGTTCAAGGCTGGCCTAGACAACACCAGTTGAATTCAGGACCAGCTTGGGCTACAGAGTGAGACACTGTCTCAAAAAAAGAAATAAAAAACCGTCAAGAACAACACAGAGGTTACAGCGCTTGCTTAGCAAGCACAAGATCCTGAGTTAGATTCCTCAGTACCACCGTAAACTGGGTGTGGTGTTGCATGCCTATAACACCAGCACTCTGGAGGCTGACAGGATTGCTGTAAACCCAAGGCTAGCCAGAACTACAGAGTAAGACCCTATCTCAAATAAATAAATAAAAATTCAGAGTTTGGGGTAAAAAACTGTTAGGTTTCAAATAAAAAGTTGTCACAGAATGCCATGTTTCCTAACAAGTATATGCAAAATGTGGACTACCACACCAAAAGTGGGAATCAACTTTTTCAGTCATTTTGTTAAATCTGCAATATAACCAACTGACTGTCTCCTCCTGAGTTAACAGTTCACCTGACACTAGAGCTGTTGCTCAAGGCTGGTAACAAGCCAGGTCAGGACCGCTGTTGGTCTTCTAGCTACCTTCTCCTTCTATAACTTTTGGGACAAAGAATCTCCCTAATGAAACTTCATCACGGCTGGGCCTGGTAATACAAGCCTGTAATCCAGCACTTTGGAAGGCTTAAGTAGGAGAGCCACAAGTTCAAGACCAGCCTTGGCAATTCAGCAACTTGGTCCTCTCAACATCAAAACTAAAACATGAGCTGAGGATAGTCAGCTCAGTGTAGAGGTCCTGGTCTTGATCCCCCACTTCCACAGACAAATTTGCTTGCCTAATGCTTTGACTAGCTCCCTAACACATTCAGTTGAAGGACTAACTATAGGGTTTTCTTAGTGGCTCTGGAAACTGAGCCCATTGCCTTCACATTGAGCTACATCTCTAGCCCATTTTTACTTGTTTTTGAAACAAAGGTCTCACAGAGTCACTGAATTGCCCAGGCTAGGCTCATGCTTGTGACGCTCCTGCCTCAGCGTCCCAGTGCTGGGATGACAAGCCGGCACCACTGGGACCTGGCTTAATGACTTTAATTTAGGGACAGGGTCTCACTCTGTAGCCCAGGCCAGCCTTGGACTGAAGGCAATCAAGTGCTGGGATTACAGGCATGTGCCACCATGCTCAGCTCAAGTGGTGCTGGGGAATCGAACTCTTAGTACACAAGCGCTTTAACCACTGAGTCATTCATCCAGCCCTTTAAAGTCCCATTGCAATAGTTAATTTTATCACCTCCGTCACTACTTATTATGGGTTGGATCTGGAACGTCCCCAAAAGCCTCATGTTTTTGGGTGTAGTGGGATACCTCTAGAACCACGTGCAAGAGGTAGAACCAAGTCGGGAAGGGGCACAACTCTTAAGTTTGACCTGGAAGGGTATAGTAGCTCCTCACTTGGCTGGCTGCTATGCTGTGAACAACTTTCGTTTGGCCTGCACCATTGCCAGCCACCCATGAAAGCACTGACACCTTCTGAAACTGAGCTAGGGTAATCTTCCTTCCCCTAAATGTGGATATCAGGTATTGAGTCATTGCAATCAAAGAAACATTAGCAGAACATTTCAAGATGTTTCTGGATACTTCCAGAAATGACTGAACCATGAGGGCTTTAATCATCTAACTAATGGGATCATAATTTGGGATAGGTGAAGGGACTGGGTCATGGGAGCACGAGCTTGGGGGCTAAAAACGCTCACTCAGCTCTTTCACCCTGTTGTCTGTCCATAAGCCTAAAAACAATGGAGAAAGCCAACCATGGACTGAGAATTCAGAAACTGTGAGCCAAAACAAACTTTTCCTCTAATTCCTGTCAAGTATTTTGTTAGCAGTGAAGTCACATCCAGAGAATTCTAGTTCTTACACAAGCTAGAATTTCAAAAGGTATAAAGTACATTAGTGAATACTTGCACAACCTAAATCCTTGATGGAGATATAATTCCTTATTATGTATTATACAAGCATGCTTAAGCCTGTTATTTCCTAATATTTACTATTTGCCATGAAGCCCAAAAGCAGCCACTCCTAACTTGCCTGTAGCCTGTATTCTACAGGCCCTATTAATGCCTGATCACAGTAGCTGACGAATGAAAACCACTCAAGCCTTCAGTTTCAGGCCACTCAGAATCCTGCAGGACTCTGTAGATCTCCCAATTCTCCGTTTCCACTCCCTAATGTAAATTCTGACCTCACTACCTCACTCCTCAGAAAACCAAACCCACAGCTTGACATCTCTTCCCACCCCACCTTTCTAATTTACCAGCAACTCCATCTATGTTCCCATCCCCAACTAACTTCACATTTAAAAGGGAACTAAGTAAAATATTTAGTATGTGTGCCAAATACAGTAGGATACGGGGAGTCCATAGCAGTGATTTCTAGGTGACTAGATAACCACTTGTGATGAACTCACCTGATGAATGTAGTAGGATCTTGTCTCAAAAGAAAAACAGGGCTAGAGATGTAGCTCAGCATGAAGATCCTGGGCCCAGTTCTCACTGCCACATAGAAAAGCCAGGCGTGATGTTGCATGCCTTTAATCACAGCACTGTGAAGAGGCTGAGGCAGAAGGACCCTAAGTTCCAGCTCAGCTGGGGAAACAGACCACATAACAAAAAAAGCTAAGAGGGAGTAATATAGCTCAGTGTGGAGGCTTGGGGTTCAATCTCCAGCACCATTAAAATCACATGTACAACTAATCCCCTCAGCAGCACAAATAAGACAAATATAAGCTAAAGCGCCTATCTTTCCCAATACGTTAAATCACAGATCATTAATACTGATGCCCAGAATATGAAATCTATAAAGGCCCGAAGTCAAACACTGGCTGTCTATGGTTGAGATTTGGGGGTGTGGGGGAGAGGAAGCGTGGAAAATAACGAACAGGGGATTTCTTTCAGGAGTAATGAAAATGTTTAGAAATGAAAAGCACTAATGGCTATAATATAGCCTTAAGAATATATTAATACTTTTTTGTAACTTTTGGTGATACTAAGAATTGCACCAGGGCCTTGACACTGAACAACACTCCCAGCCCATTTTTAAATTTTTGATTTGAGGCAGTGTCTTACTAAGTGGTCCAGATTGACTCAAACTTGCAATTCTGCCTCAGCCTCCATTAGTGCTACAATTACAGGCCTGACTATATGAATACTTAAAACCATGTAAATTGTGCATAATACTTTCTCTGATTCAAAAACTCTGTCACTATAAACAAAATCTTGAAATTTCAAAACTGTTCTTTTGAGAAAAGCTTCAAAGTGGAAGGTCCCAAATCTGCAAGTCTACCAAATATTAAGATTGGAGACACCCTTGCTGTATTTTAAGGCAACATATACAAGCAAAGAGGGGTGGAGAACAGCACAGTTCAAGCACTTGCCTAGCAAGTATAAGGACCTGAGTTTGATTCCCCAGTATCACATAAGCTGGGCACGGTAGCACATGCCAGTAATCCCAGCATTAGGAAACCTGAGACAGGAGGATTGCCTTGAATTCTAGGGCAGCCTGGGCTAAATTGTGAATTCAGGACCAGCTTGGACTACAGAGTGAGACTGTCTCCACTGCCCCCCCCCCCCCCCCGAAAACAACAAACCAACCAAAGATTAAAAAGTGTATTTCATTATGTTTCCAAAGATATACTATACCGGTTTTGTAGCCATTTTCATTCCATTAAATGTTCCCAACACTGAGAACCCTGGAGGCATTTCTCAACACAAAAGCACACTCCTGAGGCAGTACTGTCATCCACCCAGAGCAAGTAGTATGCTATTGATTTACTGTTTTCAAAGAGTCAACATTAAGGATACATGACAAAAATAATCACAACCCACAGTCCATATACTTACTTTTTATTGAATTTGTTAATGTTACAGAGTTCTTACACTGCCAAACCATGCCTGAGAATCCGAAGAAATGGTACAATGGACAACCTCATCCACCCACCATACAGTATATTGAAACTTGATTCATGTGCATTTTTATAATTTCACAATCTTCAAAAAATTTTATCAGGAGTTGGAATTTAATCTGCTGCAGGTCTTCAAAATTCCAGTACAGCATGCCATTCAGTAAAACCTCATGTCCATCTCATTTTCATTTTGCAATAATATAAACCCCAACAAAATTTTGTGGGAAAAACGTGTATTTTCAAGGAAAATATGTGGCTCAAGCTCAAGAGATTACTTAAGGTTTTTGGTTCCCAAGTGAAGTATTTAATTTAACCAAGTATCTCTTATTGTCATTAATCATCCACCCCCTCCTGGCTGGCTCAGCTACTCACCCAATAGAAGGCATCCTACCTACCACCTTAAAACAATACCATTACTGCCCAGAAATGGTGGGTAGGGCCTGTCAGGAGATATTGTATGTAACACTCCTAGGAGCCCCCATGCCCCTGTATGTCATAACAGACCCCAACAGGAAAATGCTTCCCACACTGGGACAGCTGGCTTTACTTACCCATGTGCTTCACTCTTGCCAGTAGCAAGTCTGCAAAGCCTGCATTTGGCAATGGGATTATAGAAATACCCAGACTCTGCCTCAAGTGGTCACATACCACTGTGAAATATTTCTAACTGAACCAAAAATAAAAAACTAGGAAAAACTTCTAGACTATCTCATTAGATGGAAAATTTCTCAGGAATCCCGGGGAGCTTCCTCAAGTACCTTTTATGGAGTATATACTACTGGATAGTTTAAGCTGTAGTTATTAAAAACAAGTGCTACATCAGTGTCTTTAGTCCTGCCTCTCCAAATGAATACTATCAAGACATATCAATACACACTGGTAACAGAGACAGCTGGGCTCATCACTGCATTTGCAGAATGTCCAATACCTTAACAATCTGGGCCCAAGTGTTTAAGGACTACTTATCCAAGACCATGTAAGGTCCATGAAACTTAAATGGGTATTAAATAAGGATATGCTCATGCTGAATGCTTAAGAACAGGTCAGTGAATCCCTCAGCTTGAGCAGAAACCATCTCTTTCCACAGGAGTTTGCTTGTATAATTTAGACCTGATTAAAGGAGGCTTTAGCAGCACCTGAAATGGAGAGCCTCTGGCATCTGCTGCCCTTGACATCAAAGGCTATTTGGTTCCACTCTAGAGATTGGCAAATTCATGAGACATTTTACAATCCTACTGCATACTCCAAGTTACCTACTTAACCACACAGTACGCTGACAAAGAACTTATTCCAAGACAAAGAAAAAAAAAGGCCTTAATGTTGAATGGAGAAAAGCACTATCCAAAAAAAAAAAAAAAAAAAAAAAAATTACTAAAAGAAACAAGAATATTCCCTCCCCACCCCTTTCCCACTTGGTGGAACCAAGTTTGGTTGAATTTAATTTGTAGTTACCTTAGACTATAACAAGAAATTTAAATTATAAATCACAGCCCTACAAAGATGATCGGAACACATCAGTTCTTTCAAGAGCGGCATTTTCCAGGAAGTCTAATGACAGCCACAGCCTACTACAGAGTATTCCTTGAGACAGGGTGCAGGACAGGTTAAGGTCACTTGAATTTTCGTCTTTTACAGCAGATCAGAACCCAGATGGCTGACTTCCCGCAGGATTTCTGACAGGAATCCAGTAGAACTTTCAAGGTCCACACTGACACTTTAATAGCTGTAACCTTCTTATCCAGAAGTTGTGATCCACATGAAGTCCACAATGAGTGCAGCAAATCTGAGGTAGTCAACCCTTACGAAGGCTCAGTATCTGAACATAAAAAGATTTTTGAAATGACCACTGGCTGCAGGTTTTGGTTTTCTGTATTTGCAGAGCGATTATGAAAGAATAGTGCTGAATCTAGTTCACACTTATGTAACAATGAAGATTCCCCAAAATCAAATATATATAAAGAGCAGTTGTGATACTTTAAACTTCCAAAGTGCAATAAGCCAGTCACTTAAATCAAGTGGTCTGCATTAGTTGTTGTAGATCCAGAGATCAGATGACGAATGGCTGTTCATGGTGGTTAGCCGTAGTCTAGTCACCTTTGAGGGGTTGGCAAAGACCATTCCTTAATTGTACTGTGTGTGGCTGCTTTTGTGATTTTCAAGCACAGCATACTGGTTGTCTAGCTGAAGTTTAAGGGCCTGGTTTTTTGAAACCTCATCCCTACCTCTATTTTTGTGTCTTACTACTTCAAAGCTCTTCTCCATTTCTTTATCCCTAAGGGAAAAGAAATGTTATCAGTAAATATTTCTTCTTCACTAGTATTTTGGAATATAATCTTCCTTGAGTTAAAAAAGAAAAAAAAAAAGACACCCCTTAGAAGAATCTTGGGAGAGACAGGGAAAACTGGTATATAAAATCAGTATCAAACCATTTTAAGGCTTCAATTGAACAGAAGACACACAATACTGGACTGTAGCACTATGGTCCCATCTTCTAAAGATTAGCTGCAAACAAACCTATTCTGGGACCAACTTGAAGACAACCAGAAAGAAGCTGTGGAAGGACACTGCTTCTAAGACTCACTTTCACTTTCAGCAACTCGTTGATAATACATCTCTCTTTTTGCATAAGTAAGGGTAACAATTTTCTCATTCAAGTACAGTTCTCTTGACAACAATTTCTCCTCGTTTGTCTTACGGGAGTGGGTCAGATCAGATAAAGAAAGATGCATGTGGTGAGTCACTGCCCTCCCAGAGGTCCCTTATATGTTTCCTACAACAGAGCAGAGGAATAAGTCCAAGTGGAGGTTTAAATTCAAGCCAGCTGTGCTCTCAAAGACATGAAAAGGGTGGGATTTACTTTAAAAGCCACCCCCAAAAAATTTCCATTTGATGTCATTTACATTTCTTTTGATTTATTTACTTTAAAAAATTCAAGTCCCTAAATAAGATGTAGATGTGCCACATGTGGTCATTTAACTCCAGGTAGCATTCATTTTAAGTACCTGCTGAAATAAATTATTTTAATATTAGATTTAGAAATGCCAACATCTTTCATCTATTCACACTAGGAATAAATAATGAAACACTGCTCTTGCATTCCTAGTTTTCACACACATACGCAGCCATGCACATAGAAGTCAGTTATAATGTACTTATGTTGAATTTTAACTGTGATTCAACTCAACATCTCCACAAAACATGAATGAGGGTCCAAGAGACTTTGGTGGGCACCAGACAAAATTTATCTTCAGTGCTCTTCCCCTTCCATTTCCCATTGCTTCTTTCCCTACTGAGTACCTAAGTACTACCCCGGTTCACCGCCACCTGTCAGAAGCAGCCTGGGCTTTCCTAAGAAGGAATAAACCTCCTCCAGGTGGTTTTTCACATCCCTTACTTCCCACCCACCTAGACAAGGGCTAGAAGTTCCTACACCAAAAGGCTGAGTACTTACCTTCGGCTCTCAACATGCTTGGCAGTGGACTGCAAGGATGGGAATTGTGTATCACTGTATATTTCTGGTGGTCCTTGTGGCATTTTCCTTGTTGTAGTTAGCCTGGCCCCAGGAGGCCTGTAGACACCACTAGTCATTGTCGGTTCTGGAGTTTCTGTAACTAATATTTTGTAATATTTAGAGAAACCATTCAAATGCTTGGTGTTTTAGTAAGCTAATTCTTGCATCCCTAGATCACCTAACATAAAAGAGTAACTCCTGATACAGGAAGAATTGGTCAGAACATTCAGAAAGTTACTTGAGAAAATGTGTCAAAGTGAAAACACTACCTTTTTAGGGTAGTATCCTAATGCCAAGTCTGTGTCCAACTTTGAGTTCTAAGCTTTGTTAGTGAATATAGAAAAGGAATCTGCTGGTCTGGAGAGATAACCATTATCAGGAACAACTTCTAAGAATGGCTACCTTAGTCCTATCGTCTCATGGGTAAATGTGAATAGTCATTCCTTTACCTGGATGGCAGATTCAATGAGATGCCACAGTAAGAACCTTTTGGAGACACAATCTTCCAGCTTTTTCCTACATCCCCCACTTCACACTCAATATAGATAGAACTGTTACATACATGTTTTTCATTTATCAAAAAACTTCATTTTGGGCCAATGGTATAGCTCTGAGTGCTTGCCTAAATGTACAAAAAGGTTTGGTTTCAATCACTAAGCACCACAAAGTAAACAGAAAAATGTTATCAACTCAAACAAAGTATGTCTCTTAAGTTACAAAATCCTATTTAAGATCTGGACAGCTAAAGGAGACATATAAATCTTTTTTCCCAGAAATATGAAGGGGTCTCACGAGCCTAACTCTACCACAAGCATACACTTAGTGGAAAGCTGAACACTTGTACGGCCTTATTTCAGTGAGATGTCCACGGACATGAAAGTAGGAAGATTACCAATTACTGGAGCAGGAGGGGCTTGTACTGGAGCTGTTTTGTTCCAGGGACCTGAAGATTTCTCTACACCTCCACCACCTCCACCTTCTTCCCAGTTATCTCCTGGATCTTCTCTCTTTTCATTATCATCTTCCTCCTTTTCACTATTGGAAAAGCAAGCAAGTAAACTCAATTACAGACTTACCAGAGAAAAACTGTCAGTCCAAATCTTCAGCTGTGTCAAGGCTTCTCTATGACCCCAGAGAAGTAACTTAACACTCTTTAAAGCCTAAATGCTTTGTTTTAAAAAAAAAAAAAAAAGCTGTAGGGAGAACAAATGAGATTTTTATCTTATACATTAGGCCGTTCACTTGTCTCTACATGTATGTATGCATACATGTTTGTGCATGCAGACAGTCAGACAGATGGTGCATTACTAGGGATTGAACTTAAGGCCTTTGCACTGAGCTACATCTACAGATCTTAAAAATTTAGTCACTTCATTCACTCAAGAAGATTCAGAAATGTGAATTTGCAAGCCTGCTGTCTGACTACCTACATGATTATTTGTAGCAGCCCCAGTTGAGTGCCAGACCTTACCTCAAAAATCTGAGAGATGTTGACTGAAATGGAAAGGTAAAAAGTACAATAACCAGGTTTTACAAGCACAAACTGGCATTCATAGTGAGTGTATTCTTAGCAAATGAACGGTTTTCAAAAGACTTAATATTTACTAACTCTTTAACACATTACAAAATGCTCTCAAAATGAGAATTCTCACTCCAACAGAAATGCGAGCTTGTGCCCAGTACTTACATCAATCAGTAATAATAGATCTCATTACTTTCAGTCTCTACTGCATAACAGGTGGAACAAAAAAGAACCCCTAACAGCACATGTTTGTCATATATTTTTTAAAAAGCTGTAAGAACTCAGTTTTTGGTTTACTAGTTGTAAATGCTGGGACTAATATCTTCATGCCAACATGCCCAGCTATATAATGTGTTTTAAAAGTCAATTTACTTCTTCACTATTTTTGGTGTGAAGGTGCTGCTCAAGAGCAAATCAGTAATCAGTCCTTATGCATGCTGAGCAAGCTTTCTATCCCTGAGCCTTAACCCTTGCCTGAATCAGAAACTACAATTTCTCCAAGGTGGTTCTGATTATTTTCCCTTTTGCTGTACTATTTTATGTAAACATAAATTACCATATACATATATCCCACACCCCTCTACTGCAGGCATCATAAGCAGCAATATTCAGTACAATAATCGCTCAAACTTTCTTTATGCAACTCTGACCTTGCTGATACACAGGCAGAGACAACTAACCTTCTTTTGAATTACTGTTTATGACAATGATGGCCTTTTTCAGGCCTTCAACTTCTGGGTCGCATTTACTACCCCTTTCCTATACAAAAACCCCCAGCTGTGCCCTAATGACCTGGACCTTACACACTTTCTCCTTCTGATACTTGACCTATCATTATTACTAAACAATGTTCAGATGACCCCCTTACCCCTTACCTTTTATAACCTTGGAACATGAGTTTCCCCTGGCTTCTACAAAAGGGCTTACAAGGGTATTTTCCCTCCATAGCTATTAAAATAATGCATCAGGACTAGAGAAATAGCACAGCAGCTACAACACTTGCCTAGCAAGTGTAGGACCCTGAGTTTAGTTTTCCACCACGATATAACTGCATACCATCTCAGCACTCAAGGGGCTGAGACAACAACTGCTGTGAGCTCAAGGCTAGCCTGAAATACATAACAAGTCCAAGACCAGCCTAGACTACTGAGCAAGATGCTGTCTAAAAAACAGAACAAAAACCGAAAGTATGCTCTGATCATAAGACAAACATCTTTACTAGCCTTATGGGTTCCTTTAATGTCACTTGGAAAAAAGTTCAAAGATAACAGTAAGTGAAATGTACAACAATCAGAGGCAGCTCCAGTATTCAGGTCTACAGTACCAATTAGGAAGGGCAGGGCGAGAGCCGTATCTTCAATCTGCATTTAAGACTGTATCTGAGAAGAAAAAAGATAAAGAATGTGGCTCAAAAGATTCAGTGAGTGGCGCAGGCCTGTGATCCCAGCACTCTCACGAGTTTTAAGTCAAATCAGACAACTAAAGTAAAAAAGGGGCGGGGGAGGGGGGATCGGGTTGAGGAAGGAGCTCAGAATGAAGGTTGCATCTGCAATCCAGTGACCAAAAAAAAAAAAAAAAAAAAAAAATACAAAACGGCCAAGAGCTAAAGGCATAGCTCAATGGTTAAAGCACTTGTCAAGTACACACAAGATCCTGGGTTCAAATCCCTGGTACCACATAAAGACTAGCTGGCAGGGTGGCGAGTGTCTGTAAATCCCAGTAATTGGGAGGCTTAAATAGGAGGAATGCCATGAGTTTTAGAGCCTATCTGAAAACAACAAAAAAAGCCAAATCACCCTATTCCCTTTTAAAATGATGCTGAGCTTACAGTGACATATAAGTAATGTTCACATAATATAAGCCAGCAATTTACAAAAACATCTATACACACATACATGCAACAACATTTAGAACAATTTCGGGCTGGAGATGTAGCTCAGTGGTAGACAGCACTGCAGAAAATATGCGAAGGAATCTTTGAGAGAAGCAGGGAGAAAAGCAGCACCAAGAAACATGGAGGTAAAGATAAAGTGTAACAAAAGAAAAGATTGATATTTGAATCATTTGACTGGTATCCGCCTAAAAATCTGTGAATCGTCCCCCATTATTTTCAATAGTTTATAAGTTTGCAAAACATAATAATTACATTCAACACAGGGAACTGGCATAAAATCTTAAATATGTAGGCATGAAGTTAGGCATGGATAGGTAGATAAAATAATAAACCAAGGGGCTGGAGGAATAGCTCAGTGGTTAAAGTACTAAGTCAAGCCCTAAGTACCCAAGTTAGATTCCCCAGCACCACATAATCTGGGTGTTGTGGCGCACTCCTGTAATTCCAGGGAAGCTTAGGCAGGAGGATTACTCTTGAGTTCAAGGCCAGCATGGGCTCCATAGCGAGTTCAGGACCAGCCTGGGCTACAGAGCGAGACCCTGTCTCAAAAAAAAAATTGCTAATCAACTAAAACAGTAATCTAAATCTGGCAAAATGTTAGTAATTAGTGAAATGTGAGCAAGTAATTTATGAAAGCTAAAAAAAATCTGAAATACCTATGTGTGACACTCTTGCTTTAAGTGCAGTATACTTATGTGACACAGATTTAAGTTTATTTAATAAAGCAACTGGATATAGATTTAAACTCGCTTAATGTAGTCATGTTTTTTGAACGTACAAACATTTACCTTCCAGTGCTCAGCCAAGATGAGATATGAAATTTAACTTTTCTCACATGTTCTAGCCTTATAAATTTCATTGTTATAGTTCTCTTCTCATGTGGACTGGTGGGTGAGGCCACGTTAAAAAGAATCTCAATAAAGATATAGTAAGATACAGAAAAAAAAAAAAACTTTTGGCAAATCACCTCAATAAAGGGCTCTAATGGATCCAGAGAAGAGGCAGCAAGATATAGCCACTGCAGCCCCTTTGAAGGGTGGGAAACTGAGCTAGTAAGTGGTGATTTGAATCAAATGTTAAATATCACAGAGTTTCTCAGATTTGGGAAACCCAGAACATGTGTTTTCTATAGAACCAAATGGGTGTGACAGTGGGAGTTACGGGGTTAGGGAGAGTACGGGAGGGCCAAAACGGGGAGGGGAGGGATAGTAATACTGAAGTAATATATATGTACACAAAATACATTCATGTAAACATTCTGTATTAGATAGTATTAATAAAAATGGGGGGGGGGGACAAAAGACATGCTTACCGTATGTGTAAGTTTCTGGGTCCAATTACTAGTACCACAAATAAATAAAATCAAACAAACTTGGGCTGGAAGCATAACTTAGTGGTTACAATGCTTGACCAGAATGTGCAAGGTCCTGTGTTCAATGCTCTAGTACCACATAAAGAGCAGTGGTGCAGGCCTGTAATCTAAGCACCTGGAGGCCGAGACAGGCAGACTGCTGTGAGTTTTCACTTTGAGGCCAGCCTGGGCTACATAATGAGTTCTGGCTGATCCTGGATTACACAGCAAGACCCTGTCTTAAAAAGATGAATACCAAACAGTATTTCTAGTTTTCAAAAGGCAGGTTATTAAATGGGACGAATGACCAAGTAAAGGTGCAAACGTCCTAAATTACCTAGGAATTTATCAGCAACACTCAAACATCAGGATTACTCTAAAAGGAATTAAAAACAAAAAACAACCTGGGCTGGGGCATAGCTCTGCAGTCAAAAATAGTGCTTGCCTACCAAGTGCAAGGCCCTGAGGTTCAAATCCCCAGCACCATGTAAACTGGGTATGGTGGTACAAGACTATAATCCTGGGACTCTGAGACAAGAGGGATGTTGTGAGTTTGAGGCCAGTCTGGGCTACACAGTGACTTCAGGACCAGCCTGAACTATGTGTTCGCATTAAAGCAAACAAACAAAAAAAAATCCATCACTTTGATATCAGTACTAACAGTTACACTGAATGCAATTTCCTTGCTTCAACAGCAACAGCATGAGTCATGCACACTTAGCTACAATGTAGTAGCAGCAAAGTCCCAAAACCCAAATCATGCCAGTAAAAAAGCAGTTGAAATACCTAGACTTTCATGACACACTCTTTAACATTCCCTGAGTGGAGATGTTAACAGCTTTCACAGTTGCTCATTTATATCTTGAAATTGCTATTAATTCACCAATAAGCTGAGCCACAATTGTTCACCTTAAACCTAATGTGGGGAGAAACACCTGTAATCTGAGCATTCTGTTAGGCTAAAGCCTATACAACATACACAGCAAGATCCTGCCTCAAAGAAAAAAAAATTATGCTGATATTCTCTAAGAAGGGATTATGAATAAATCTTAC
The DNA here is from genome assembly GCA_004027205.1 of Ctenodactylus gundi. Lineage (NCBI taxonomy): Eukaryota > Metazoa > Chordata > Mammalia > Rodentia > Ctenodactylidae > Ctenodactylus > Ctenodactylus gundi. Next base: position 86,985 of record PVKB01003546.1, on the reverse strand, counting down.
AAATTTCTGTGTGCATTATAGTTTTTTAAATGTTCTAAAAACAAATAGAATTCAGTCCTTATCATTGCCCAAAATAGATTTTTGTCTGACACAAAAATTTTAGGGGCTAGAGGAATAGCACAGTGGTTGAAGTGTTTGCCTTGTAAGCATAAAGCTCTGAGTTTAATTACCCAGCACCACATAAAGCTGGGCATGGTGGTGCATGTCTGTAAGCCTGTAATCCCAGCACTTAAAGTTGAGGCAGATGGACAACTTGGGCTAGAGGTAAAGCCTGTCCAAAAAAGAAAAAAGAAAAAATATATATATGTGTGTGTGTGTGTGTGTGTGTGTGTGTGTACTGTTTGTACACACACACACACACACACACACACACATTTTAAAAGAAAATCCAGTTTGGCTTGACAGACAGCATCTCAAATAAAAGCTGTATTTTATTTACTGGGTACTATTTAGTACCTCCTTGCCTTCAGAAATAAAGGCAGAAAGGAACAAAACTACAGTTTGTTTTAAAGACAGTGTCTGTAGTCCAGGCTGGCCTAGAACTCATTGCTTTCAGGTATGTAGCACCACACTCAGCTATTATGTAGCTTTGGAGGATGGAACCCCAAGGTCTCACTCTTCCCATGTAATTACTCTAATCCCGGAGTCACACCTCCAGCCCCCACAAATTTTATCTATCTATCTATCTATCTATCTATCTATCTATCTATCTATCTGTGAGACAGGATCTTGCTCTATAGTCCAAGCTGGTCCTGAACTATGTAGCCCAGGCTGGCCTAGAACTCACAGCCATCCTCCTGTTTCAGCCTCCCCAGCGCTGGGATTACAGGTGTGCACCACCATGTCCAGTTTACGTGGTGCTGGGGAAATCAAGCCCAGGGCCTCGAATTTGGTAGGCAAGCACTAACTGCTGAGCTATTCTTTCAGCCCCCTTTAAATTTTAAATACATATAGATTATAAACTGTCAGTGAAAAATAAGTGTAATCTGTGTAATTACAAGCGACTGTGTATCTCTAATAAAAGGCACACACAGAAAACTTGCTACTCTGGGTTAAGATTCTAACAGGGCAGGTAAATTAAACACCGGAAACTAATCAAGATCTTTCTTCACGCCAGGGTAGTGGCATAGGCCTGCAATCCCAATGCTCTGGGAGGCAGAGGCAAGACGGCAGCAAGTTTGATCCAAGCCTGAGCAACTTAACAAGGCCGTATCTCAACATCAAAAATAAAGGCCTGGGCTTAATTGCTGAACTATGAAGACAGCAATAAGCAGGAGGACGCAAAGGGATAAGACAAAGACGAAGAAATAATTCAGTAAAGCCAAGAGGCCTTTCTTCACCTGTCAGATGAAGGAACTAAGACCCAGAAATGTTATAGGTCTAGCCTAAATTCCACAGTATAAAAGTGATTTATGTATCCTATTAATTTTCGCATTTGTGTCATCTCTCCAAATTTCAAAGGCAGAATGAGAAACATGCTGTCAAGTTACCTTCACAGAAGAAAAGTAGGTTAAAATCAGTATTCAATGAAAATTAACATGTAGCTTCAACCACCAAATTTTTTGTTTTTGAACACTGCAATGTAAATTCCCCTTCACAAAACTGTTTTATGTGTATGTCACTATTGGTTGAGGTGGTAGAACAACTACGCCAGAAAACAAACACATAACAAGGAGCTTCTGCCAAGCAGTGTTATACTCACTGAAGTCACAATAACACTTAGGCAGAGAGGAAATCCACTGAATATAGAAGATGGTCAGGTTTGTTTTGTTTTTTGGAGATAGGGTCTCGGCCCTGCAGTCAGGCCTGCCTCGAACTCAGCAATCCTGCTTCACCTTCCTAAATTAAATGTTAGTATTACAGGCATGCACCATCACAGCTGACTTTGGGCAGATTAAGCACCTTCTCCAAGGCTGCAAAGTAAGCCCAGTCAAAGGACTTCAGAGCCCACATTCACTGTCTACATTTTACCCTCTTCACAGCTCTAAGGTATAACATGCACATTTTCTAAGACGAGAAACTCATTTTCCATGGTAAAGTTAAATCAGCATATGCTGAAGAGCAGAACATGGGGCTAGAGGAAGGGCTTGGCTGTTGAAGCGCTCAAGTGCTAAGTACCCAAGTGATTGATTCGCTAGCACAATGGAAGCTGGGCACGCTGGCATATGCAGATAATCCCAGCTAGGAGGTTGAGACAGGAGAACTGCTGTTGAGTCCAAAGCCAGCCTGGGCTCAGTAGTAAGTTCAGAAGCAGCCTGGGCTGTAGAGTGAGACCCTGTCTCAAAAAAAAAAAAAAAAAAAAAAAAAAAAAAAAAAAAAAAAAAAAAAAAAAAAAAAAAAAAAAAAAAAAAAAAAAAAAAAAAAAAAAAAAAAAAAAAAAAAAAAAGAAAAGAAAAGAAAGAAAAGAAAAGAAAAAAGAGCAGAACAAAGTCGGTAGTTCTGGCTACGGTGGGGTCTACGGCAGGAAAATTCCAAACCTAAGGACAGCTTGGAGAACTTTGCAAAACCTTGTTTCAACAATAGCAAAACATCAACAAAACCCACTCATCAAACAACTAACAAAGGCGGGGACCTGGGGGCGTAGATCAGTGGTGAAAGCACCTACCAAGAAAGCATAAGGCCCTGGATAGATTCCCCAGAACCATATAAAAACTGGGTGTGGCACTTGGAAGGGTGAGGTAGGAGGATTGGTGTGCTGGAGGCTTACGTGGGCTACAATACTGAGCCCAAGACCAACCTGTAATACAGCATGAGAACCCGTATCCAAACAATAAGAAAAAGAACTTTTAAAAAACATCTCCTTACTACAAGAACATCAGATTTTATGCAACCAGCCTACCTCTAGTTCTCTAACGTTAGGGGGGACCAGCTGAAACAAAAGGCTTGATTTAGCTGCTAGGGTGCTCTGCATTCCCAAAGGTTTGTATTGTATCAACTGCGGCCACAAAGTAAGACGGGGAGTAAATTACGTGTTGATGCCTGGGCCTCACCACATTTTAACCAGAAATCTTTCCCATTCCCTCCCTAGAACAGTCCTTTTCGTGCCCTATAGAACCCTCCCTGTGTATCTCTTTGAAATTACCTACTAGCTAGATGTCGGTGCAAACCAGTAATCACAGCAATGAGGAGGCAGGAGGCAGATGAGGCAAGAGGATCAAAAGTTCTAGTCCCATTCAGGCAACTTAGAGAGACCATTTCAAATTAAAACCAGAAAGGACACCCTTGTGGCTCAATTCTGTGTGTGAGAATTACTTACCTGTATCTTTAAAGCATGAATTAATTTTTGGCACTCTAAACCCCAAGCAATGTCTGGTACACAACAGTCACACAAACATTTGCTACAATCCTTAGGGTATATGTCAGAAAAAAAAAAATAACACCTGTAAGAAAAAAATTACACCTGTAATCTAACACTCAGAAAAGTCGAGGATTATAAATTCAAGCTCAGCCTGGGCAATTTAATGATATTCTGTCTCAAAATGTTAAAAAAAAGGAGGTGGGGAGGAATGCTAAGACAAATCAGGCTTGCATTCAGAGGTAATTTCTTCTCTTGACCAGCTCGACACAGAACATGTAGGGGCTGGAGGAATGGCTCAGCAGTTAAAGTGCTTGCCTATTTGATTCCCCAGCACCACATAAGGTGAGCACAGTGGCACATGCCTGTAATCCCAGTGCTCTGGAGGCTGAGACAGGAATTGCCTTGAGTTCAAGGATAGCCTGGGCTCCACAGTGACACAGTGAGTTCAGGAGGAGCCTGGGCTATAGATCGAGACACTGTCTCAAAACAGCAACAGTACATTTAACAATCTAGATATAGTTCTGAAGGTTTCTGGAAAAATTATGTTTCAATCATGTATTAAAACATGACAGGCAAACCAGGCATGGTGGTGATGCCTATAATCAATACTTGGGAGGCTAAGTTAGGAGGACGGCTGTGACTCGAAGCCAGTCTGGACCACGTAGTGAATTAAGACCACCTTGGACTGTCTGAAAATAAGAGAACAACAACAAAACTATGATGGGCTTGGGGTGTAGCTCAGTGTTGTTAAAGTGCTTTAATTCCCCAGCACTTTATTTAAAAAATTAGGAGGATAAGGCAGGAGGAATGTTTTGTTTGAGGCCAACTTGGGCTATCTTCTGAGTTAGCAAGATCCGGTCTCCAAGAAAAAAGCAAATAAATAAAAAATTTAAATAGAAAAGGGCTGGTGGCACAGCTCACTGGTTAAAGTGCTTGCTTAGCAAGTACAAGGCCATAGGTTGGATGGACTCCCTAGCACCACAAAAGCTAGATATGGCAGAGCACGTCTGTAATCCCATCATCTGGGAAGGCTGAGGCAGGACTACTGTTTAGTTCAAGGTCAAATTGGGCTACATAGTGAGTTCAGAACCAGCCCGGACTATACAGTAAACTGCCTCAAAATAAAATAAAATAGGGGCTGGAGAAATGGCACAGTGGTTAAAGCCCTTGGCTTGAAGCCCTGAGTTCAATTCCCCAGCACCACATAAAGCTAGGCATGGTAGTACACAACAGTATTCCCAGCATTCAAGAAGCTGAGGCAAGAAGATTGCCAGGAGTCCAAGGCTAGCCTAGGCTACATAGTGAGTTCAGAACCAGCCTGGACTATACAGTAAACTCCTGCCTCAATTGCCAGGAGTCCAAGGCTAGCCCAGGCTACACAGTGAGTTCAGGACCAGCTTGGGCCAGAGTGAACCCAGCCTCAAAAAAAGAAAAAGAGATAAAAAATGACAAATGTGTAATGTTTTGCAACATCAAAATTAAACAAAATCTTCCCTCCCAAGATCCACTTTAGGTAGGAGAGTCCTACAGATCTTATAATTGACCTATAATGTATAATTTATAATCTAACAAATGTTAAGCTACCTATCACTATCTGAAATGGCTTGCTTAAGACCTTGTCTGTAATAACCTTGAATAAAAGCTGACATTCTTTGTACATATAAACATGAGAATCTTACTATACTTACTGGTAGTGAAATTTTTCTCCCTTTCAAACATATACATCTCAGATAAAGGCAAAAGTACATTAACCCAGCAGCAAGAACTTCATGATTACCTGAAGTATTTTTGGAGCTTACTCTAACTAGATGAAAGAGCAAAACAATAATGCAAATATGCTGAAGATTGGTGGATCTGACTGAAAAAAAATCATTGGTATTTTATTATTTTGTAACTTTCCTAAGGTTTGTAATTTTCCAAAGCAAAGAACTGCAAGAAGCTGAACCCAGGGGCACAGGCCCATAATCCCAACGCTTTGAGAGGTAGAAGCAGGAAAATATCAAGTTCAAGCCCATCCTGAGTCACTTAGTGAGACTGTCTCAAACAATAAAAAGGGCTGGAGACGTAGCTCAGGGAAGACACTATGATTTCTAGCACTGCAAAAAAAAAAAAAAAAGGTAAGAAAATCAAGATAATTTAACTTCCAATGTTTCCTTTCTCATTACCCATGAAAGAATAAAACAAAACCTTTTATGGATAGAAAATACTACATAAAGAACTGCTGTCTTGCCAATTATCTATCAGGGAAGAGAACTCTTCATTTTTCTTCCCTTGCCCTTTGCATGAAACATCAGATCCAGGACACAGAAGATAAACACTCAAGATCTCTAGCAGCACTTAACAATGAGGTGTGAAGTAATTCCACCACAGCCTGGTGATGTGGTACTGGGGAATTGAATCCAGGATCTTATGCCCCCTTTAACACTGCTCTACCTGTTTCCCTCCCCCTAGCTTTTTTTTGAGACAGCGTCTTGCTTTGTAATCCACACTTGTCTAGTACTATGTAGCCCAGGCTGGCCTCAGAGCAATCCCCCTGCCTCAGCCTCCAAGTGCTGGGATTACAGGTGTGTGTGCCACCACACACAGCTTAAGTGGTGTTGGGGAATCAAATTCAGAGGCTTGGGCTTCCAGGGCAAGCACTCTACTGAGCAACACCTCCATCACTCTAGGAACTTTTTAGATAGGGTCTTGCTCTGCAGTCTAGGCTGGTCCCAAACTCAGCAATCCTCCAACCTCAGCCTCAGGAGTGCTGGGTTTATAGGTATGTGCCACCAACCCAGCCCTAGCCCCTACACTGTGGGTTTATGTATTTTTTTGAGACAGGGTCTTGATCTATAGTACAGGCTGGTCCTGAACTCACTATGCAGCCCAGTCTGGCTTAAAACACAAGAGTCAATCCTCTTCCCTCGGCACTGGCATGCGTCATCGCACCCAGCTTATATGGTGCTGGGAACTCAACTCAGGGTCTTGCACTTGTCAGGCAAGAGCTTTAACCCCCGAGCTATTCCTCCACCTCTAGGGTTTTTCTGTTCAATCATCTCAATACCATGGATTGTTTTTGGCAGTTCTGGGGATTTAATCCTGAGCAAGCAATGTCCATGCTAGGCAAGTGCTCTAACAAAGTTACATACAATTCCAACCCATTGTGAGACAAAGTCTCATGAAGCTGTGTAGGCTGGCCTCAAACTAGTGACATTCCTGCCTCAGCTTCCCAAGTAGCTGGTACTATAGGCACACACCTCCATGCCTTGCAGTTATGCTGAGTGCCACGTTGAATGAACTTATCATTGTACTCTAGTATGATTCACGGTCATCAGACAGGGACGTTACTTATGCTAATAATATATTTATTTCAATACCTCTGTTGTGATGTGGATCTACAATATCTCCCCACACCTTCATGTACCTATGGATAGTATGCATTGTATGGCTGTAGGGGACAAATGATTTGGGCTCGACCTATAGGGATGTGTGCTAGTTCCACCCTTCCTCTGAGACTCAGCTGCCAGTTCTGCCATGCCATGAGGACCTTTGTCATGGCTATAGCCCTGCCATGTGATTCTACCATTTTCTAGCCAATTACCAGTCAACTCTTTTAAGTTGTAGATGTTGGATTTTGTCTCAGAAACAAAAAAGAAATCACGACAAGCCCTTCTCATGAAATCTTTGTACTATATAAATCAGATAAGCCAATGCTAAATTGCAAATATTCCCAAGAGTTAAGTCATTATAATTTCTTACTGAACAGAGATGATAACTAAGTGCCTTCCACATGCTGGACAATTGTTAAACTTCTGCTTGGGACCCATCTCCCACACAGTGGTAGCTTTTATCCCCCTACCCTTTATTCTCTAAATAAAGCCCTGCTATGCCTACACTATTCAGAATGCATCAATTTCGCCTAAATAAAGACCTGTTATTTAAAAGAAACAAACAGAGTAACCCATTCTACTAAAAACATCCTAACAATCCTAAATAGTTTGTTTCACAGATGAAAACATTCAAAAGCGAAATTACTTGCTCAGGGTAACAAACTCTAATCAGAAGAGGTAAATTACAACCCCAAATCTGTCCTTCCAAATGTCCATGTTGCTGCCACAAAAGCCATCCCATTTCTGTGATCAATCATGTTCTGTGTACCTACGAACCAGTATTTCTGTCTTTGGTAACTTCATTTGTTTTATTGTTTTTGTGTGGTCATGGAGATATTGCACCCAGGGTCTCATGCATTCCAAACATCTGTTCTACCACGGAGCTACATTCCCAGCCCCTATGCCAAAATTATTTAATAGTAAAGTTCACAAAAATATTGATAAAGTGAAAACTTTATTATTACAACTCTTATTTCTCACCTTCAAGCCTCTCCTGAAAGCTGTCAACTCCTTTTTATAGAGCCTCCATACTTTCTTAGAACTTTCAAAGGGAGTATTTTTCAATGTTAGCATTGGGAGAGTATTTCTAAGACGGACACTCAGCAGCAACGAATAGATGCTAATAATAAAGGTACACACTTTAAAAACAAAGCATGAAGTAATGCTCTCATACAAGAACGACCACAAGTTTTGAATCTAACCAGGACAAGTTAGTGAGACCCTGTGTGAAAACAAAAGGCCTGGAGACATAGCTAGTCTACTTCAGTCAAGTAAAGCATACTAGCTGAGAATTACCTAACTCCTCTCTCAACACTATTATTCAAGAAAAATACCAGGTGGACCTGGTGGCACAGATCTATAATCTCAGCACTACAGAAGGCAAAGGTAGAAAGACTGCAAATCCCAATGCAGCTTGGTCAATGTAGTGAGACACTGTCTCAAAACTAAGAATAAAAAACAAGAGCAACCCCCTTTTGGATAGTGGAAACTTTTACCCCTCTGTCCTTGGTTCCAAAATAAAGCATCCTCTTTGCACCTTATATGTGTGTGATGGGGGAAGGAGAATAAATAAATAAAAGTGGGTTGGGAGTGGAGCTCAAACTGTGAAGGCCCTGGGCTCAATCCCCAGTACAAAAAATAACTTATCATCAGAAGTAACTAAGAGAGTTCAGAGACAGTCTGGGCGACATAGTCGGAATCAATCTCTAACAAAAAAGATAAAGCCTAGGACTGGGGATATGGCTTGGTGGTAGAATGTTTGCTTTGTATATTACTGTGACTCTCAGTTTGATCCCCAGTACTACCAGAACTGCGAGGAGAAGCCAACAAATAAAACACTTAACTCTCATAATGGGACTTAATTTATTCGATGACAAAAAACATAAATTCAGTTAAAAAACAAAAAAAAAGTTCAAGGGCTGGAGGAATAGCACAGAGGTTAAAGCACTTGTCTAGCAAGCATCAGGCCCTGGGTTCAATTCTACAGTACCACATAAACTGGGCTTGGTAGCGCTTGCCTGTAATCCCAGCACTTGGGAAGTTGAGGCAGGAGGATTCTGTGAGCTGGAGTCCAGCAAAGACCTGAATTTGATTCCTCTGCATCACATAAGCTGGGCATGGTGGTGCACACCTGTAATCTCAGCAGTCAATAGACTGAGGCAGGAGGATTGCTGAGAGTTCAACACAAACCTGGCCTACATAGTAAGTTCAGGGACAGCCTGGAATTCAGAGTGAGACTGCCTCAAAAACAATTAAGAAATACCTGGCCAAACAAAAACCTCCCTGCAAAACCTCCACAACAAGCACCACCAAAAATTTCAAGTCTTCAAGAACCTCATGTTCTTTAAGAACATCAGGAAAGGAAAGGTAGCCCAAGAAGAGCCTAACCTTATCACAGAACAGGAACCACAAACACAAGTGGTTGAACTATTCCTGGAGGACAGCAACTTCACAGTTAACTCATCCATTTTCTATAGGGTAAGTCCCAGAAGAAAGAAACAGGAATAGAGGCATTTCCTAAATGATAGATCTTCAAAAACATCTAAAACATGAAGTAAAAGTAGCTGGGAATGCCAATGAAATCACTTCTACTTAATCATCCTACTCAATAGTACTACAAAGCAACCTGAAGAGTGAATATGCAAAGCATGGTGGAATACATCTGTAATCCCACCAATTACTGAGGCTAAGGCAGGAGGATCACTAAGTTCAAGATCAACAAGAGCCAACATAAAGATGAGGAGAGTATCTTCAAGTCAAAGGCCTAGAGCTGCATTCCAGAGGGCCTTAGATCCAATCTGTAGTATAAGAGAGAAGACACACTTCCCAAAGTTTCCCACCTATCAGGCTTCACTTAGTAACAAACACACAAAATGGGAAAACACTAAAGGCCATTAATGCCTGGCCTTGGTAGGTAGTAAGCAAACATCAAAAACATTAGGCCTGATTTTTCAGTTATGCAAGGTTATAAATATCACCATCTGCAAAGGGCTAGTTTTCAGTTAAGACAAATGTCACTGGCACTGCATATATAACTGGAACCTCCAAACTGGAAGCTGTTTATTAGCATAGCTTTTATTTAAGCTGGGAGCCAAAAATTTTATAACTAAAGCAACTGAACCATGTATTTACTTCTTTTTTCTACTTTACAAGCTCCTCAATATGTCATGTAACATGTATCTACAACTATCAAAGACTGTACTGTACTTGATAAAATGTTTATATCCCTCTGATATGAGAAACCCAGATCCCGGATCACAATTATCTCACAGAACTTAAAGTGAAAAATAAAGGGTCGGGGGGCAGGGTGTGGGTTGTGGGACTGGGAGGGGGTGGACTGAAAGAAAAGCGGGGAAGGTCTTGTTACCTTGACCAGGTCTGTATGTGCACAAAATGCCCCAATCCAATGTAAACCTTAAATTTTGCACTTGTACATATCAATAAAATGGGGAAAAAAAAAAGAAAACAAGAATGTTTATACCCCTTCCAAAAACTAGCACCAAAATGACTTTGGTCCAAGAAGGCCAGGCTTCCCAGCCACCAAAGACTACTTTAAATAGAAAAAAAAAAAAAAAAAGACACTGAATAAAACCAGGAGTCAAAAACAAAGCTCATAATTTCAAATTCTATCAATAAATTTTTTAAAAATTACTGTTTTCTGGATCCTTAAAAATAGCACGCTTATGAGGATTTTTGCCAGGCACTTATAAGGCCATGGGTTTACTACCCCGTACTATCAAAAAGCTCTAGGACAAATTCACGGTGGCAGGATAGTGCTTATCCTTGGAGGGCAAGAGAAGGTTTTTCAAGAGGGGGCCTTGTTCTGTAACACAAGTGTTCAGTTTCTCGATCTGTATGCTCATCACACAGGCTGGTTTCAGGAATACCAAGTACTTCTCCATATTTACACTTCAACTACAAAAAACATGTTAATCTGGTTACCAGAGAATCTGAAAAGCATCTATGTTTCTGGACGAAAAATACTAAACTCAATCACCAGTGTTAGTAAGTAAAAATCCTAATCGGGAAGTGGGGCATGCTTAAAAGGAGCTGAGGATACATAGCTTAGTGCAAAGGCCTTGGGTTTAATCCCCAGTACCAGAAAAAAGGAAAAAATGAAAGAGATAAAATGCGTTTTAGTTATCTTGAATAAAACTCCCCAATCAGAACTGGAAGTAGGTAACCTATCACAGGATTTTACAGCTGGCAGCTAATTTGATACGCACACAGAAGGTCTACCTCCATGAAGAAAGACATAATCCTTTTGGAGTCCTATTAAATATCAAGGACAAGGCTACTATGCTGCTGCTCAGGAGCTTAAGAACCAAACTTAAAACGGGTGTGGTGGCACACGCCTATAATCCCAGCACTCAGAAGGCTGAGGCAGAAGGACTGCATTGAGTTCAAGGCCAGTCGTGAGCTACAGGGCCAGTCTGGACTACAAAATGAGGCTGTCTCAAAAACAAAAGTTTCTGCACAAAAGTTGTTATTGTAAGGTTACCTAAACCCATTTGTAATTACACAATACCTTATTTGCATGGACTGCACTCTGAGTCCACTGTAATCAACCTCTTTTTGCTCAAATTCTTTCCACTCATCTTCATCCTGCCAAAGAAATAAATGATTAAAGCTATGTAAAAACACACAAAACTAGGCAAGTACCAGTCTAAAAAGGGGATCAGTGGCTAGAGTCTGAAGAATATGGACTAGTTTCTGGCCCAGGCCTTGCTGGTTTCCTAGACATGTCCCCTACTATCGTTACTGTGGACACGTTCCCATAGGAGGACTGTTACTTTAAAGTAACTAGGAAAATTCAACCTAAGAAATCAACAGCGAACCCACAACGAAATTTCTAGCTCACTGCTGCCATGATTCCTTCCTTTCAGAGGATTAGGAACCAAGTCACCCAAGGGGACTTAACACATTAAGGAAAATTCAGCTCCGACTACTAGGCGAAGTCAGACACTACATTACTCAGAGCAGACGTCACCCTACCAAAGTAGCCGAGAAGGGGGCACTGGGGCCCAGCCCACGTGCCCAGAAGGGTCCGGCGTCCCCGCGAGAAGAGTGGGCGTTCGAGGGAGTCGGGGTTCTAACAAGCCCGGCCCGGCCCTGGAAGTTCGCGTCACGTGGACGGCCCCGCACCCGTAGGTCAGTCGGTCCGTCCACCCGCCCGCCCGCGGCCCCTCCCGGGCGCCAGCCCAGGCAAACGGGGCGGGCACACGGCGCCGAGCGCGCGGCCCGAGCCTCCGCCGGCCGCGCGGCCCCTCACCTTCGTCACGGCCTTGGTGGCGGTTCCGGGGCCCGCGGCGCTCGGGCCAGCAGTCCCGCCGTCGCCCGGCCTGGTGCCCGCGCCTGCGGCCCCGCCGTCGCCCGGCCTGGTGCCCGCGCCCGGCCCGCCGCCCGCCGCCCCGCCGCTCCCGCCGGCGCTGCCCGCCGCGCCTGCGGCGCTCGCCGCGCGGCTGCTGCGCTCCTTCTTCTTCTTCTTGTCTCTCTTGGCGAAGAAGTTGTCTAGGCTCCGCTCCTCCGTCTCGGCCATGGCCACGGCCTCCGCGGTCCGGATGGGTGCGGCCGGGGGCGGGCGCGGCCGCGGGGCTCGGCGCTCGGGGCCGAGGCCGCTCCTGCGCTCACGCTGCCTGGCGGGCGCGGCGACGCCTCAGCCCGCGGGATCGCCGGGGCGTGCGCGGCGGCGGCGGGCGCCTTCCCCCGCGCGCCGTGGAGGGGTGGTACGGTCCTCCTCGGGGCCCGCGGGGCGCCCGCTGAGCCCGCCGCGCGACTCGGACGGCGCTGCCGGACCCTGCCCGCCCCGCCGTCGGAGGAGGAAAGGGACGTGCGAGGCAGAGGCCGCAGCGAGACTGCTCAGCTGGCGGCGGCGCGAGCCGAAGGAAGGCGCGCGCAGGCTCCGAGCGGAGGGGAGAGGGTAGGGAGGGACGGGAAGGAGGGAGGGCGGGCCTCCAGCGCACAAGCAGCTCCCGCGCCTGCGTACTCAGCTCTGCCCGCCGCTGTGGGCGCGCTGAGGGGCGGACGGCGGGAGGAGACGTAGGCAGGGCAGACCAACCAGCCAATCAGAGGCGGGAACGAAGCTCTTAGGTGACAATCCATGCCTCCGACGGGGCGGTGCCCGGTGTGGGGCGGTGCCCGGGGCGGCAAGAAGCGGTCATATGCAAAATAAGTGACGTGTAATACTAAGGTTTCTTGATTGGCTGAGGACTTTACTTTGAGGCGGGCGTTTAGAGGGCTGGTTGGTGACTTGGCTAAAGGAAGATCAGGGGCGGGTGTCTTCGCTAGGCGCATGCATAGGGTACACGTGTGTGTTCCCCTCGCGCACAGCGAACTGAGGCGAACTTTCACGAAATGGAAAGGTGTTGTTTTAACGCCTTAAACCAGCTATGTTAAAAACTGTCCCTCCTGTCTGCCTCTGTTCTGGCAACCATTGCTTTTCACCTGTACAGGATAGTTACTGCAAGCTGGAGAGGAGTAGTTGGCAAGAAGTCCCATTTAACTAATAGATTTTTAATAAGCCCATAGGAAGTGAATGAAAAGGTATTGACTTTGAAATACACACCACACACACACACACACACACACGTATATATGGACCCCCCCCACACACACATATGACCTACCAGGGTAAAGTTAAATCTGATCCTCAACCTCTTTGTAAAATGGGAACATTGGTTCTTACAAGGAGAAGAAAATCAGTACCTGTTAGCTGCCAGACATAACGCTTGCAAGAACTGGGTATGAAATAAATGCTTAATTTTTATTTTCAAGGGACAGTCTTGGGCCTGGATGAATGGCACGGCGGTTAAAGCTCTTGCCTTGCAAACGCAAGGCCCTGAGTTCGATTTCTCAGCACCACAGAAAGCTGGGTGCGGTGGCACACGCCTGTAATCCCAGCACCGGAAGCTTAAGGCAGGCGATTGTCCTGAGTCCAAAGCAACCCTGGGCTACAGAGTGTCTCTAAAAACAAAAAACAAACAAACAAAAAAACAAAACAAAAAACAAAGACAATCTCATCTCATTCTGTAGTCCAGGCTGGTCCTGAGCTACATTGCCCAGGCTGGGGCTGGCTTTGAATTCATAGCAATCCTTCTGCCTCAGCCTCCCTCCAGCTAGGATTAGAGGTGTGTGCCACCACACCCATAGGGAAACAAACCCAGCTCCTTGGGCTTGCTAAGCAAGCATTCTAACCACTGAGGATTTATTTATTTTTGAGGCGGGGCTTTGCTCTGTAGTCCACACTGCTCCTAAACTCACTATGTAGCCCAGGCTGGCCTTGAACTCAGGCAATCCTGGCTGAAACTTCCTTAGTGCCATGCACCACCACGCCCAGCTTATGTGGTGCTGGGAAACTGAATTTGGGCTTTGCCATTACTATGCAAACACTTTTAACTGCTAAGCTATTCCTCCAGCCCCTCTTTAAGAATGTTTTTTAAAGTTCCTTTTGTCCAGGCTTAAGTCTGGACCATCCCTACACTTTATCCTTGGCTTGCATCTCTGAGAATAGGAGGGGAATAGCATCTCACAGGGATGAGAGCCGAAAGACCCATCCTGCACCTGGCTTTGCCACTCAAGTACATTTCAGACCTTGAGAACAAAATGTATATATATTTAAAAAGGCAGTCTATGTAAGGTTTTCAACTTTCCACTTCCTCTTTCTAAGGGCAGAAACAGAGCTGTCACAAGTACTGAGGAAATGACTCAGACATATGTTAGTAGCTCTGTGGGGCAGATAGAACCTGCCTGTAAGTGGAGTGACTTGTCTCTGCCAGGTTCTCTCCTTACCCTCCACTGGCACTGCTGCTGAAGAACTGAGTTCTGAATGTGTCAAGGTAAACCAATGATCTAGCCTCTGCCAATAACAAGCATACATATTATTCTCCAAACAAACTGTCCCAAGCCACTCAGGATGGTCCCTAGGTAACATTGTTCTATGACATCATATATCTCCCTACAATCCAAATTCAGTACTGTCCCACACCACTACCACCCCTCCTCCCTCAGCTCCTCTAATCAAATCAAATTTACTTTCTCTCTTGTCTTCCTCCCCCTCTTCCTCTACCACCACCTCTTTGTTGTTGCCTCCTTCCCCCACTCCTTGCTTCTGCCACCCTTACTCTCCTATGGTATATGATCATGCTACATTTAAGACAATGTGCTGGGCATGGTGACACTCTGGGAAACTGAGGCAGGAAGGTCATAAGCTCCAGCCCAGCTCGGGCTATTTAACTACTTCCTCTCAAAAAATAAAAGTGGCTGGTGATGTAGCTAGATATGCCTTCTTCAAAGCTAGATATTTTATAATTCCTGCCCTCTGCTTCCTTATAATCTTGAAGATCTAGATGCAGATGTCTTGTATGCATCAACAAGTGAATAGAAAAAGATGTGGAGAATTTATACCATGGACTACTACTCTGTGAGGAAGACAAATTTGAATCATTTGTAGGAAAATGGATGCACCTTGAGATCATTATGCTCGATGAAATGAGTTAGATGCAGAAGGTGAATTACCATATGGTTTCTCTCATATGAGAAAACCAAACCATTAAAAAGAAGTAAGAGTAGGGCTGGGATGTAGCTCAGTGGTTAAAGCACTTGCCTAGCAAGTGTAAGGCCGTGAATTCTGGTCCCAGCACCACATGAACTGGATGTGGTGGTGCTTGCCTGTAATCCCAGCATTTGGGAAGCTAAAGCTAAAGGTTACCATGTGTTTGAGGCCAATCTGGACTATAGAGCAAGACCTTGTCTCAAAAACAAACAGAAAAACAAATTTTAAAAAAAAGTAAAAGAGCTGGAGGAATGGTACAGCGGTTAAAGCACTTGCCTAGCAAGCGTAAGAAGACCCTGAGTTTGGTTCCCCAGCACCACATAAAACTGAGTGTGGTTGTGCATACCAGCATTAGGGAGACTGAGGCAGGATTGCTGTGAGTCCAAGGCAAGTCTAGGCTCCATAATGAGTTCAGTACCAGCCTGGGCTACAGAGTGAGACCGTGTCTCAAAACCAACGACAACAACAACAAAAGTAAAAGAAGAGAGAAAGCAAGAAGATAGACTTTGTGGAGAGGGAAAGGGAATATAGGGGGTGGAGGGGGTGGGAAGGGGAAAAGGAAGTAAAAGTGACCAAGATGGAAAATGTAAAAAATTAATAAGTAGGATACATTAAAAAACGAGTAGGGCTGGAGGAATGGCGCAGCGGTTAAAGTGCGTACCTGGCAAGCGCAAGCCCTGAGTTGATTCCCCAGCACCACATAAAGCTGGGTGCAGTGGCACACCCCTGTAATTCCAGCACTCCAGAGGCTAAGGTGGGTGGATTCTCCTGAGTCCAAGGCCAGCCTGGGCCACACCAGTGAGTTGAGGACCAGCCCGGGCTACAGAGTGAGACAGTGAGACTCTGTCTCCAAAAAAAAAAAAAAAAAAAAAAGCCAATTAAAAAAATGAGTAAAGGTGCAACCCCACCTGGGACTCCCTTCCAGAGCTGGTACCCCTCTGCCCTTTGCTTCTAAATAGATACCTGCTCTACACTTTGAATGAATGAATGAATAAATAAATAAATAAAATCATTAAAAAAAATGTCCTGCATGCAGGTTGGGTGTGGTGGTGCACGCCTATTATCCTAGCACTCTGGCTGAGACAAGAGGATAGGAAGTTCGAGTCCAGCCTTGGCAATTTAGATAGATCTGTCTCAAAAAACTTTAAAAAGGGCTGGAATCAGGTTGGAGGAACAACACAACAGTTAAAGCAGTTACCTAGCAAGTGCAAGGCCCCGAGTTAGATTCCCCAGTGCTATATAAACTGGGCATGGTGACACAAGCCTGTAATCCTAGCATATTGGAGGCTGATATAAGAGGATTGCTGTGAGTTCCTGGCCAACCTGGGCTACATAATAAGCTCAGGATCAGCCTGGACTACAGGCTGACACTCTGTTTCAAAAAAAAAAATAGCAGACAGGGGTTGTAGCTCAGTGGTTAAAGCACCTTTCTAGCAAGTACAAGGTCCTGGGTTCAATTCCAGCACCACATAAAGCCAGGTATGATCGCACAAGCCTGTAATCACAGCACTTGGGAGGTAGAGGCAGGAGGATTGCTATGTGTTTGAGGCTGTACGCCCTACAGAGTGAATTCAGGACCACCCTGGATTTACACAGTGACACCCCATCTACAAGAGAGAGAGAGGGGGGGGTGAGAGAGGTGGAATTTAGCATAGGATGAAAATGAATGTCCTGGATTCAATCTTCAGTACTGTGAGGGACAGAGAGAGAGAGAGAGAGAGAGAGAGAGAGAGAGAGAGAGAGATTCAGGTCAGGCCAGCAGAGACCAGTGCATTGTGGTTGTGTCATTACAATTTGCCCTTCTCCATGAAGTGGATCCCTTCTTTGGTGCTCCTTCCTTGGAACCGAAAGCACCTGTTCTCTACAATGGTTCTTCTTAAACCTCTCCTGCCAGCTTTCTTCAGACAGTCCCCAAATCCTTCCATGACCACTTCCCTTATCACCCGGCCCCCATCTCCCAGGCCTCCTCCAGGTCTCTGTTGATGAAGGCATCTCTCCTGTACTTCTCACATGCGTTTGGACTTCTCTGCCCACAGAGC
The DNA here is from genome assembly GCA_004027205.1 of Ctenodactylus gundi. Classification (NCBI taxonomy): domain Eukaryota; kingdom Metazoa; phylum Chordata; class Mammalia; order Rodentia; family Ctenodactylidae; genus Ctenodactylus; species Ctenodactylus gundi. The sequence continues at coordinate 69,726 of PVKB01003546.1, read as the reverse complement.
CAAGTAGTTCTTTGCTTGTCCTTGTTAGGTGGAAAAGCTGACCCGTCATTTCTGACCACCCCCAAGTATCTTGCTTGTCTTTCAAGCCTCTTAATGCCATGGGAATGTGGCAATTTCTCTCCGGGTCCTCAAAAGTGGTACAATTCAATGAACATCAATTATTTTCTTCTACAAGACTTGCTGAGCTCCAATATTCTGTGAGCTCAAGCACTGGCGAAGGGCAGCTGGGCCCAGCCCCATTGTCCCCGGGTTCTTTTCTGCTGAGCTATTTGTTCCAAGTTCCATTCTGCTACCTAGGCTGGAAATTCTGCTCATGCTCAGCTCAAAGGAATGCAACTCATGTTGGCCTGAGTGTGCAACAGGAAATGGACGGGCAGAATCTTCCATTTCAGTTGTGGCTTCCTCTAGAACATTTGTGAGGCATAAACCTTGCCCTGCCCGAGCTCTTTCTTCCTTTCCAATTGGGTAGCTACCGCTGGCAGGTTACCTCCTTTGAGGGTGGTTTGTGTGTGCAGGTGCCCTCTGACTTCTCTATGGTCAGCATGGCTTCCCAAATCTCGGAGGCCCAGAGACATTCCATTTTGTATAATATTGGATGCCTTCCCGGACTTTTGGAGTTTCCCTAATTTGTATATTGTTCAACTGCTTTCAGGCATTCACTTATTTATTTATTTGTTTGTTTGGAAACAGGGTATTGCTCTGTAGTTCAGGCTGGTCCCGTGCTCACTATATAGCCCTGGCTGACCTGGAACTCATAGCAATTTTCTTGTAAGTGGCTCCCAAGTGCTGAGATTATTTTTATGTGGTGCGGGGGAATCAAATGCGGGACTTTATTCATGCTTGGAAAGTGCTTTATTCTATCTATCTATTTTCTAAGACAGGGTCTTTCTCTGTAGTTCAGGCTGGCCTAGAACTCACAGAAACCCTCCTGCCTCAGGCTCCTGAGTGCTGGGATTAAATGCATATGCCACCACACCCAGTTTGTGTGGTGCTGGGGAGTTGAACCCAGGTCCTTGAGTTTGCTAGACAGACACTTCAACAGCTGAGCTTTGGCCCCATCCCACTTACTTAGTTACATAAAACATTTATTTAGGTACGGGGATGTAGCTCAGAGATTAAGGCAACTGCCTAGCAAGCACAAGGCCCTGGGTTTGACTCCTCAGCACCACAGAAGGTGGATGTGGTGGTGCACACTTGTAATCCTAGCACTCAGGAGGCTGAGGCAGGAGGATTGCTGTGAGTTTGAGATCAGCCTGGGCTACAAGGTGAAGTTAGGACTGGCATGGACTACAGAGAGAACCTTATCTCAAGAAAAAAAAATAATAATTAACATCTACTTGCCTGGCTCTATGTTAAGAGTTAAGAATAATTAAGTCCGGCTGGGGGTATAGCTTAGTGGCACAGTGTTGCCTAGAATGCCAACATCCTGGATTTGATTCCTAGCACCACTAAAGGAGAAAAAAAGTAAAAAAGCATAAATCCTACTGTGACCATTAAAAGAATTATGTCAACTTGTTGGGATTAGAAACCAACGTGGTGTAGAGTTTAGGTGTGTGTGAGGGATTTGTGGAACAGCAAATGAGGGAAGAACACCCACCCCACCTGGCAGCTTGAACTGTACAAAAGGAAGGAAGAAGAAAGATTGTTACAGCTTTTTCTTCTGGGAAAGCACTGTCCTTCACAATTGTCTGCTGACACGGACTTGCTGCACATCAACTTGCTACCTGTCACAGATCTTCAGCACAGATTCTCTCCAGTCTGGACTTGTGCCTGTCTATCCATCACTGACCTCCAGTCTCTATTCCTTGTCACTGTTCTTTGAACAACTGATATCTGTAACTCTCATCAACTGTCCTGCAGACCTGGACAGGTGTTCCACCTTGCAGCTGAACACCCACCAGAACCTCTAGATCTCCCACTTGCAGGCTGCCATCTTGGACTCTCTCCACAGACTTGGAAGCCCTCCAAATCCCTTTTTAAAAAATAATTTCTGTCAATTCTGCCTCCGGTAGAACCCAAACCAATACATCTACCCACATGGAGGTTACCTAAAAACAGACATGCAAGTACACATACAATTACAGCAGACGCTACGGTTTGAATCTGGAAGGTCACCCAGAAGCTTCATGTATTGGGAAAGTTAGGAGATTTTGGAGGCACTAGATTCACTGGTGGATTCTTCATGTGCTATTAAGTGGTGGGACCTAACTGGGTCCAGCAGCACAGGCCTATAGTCACAACACTCTGGGAGATTGAAGGAAGAGAATTCCAAGTTTGATCCCAGCCTGGGCAATTTAACAACTTGGCATCTTAGCAAGATCCTGCCTCAAAGTCAAAAATAAAAAAAGTGGGCTATGGAATGTAGCTCAGTGTGAAAACTCTGGGCTGGATCCCCAGTAACATACACATACCTACACACAAAGAAGTGGGGCCTTTTTGGAAGCAGTGGATCACTGGGCGCAAAGGTTGGAAGCCTGTATGTTGCCCCAGGCTCCTCCTCACTCATTCTGCTTCCTGTTGCCTTGCTACAAACAGTTTTTTCTTGGGCCAGATTGTCTGCCATGCCCTCCCACCGTTGCTGGATGACCATGAATGGATTGAGACCTCTGAACCATAAGCTAAGTCAATCTCTTCTCTTTTAAGTTGTAAGTGTTGAGTATTGTATCCCAGTGATGAGAATGTGACTGAGACAGAACATTAAAACTTTGGAAGGTTAGTCAGGCCTGGTGGTGCAGGCCTGTAAGTCTAGAATTCTTGAAGGGTGGGCAGAAGGATCACAAGTTTGAGCCTGGGCAAATTTGCAACTCAATGAGACTCTTTCTCAAATAAAAAAAAAAAATAGAAAGGAATGGGTTGAAACTCACTAAGGCTCTAGGTTTAATCCCCAGTCCAAAATAATTAAAAAAATAAATCTTGACGGTAAGAATAGCATCAGGTATACAGCCTACACCACATAAACATTTATTTGACTTGTGCTTGTAAAATGAAAAACATGTCATTAATCCCCAATTTTCCGCATTAACAGAGGAAACATACAAACCATGAACTCTGAAAGTGTTCCTTTGGAGCTTGAGGCTCAGCAGAGCAGATAAAGTATTTACTTAGCAAGTGAGAGGGCCTGGGTTTGATTCCCCTGCACCACATAAACTGGGTGTGGTGATGCATGCCTGTAATTCCAGCACTTAGAAGGCTGAAGCAAGAGGATTGCTGTGAGCTTGAGGTCAGCCTGGGCTATGTAGTGAATGCAGGACCAGTTCTGGACTATACAGAGAGATCCTGTCTGAAGGAAAGAAAAAAGAAAAGAAGAAAGAAAAAGGTAGGAAAGTAAGATGCAAGGAGAGATGAGACTAGTACCAAAAAAAGAAAGAAAGAAAGAAGGAAAGAAAGAAAGATCTGCCTCTAGGCTCCAGAGTTGTTTTTTGGGGCAGGAACAGGCCATTAGGCCCTGGGATTCTGAACGTTCCCCCATGACACTGCCAGGAAATTCTTTCCAGCTGCTGAGGAGGAGGATGTCTTCAGGGCTGGGGCTGGATGGTTGTCTCAGATCCTCACAATCTCATGAGTCTGGGCAGTAAAAACAATTCTATCTCTTTGCATCTAGAAAGTGTCCCTTCCCTGCAGAGCCCTCTTGGCTCCAGCGTGTCCTCTGATTTCCCATCCTTGGATCCTTGCCCAGGGCCTTTCCTCTTCTGAGGTGGTTCCACTTTGCCCTCGCCCCAGCCAAAGGCAGCTTTTCTCTGGGGCTTCAAGGAAAACCTCCCCTCCTCCCCAAACTCCCACCATGGGATTACATTCTGCATCTCCCAGGCTTGGCTAAGTCTCCAGCCCTCTCAGAACACACTGGCCCTGCTCCATGTGTCCCTTCTGTCTCCCACTGGACCTGGGGATTTTTGGGAGCAGACAATTTGAGCTAAGTATAAAATCTGTTGTGACCTTTAAAGGGGTCATGTCAATTTGAAAGAATTAGCAAACACCCAGGGCAGAGCTTATAGGTGCACATGAGTGACCTGCGAATGAGGGAAGAATGCCCACCTTGGATGTGGTAGGCCCAACTTGCAGCTCGAACTAAATAAAAAGGATAAGAAGGACAGAAGAAGAAAGATACGTGCACAGCTTGGGCCTTCGCGGTTGTATATGGACATCAAGTTGCTCCTGTCTGCCCCTTGCCGATCTTCACTGCAAATCCTCTCTAGTCCCTGGTCTTCACCAGAGCTCTTTGAACAACCATAACATTGGTATTAAAAAAATAAATAGGACTAAGCTGGGTGGTGGTGGCACATGCCTGTAATCTCAGCACTTGGGAGTCTGAGGCAAGGGGATTGCTGTGTGTTCCAGGCCAGCCTGAGGTACACAGTGAGTTCAAGACGAGCCTGGACTACTGAGTGAGATCCTATTTAAAAAAATAAACGAGAATAAAATAATAAAATAAATAAATAGGCTGAAGATATAGCTCTGCGGTAGAGTGACTTCTTAGCGCACACCCAACTCTGATCTTGATCCCCAGCACCACAAGCATAAAATTAACACCAGGCATAATAACAAATGCCTATAATCCCAGAACTCTGGGAGGCTGAGGCAGGAGGACCACAAGCTGGAACCCAGCCAGAGCAATTTCTCAACTTAGCAAGAACCTGTCTCAAAATGAAAAAATGCAAAATACGCCAGAGATGAAGCATAGTATAAAGGCCCTGCATTTGATTTCCAGTACAAAAAATAAAATAAAATTCAATAAAGTAAAATTAAATTTAAGAAGTGAAATCAAATAATGATAGTCTGAATCCTTGAAAAGCCCCAGAATCAGGTATGGTGATATACACCTGTAATTCCAGCACGGTGAGAGGCTGAGGAGGGAGGATTGCAAGATGATCTCTTAATTTAAAAGAAATAAAATTTAAAAGGTCAGGGAGTTCAGCTCAGCGTGAAGCCTTTGGGTTCTACCCCTAGTACTAGAAAGAGAGAGAGAGAAAGTTCTCGGGATTTGGTATTTGATAACTTCTGACAGAAACAGCCCAAAGATGGGGGAGCCTGAGCTACCACAGGGAAGACAGTAACCACCTCCTGAGCTTTGCTCACCCAGTGTTCCCACTTTCCCTATGGGGCAGGTTGAGGCCCCCTAGAATCCTCCATGCTGTGAGCTGGCCTGGCCTACAGAGTCCTCCTGCCTGAGCCTGGGTTTTGGTGACCAAATAGCCAGTTTACAACGAGACCCTAGAAGACTGACTGTTTGGTAGCCTCAAATCACAGTGTAGCCTGGCCCTGTCCTCCGGCACGCACAACTTACCTGGTCCAAAAGTGAGCCATTCCCTGTGGCTCCTACCCTCCTAACTCGACCTACTCATCCAAGCATCCTGGGTGCAACCATGGGTCAGGGGAGGGACTGGTGGGAGTGAGAGGGCCCTCCCTTTCCTCATCCTCAATCTCATTAACCACTGGCTGCACTCCAGGGTGTTTCTGTTGTTGTTTGGTTTTGGTTTGGTTTTTGAGGGAAGTTCTTAGTACATAATCCAGCTGACCTTGGACTCGTGGTCTTTGTGACTCAGCCTCCTGACAGCTGGGATTACAGATACGTGCCACCAATCCTGGATCACGATGTTGTTTTGTGTTTGCAGTACTGAGAATTGAATCCAGGGAATGCAGAGCTACACCCCAGCCCAGGTTAGGGGACAGGTTTGTTTTGTTTTTGTTTGTTTTTGGTACTGGAGGACCTTTGCACTAAGCTTCATGCTCAGCCTTCTCCCCCCTCCCCCCAACTTATTTTTTTTTTCGTTATTGGGCAATTTCAGGTCCTTACTGCTAGATGTGTACAGGCCGTAGATTAGTGGGCTATGGTAGGATCTGCAGTTGAGGAAGAGAGGGCGTGGCAGGCCAGAGAAACACACACACACTGGGGATTGTGTGGTTCACGTGGGCAGAAGCCTCCTGGCATTCCTGTACGCCTGCTCCCTCCTCATGCACAGCTCACCGGGTACACTACTGTCTAGCTCAGCATACCTGCCTGGGTGTCACCAGGTACCAGGCGAGGAGGTGCCCGCACCGACGGTGTGCAGGAAGGCCTGGCCACTCTTCTCCAACTCCTCCAGCAGCTCATTGATTTTTTGCCCATGTTCTCCATATGCCGGAGGCCCTGACAGAGCTTGCACAAGAGGAAGGACCAGGGTGGCTCTCTGGTGGCTGTCCTGGATGTCTGTGTTGACCATGCTCACGGGACGGCAGGTCTCCTGGTCTATGGAGTTCATGTCTTCTACCCCCAGGACCAGGTCCTCTCTTCAGAGGTGAGGATCAGGTCAAACAGATCCTTGCAGTTCTGGAAGCTTTCTGGCCCGTGCTTGGTTCTCTTATTTCTGGCCAACATATGCAGTTCTGTAGGTGAGGGGTGTAGGTCAGTGGTTAGAGTGTTTGCTGAGCAAGCGCAAGGCCCTGAGCCGATTCTCTTGTGCCACATAATACTTGGGTGTGCGTGGAGTTCTCACCTGTAATCCCTGCACTTGGGAGGCTAAAGCAGAAGGATCACAGTGAGTTCAGGGCCAGCCTGAGCTACATAGTGAGTTTAGGACCAGTCTGGATGGCAGAGTGAGATCCTATCTCAGGAAACAAAACAAAACAAAACAAAAAAACCATCCAACTCCATTTTGCATATAGACCTCTGTCTTTCCATTGGAGATCTGGCCATTGGTGGTTTTGAAACTGTAGATGTTGAGCTTGTCAGTAGTTGGTTCTGGAAGTTTCTACTGAATAAAAGGAGCTGACATTGAACCCCCACTTGCTGAGGATGCTGTGTGTCTCCACATCTAGTGCATGTTCTTGAGAATGCCATCCTACCCTCCACAAGACCGTAGAAAGGGGCCTGCCACACAATTCATGATTCCATTCTAGGACTCTTAAGCTGTTGGCTTCTCACCAACAAGATCTCAGGGACAGGGAGTGTAGATCAACAGTTAAAGAGCTGGCCTAGCAAGTACAAGGCCTTGGATTCAGTTCCTCAGTATGACTTACGCCAGATGTGGTGGCTGAGGTAGGCTGAGGCAGGCTGAGTGAGGCAGGAGGCTTGCCTTATCTTTGAGGCCAGCCAGGGCTACATTGTGAATTCAAAACCAACCTGGACTACAGAAACAAACCTTGCCAAACCAAACCATACCAAACCAAACCAAAACCTAACAATTTCTCAGCTGTGGGGTTCCCGTGCTGAACTCAGCCATTCCCCATAATGCTTGGTTCTCTGCATATGTCCTTGGCTTTCAGGTAGTTATTCCCTCATTCGTTCTTGGCCATGGCAACAGGGCTTCTTGGGCCGCAATATAACAACTTTGCAGACTCCGGCAGTTGGCAACCTGATGCCAACAACCCTGACCCCAGTGGGGACCTGTCACCGTTAACCCATAGCCCACCTGCCTACTTTCCCAACCTATCAGGCAACTCTGCTTTGTCCTTTTGTTGTTGAGACAAGGTCTCACTCTGTAGTCCAGGCTGGTTCTGAACTCACTATGTGGCCTAGGCTGGCCTTGAACTCATGGCAATCCTCCTGCCTCAGCCTTCCAAGTACTGGGATTACAAGCCTGTGTCCCCATGCCCAGTTGTATGGTGCTAGGGAATCAAACTCAGGTTCTTATGTTTGCTAGCGAGTGATTTAATGGCTGAGCTCTGCCTGTAGCCCTGCCTTGCTGGTTTGTGCCCAAGCCCTGACCCCCATGCCAGCTAAACAGGTTACCCTGGCAGTCACGCTGGCGAGCCACCCATGCTACATAAAGTCTCCATTCACCCCACAGTCAGCCCTTTTTGCCCCTTTTGTTTTCCCTTTTTCTTATCCCTTTTACCCCTTTCTCATCCCTTTGTCCCTTTCCCCTTATGCCTTATACTTGGCCTCTCACCTGGTCTTGCTATCTGGGCTTGTGGTCATGGAGGAAACAAACTTGCACTCCAAATTCTCTTGCTGCTGGTCGTATTTTTGGTTCTGCCGGGTGCTTCTTTAACCTAATGTCAGCCCTTCGTTTGTTTGTTTATTTATTTAAAGACAGGGTCTCATTCTGTAGTCCAGGCTGAACCTGAACCTACTATATAGCTTATACTGGCCTTGAACTCCTGGCAATCCTGCCTCAGCCTCCTGAGTGCTAGGTTGCATGTGTGTACCACTGCACTCAGCTACTCTCTATGTGCGGTTAAGGAATCAGACTTACGGCCTTGCATATGCGAGGGAAGCACACTAGACACTGAGTAGGCTCCTACTCTCAGCCTTCCCCTATTATTATTATTATTATTATTATTATTATTATTATTATTATTAGACAGAGTCTCACTCTGTAGTCCAGATGGTCTTGATTATGCAGTATAGGCTGGCCTCAAATTCATAGCAATCCTACTGCCTCAGCCTCCCAAGTGCTGGGATTGGAGGCATGTGCCACCACCTGCAAATTCTCCTCCTCCTCCTCCTCCTCCTCCTTCTTCTTTTTCTTCTTCTTCTTCTTCTTCTTCTTCTTCTTGTTTTTTTGTGGTTTTCTGGATTGAGTCCAGGACCTCTGCTCTGAGCTACATCCCCAGCTCTTTTTGTTGTTTATTTGAGATGGTCTTGCGTGCACCTGAGGGAGCCCTTCTGCCTCCTCCTTCTTGTTTGGTTGTTTCTTTTCTCTCTCTTTCTCTCTAAAAATAAAACAGGTGGAATTGAGGGGGGAAAAAGGCTGGGGATGTTATTCAGTGGTAGAGTGCTTACCTGTCATGTGTTCAAACCCTAGTACAACACCAACGGGGAAACCCTAGGAGAGCTGGAGGCGTTACATAGTGGCTAAAGCTCTTGCCTAGCATGTACAAGGCTCTGGGTTTGATTCCCCAGCACTACATAAACCAGGCATGTGACATATGCCTGTAATCCCAGCACTTGGGAGGCTGAAGCAGGAGGATTGCTGTGAGTTTGAGGCCAGCCTGCGCTATATAGTGAGTTCAGGACTAGACCCTGTCTCAAAAAAAAAAAAAAAAAAGGCTGTCATTCCTCTGTCTTCTCTCTCTAAAACCATCCAGTGGCTGGCTACCTTGCCTGCAGGGAAAAGGCTGAAAGTCTGAAGTTCTTAACAGGATATACAAGTCCTTCACCTGGCCCTTATGAGGTAAGAGGATTTATAGCCTTTTGAAAACCAGTGAGCATCCTGAGACAATCTTAATTTTTTTGGCATCCAGGCTATTTAAGGTTGGTGAGGTTTGCAATAAAATGTTGAACTCATCAGTCCTGAATGGCATGGGAACTGGAAGGGAGCCGCTTCTCTCTGCCTCTGGACTCCACCCTGCAGCTCTGCAGGGCTGGGATACCCTGCTTAGGTGGCCAGACACCCAGGTCAGGTCACAGGGCACCTGGAGCTGTGGGCAGGCAGGAGGTGCTGCCTGGTGGGGGTGAGGGGAGGTGCAGGAAGAAGGTGAGATGTAGATGTGATTTTGTAATGCCAGAATGAGAACACACCCCACCCTCTAACCCAACTCCTGAATTTCTGCTTTACATCCATCTACCAGATGCAACTTGCTGATTTCCGAATATTTTTAATGGCGAGAATTTGGAAGGAATGTAAATACTCTTAACAGGAGAATGGAATGTAAACTATCATTGGCATACTATGTGACCATTTAGAGGGAGTATTCGAAGACTTTGTAGCTACATGGAAAACCACGTCTGATATGAAGTGGATGCTGACAACTAACAGAGCCAAGGCAGGCAGTGTGAGATGTGTGGTGGGATAAAGAATCTGGGTTTTCCAGCTGACGAGGCCAGACTTGGGGTTCAGTTCCTGTTTCCCCCTCTCAGGAGCTGAGTGAATGTCTGCAAGTTCCTTAACTTTTCTGGGCTTTTTTCCCCCCAGTGTCAATATTAATATGAGCTGGATTGTCGTGAGTGTGAACTAAAATAATGCATGTAAAGATGCCATGCAAAAATGAAATCAGAAGGAGCTCAGTAAATAGGAGGCTGGGGGCGTGGCTCTGGGGTTGTGCTCGCCAAACATGCACAAGTCCCGAAAGACAATTTCTGAAAACCATAAGCCTCTGGGCTGACTAGACTAAAACAATAATGAGCATGGTGGTACAGGCTTGTAATCCTAGCACCCAGGAGGCTGTGGCAGAAGGACTGTGAGTTTGAGACCACCTACGCAGCAAGACACTATCTCAAACAAACAAACAAAAACAAAAGCAAGCAAACAAATAACCCTGTTAACCCCCACCCCCAGAAAAAAAACCACCACCCTAAATCTTAATGCTCTGCTAACTCCCTCCATCACTATGCAGAGGCATTACGTACTCCTCAGTTTTCGAAAGCTGAGAGTGCTAGGCCAGCTGGGGCTACATAGTGAGCTCAGGACTGGCCTGGAGTGCAGAGCAAGACCGTGTCTCAAATAAATAAACAAACAAATACATTTTAAAAATTAGAAATCTCAATAGGTAGAGGTGATGAAATTTCCTCCTGCATTCTGCTGAGAGCCATTGCTCTGGACTCTATCACATCTGCCTCCAGCTGGCCACTGATTCTGGGTAAAGTTCACGTTTCTGTGCTCCAGGATTTTTAGCAGGATTCTGAAGATTCTGAAAATGCTTTGTTCTGCATCATTCACTGGGGAAAAAAAAAAAAAAAACATGTCTGCTCAATGCCTGGGGGAAAAGCATGCCGATTCCTGGATGGCAGAACTCTGCCTGGGGCAGAGATCACCACAGGGAGCCCTTCCATGGGACAGAGTACAGGGCCCCAAGCTGATGAGAGAGAAACAAGACAAATAGTGGCCCTGTGCTCCAAAAATTTTAAAAAACTGAAGGTGTAGTTCTAAGCACTGTGGGTCTATGTAGTGTGTGTGTATATATATATATATATGCATGTATGTATGTATATATGTATATATATGTATATATAAAATGGGTCTCACTAAGTTGTTAAATTGCTTGGGCTGGGCTCAAACTTATGATCTTCCTGCCTTAGCTCCCAGAGTGCTAGGATAATAGGTATGTGTCACCATGCATGGCTGGGCGTATTTTTAAATTTTTATTGTGATTAGAGCAAGCCTCCAAATCAGAAAAAAATTTATCACTTTTTTGGAAGGAGTGGGGTTAAGGACATGGAACAGGAAATGTCATCTTACAGTGTTCCCCACCCCACCCCCAGGAAACAACCATTCCAGTCTTCTGGGATGCTTTGAGCTTGCTTGCTTGATTTCTTGATTTCTTTATTCATTCATTCATTCTTTCTTTCTTTTCCTTTTCCTTCCTTTCATCCTTTTTTTCTTTTTGAGGCAGGGTTTTACTCCATAGTCCAGGCTGATCCTGAGCTCACTATGGAGCCCAGGCTGTTCTCAAACTCACAAACTCAGGCTCTTGTGTGCTGGGATTACAGATGTGTTACCATGTCTGGCTTATGTGGTGTTGGGGAATTGAACCCAGGGCCTTGAGCTTGCTAGGCAAGTGCTTTAACTGCTGAGTTATTCCTCTAGCCCTAAGCTTTTTCTTTTATTCTTGACATTGCGGTTGCTGCCAGCAGCCTGTTTAAGTCTTCTGCCTACTGGTTCCTCCTAAGAGAGCTTTCTCTTTTACTTAGGGACACTCTGCCTGTCTCTCTGGTTTACTACCTGTTTCCTCCTTGGGTAAAGATTTCTTCCTCTTGCGTGGACTTGTGTTGCTACCAGCTATCTCTTCAGGATCACTAGTAATCAACTCTTCCTCGGAAAAAGATATTTTTTCTTGAGTTTGGAGAAAGAGACAGATGAGGCATTGATTCCATTCTCTTGGGGCTTTTGCTTTTCTAAGTCCTATTTTATTTTATCGTATTTGTGACATAGTCTCACCCTATAGTCTAGGCTGGTGCTGAACTCACTATCTAGCCCATTTTGGCCTTGAGCTCTCAGCAATCCTCCTGCCTCAGCTTCCCAAGTTCTGGGATTATAGGTGTGTGCCACTGTGCCCAGCTTATGTGTTTTATTTTTAATATTTCTTTTGTATAGGAAATTGAACCCAGGGCCTTGTGCTTGGTAGACAAATGCCTTAACCACTGAGCTATGCCCCCAGGCCCTTGAAAATTTTAAATATGTACTCAAGACTCTCCCTCTCTCTGAGCTGTATTCACTAGAAATACCATCAGTGGCTGGAATATTAAATTGTGAACCCAATTTAAAACCTGTAGGGCTATTTGAGTTTCGTATTTTTGTACATGAACTTGAACACACCCTTCAGTCTCTTTTGCATCTAGGTACTCTGCTTCATTGATGATTTTTAGAAGCTTCTTGGGTAAACAACAAAGTGACCAGCATTGTCCAGCATTGCTGTATGTAATGCCCCTGAGTTGGTCACTACGGTAACCATCGGTGAGGGAGATTTTCAGGAATGTGAACATAGCCTCATGTAGTTCAAACCAGCTGAAAGCATGAGCTCCTCTCCTGGGCCTGTGTAAGTGTCCAGTGGTTACATCTGACATGAAAGTCCAAAACTCCACCATTGGATCATACTAACACCACCATTTTCTGAACATGAGTCCTATGAAGACCTAAGATGTTTGATTCCTAAGGTGTAGACCACCAGTTACTGTCTTTTTCTTTATCTCCAATCACCCTTCCCCATACCTAAGATCACCCTTCCACTGGTGTTGCTTCTCCTTCTCCTACACCTGCGACTGGACATTACCAGTCCTTTTAATTTTTTTTTTCCCCTGCATTACTGGGGATTGAACACAGGGCCTTCACTCCGTGCTACATCTCTGGTACCCTTTTTATTGTTCATTTGATATAGGATCTCACTAAGTTGCTAAGTTGCCCATTCTGGGTTCAAACTTCCAGTTGCCTGTCTCAGCCTCCCAGAGCATTGGAATTACAGGTCTGCCCCACTGTGTGTGCTAGCTGCTGCTGCTTTGTTCTTTTCTTTTCTTTTTGGGGGTACTGTGACTTGAACCCAAAGCCTTCACTTGGAGGTATATCCTGAGTCTTTTTTTAGTTTTTGAATTTTGAGATAGGTCTTTTTAAGTTGTTAAATTATCTGAGCTGGACTTCTATTTTTTTTTTTTTTATCTTCAATATTTCTTTTGTACTAGGGATCCATTTCAGGGCCTTCAGGCTGATCTACATCCCCTATTCATTTTTACTTTTTGATTCTGAGACAGGGTCTTTGCGAGTTACTAAATTTCCCAGGCTGGGCTCAAAGTCAAACTTGTGATTTTCTTGCCTCACCTTCCCAGAATGCTCAGATAAAGATTGTCCCACCAGGCCTGGCTTTAAGCTGTGCTTACACTTACGATCTTTCTGCTGCATCCTTCCAGGGTTCTGGGTTTTCAGGTGTGTATAAGCATTCCTGGCCGTCCTAGCTCTTTACCCCGTAAACACCCCTAAACACTACCCTAGGGAGGTGGGAGTGAGGCTAGGTCTCCTCTCTCTCTCTCTCTCTCTAATGTTTGGTGGCTACATAAATAAACTCTTTTTGCAAAACTTTTTGCATAGCATACTGCAGGGAGGGCAAAAGGAGCCTGGCTTATTAACAGACAGTGGTCATGGGGCTCTAATCCTGCTCTGTGTCACATTAAATGTGAAAAGAACTGGTATAGGCACTCATCAGGGAAAGCTGGCTGAAGTGTCCAAGTCTAGCCTCTCTCCTCTCTGGTCTGAATAGAAGGGGTGCCTGTAAGGTAGAAGACCGGTCAGCACACAGATCTAGAAGGACTTCCCAACGGTCTCAGCATCTGGTTGCCAAGGCTGCTCTTACTAGGTTAGCTGTGCCGTGGGAGCGATCAGATCCCTCACAGTTCTCCTCCCACCTGGGTGCCTTCAGAAATTACAGTCATAATGTAGAATGTAGAACTGGAAGTGGGAAGTTTCTGACTGCTCTATTGCTATGTAACAAATGATCCCAAACTTAGTGGCTTAACATCAATGATTTATTACCTCTCTTGAATCTGTGGGCCAGCTGTCTGTGGGCTCTTCTTGTCTTTTTGGTGCTGGTTGAGACATTCATGTGACCATAATCCAATGGGAGCCTGAGCAAGAGTGACTAGTGCACTTCAGGATGTGAGGTATTAATGACAGTCATGTTTGAGAAGTTGGGCAGGACAAGGGGCTGGTGCTTGATCTTTGAAGAAGAAAAGGATTAAGGCCTAGGATGGGCATACCGTCCTTGGTGAGCCACCTCATATAGGTGCCCAGGCAGGGCCTGGCTCTCAGAAAGGCTCTATAGTTGGACACCAGATTCAGTGTTCTGCTATGGCCATCTTGAAAGTCTTCATAATTTTTTTTTTGTGTGTTTGTTTTTGGTGGTGGAAATTGAACCGAGGGCCTTGTGTATGTTAGCTACCAGTGCTTGCTACCAGTCCCTCCTCCCCCAACAAGTCTGAATGCAGGCCTCTGAGCTACATTACTATTGTTTACTATTGTTTGTTTATTTATTTATTGAGACAGGATCTTGCTCTGTAGTTTAGGCTGGTCCTGAACTCACTATGTAGCCCAGGCCTCAGCCTAGTGAGATCTGGGATTATAGGTATATGCTTCCACATTTGTTTATGTGGTACTGGGGAACTGAACCTAACTAAGGCCTTGGGCTTGCTAGGCAAGTGCTTTAGCCGCTAAGTTATGCCCCAGCTTTCACTATCATTGCCTGTCCTGCAGTCTCAGACAGGAGCTCTACTTCACAGCTGAGCAGCCATGGGACCTTCCAGCTTTTGCATGTGCAGGCCGCCATATTGGACTATCTGTGTCCTCAGGCTTGTAAGCCTACCAGATAGATCCTTCTTGTTATAATTTCTATAATTTCTGCCTTTTGTAAGAACTCAAACTAATACAGCAACAGAGGAGGGGACCTACTCAATGGTTCCTCTCAGGTTCATTCAAAAAGTTGAGATCAAGGGAAACCCACCTGGGATCCCAATGGGAGGTCATGGGATCTTTTACCCTTCTATCCTTTGTTTCTAAATAAAGACCCATTTTTCTATACCTTGAAAAAAGGTTGAGATTCAGTGCAAAGGGCTGGAGGAATAGCACAGTGGTTAGAGTTCTTGCCTAGCAAGTGAAAGGCCCTGGGTTCAATTCCTCAGCACTATATAAGCCAGGCATGCTGACGTATGCCTGTAATCTTAGCACTTGGAAGGCTGGGACAGAAAGTTGGCCATGAGTTTGAAGCCAACCTGGGCTACATAGTGAGTTCAGGCCCAGCATGGATTATAGAGCAAGACACTGTTTCAAAAAAACAAAACCCAAAACCAAACCAAACCAAAAACCAAGAACAAAACAAACAAAAAAACTTTATAGTATTTGCTTAATTTAGTTTGGAGATGGAGGAGAGGTCCAAGAAGTGAAAGAAGGACACAGAAAGGCTGAAAACCTTGAAGACATGTCAGGCTTAAGAACAGGGACTGGAGAAATAGCTCAACAGCTAAAGTGCTTGCCTAGCAGGCTGGAAGACCCTGAGCTTGATTCCCCAGCTCCACATAAAGTTGGGTGTGGTGACACACACCTGGAATCCCAGCACTTGGGAGGCTAAGGCAGGAGGATTACAGTGAATTTGAGGCCAGCTTGGGCTCCATAATGAATTCAGGACCAGCCTGGACTGCAGGGTGAGACCCTGTCTCAAAAAAGGGGGTGGGGGTGCTGGAGGAATGGCTCAGCGGTTAAAGTGCTTGAGCAAGGGCTAAGCCAAGCGCTAAGTACCTGAGTTCGATTCCCCAGCACCACATAAGCTTGGCGTGGTGGCATACGCCTGTAATCCCAGCACTCGGGAGGATGAGACAGGAGGATTGCTGTGAGTCCAAGGCCAACCTGGGCTCTGAAGTGAATTAAGGACCAGCCTGGACCACAGAGTGAGACCACAGAGTGAGACCCTGTCTCAAAATAAATAAATAAATAAAAAAGAAAAAGAAAAAGAAAAGAAAAAAAAAAAAGGAAAAAAGAATATGACAGCCCAGCCCATGAAGCAGCCCTATGCCACCTGGAAAGGACTGTGAGCAACCATTACCTGAAAAACGAGGCAAGCCTGGAGCCAGCAGCTGCAGGAATTAACAGCAGCTGGCAGCCCCAGCCTCCAGAAACGAGCCTAAAGGTAGTGCCAACTGCAAACACAGTGCAAGCTTCTCCTTGAAAAGGCCCCTGTGCAGCTCAGCAGACCAGCTTGGGAGAGGTGGCTTTGGGCAGCCAGACAAGGAACTGACATGGACAGGATTCATTTTGAAAAGAGCCCAAGTCTGAACTGTTTTGTGCAAAGAAGCCACAGATGAGCCACAAACCAGAGAATTTGGGGACACTCTTAGCCAGTACCTAGGA
The DNA here is from genome assembly GCA_004027205.1 of Ctenodactylus gundi. Lineage (NCBI taxonomy): Eukaryota > Metazoa > Chordata > Mammalia > Rodentia > Ctenodactylidae > Ctenodactylus > Ctenodactylus gundi. The sequence continues at coordinate 53,488 of PVKB01003546.1, read as the reverse complement.
AGGAAATAGTGCAAGAGGCAGTTACAGAGAAGGGAGAAAGGCTTCCAACCTCTTGAATGGTACAGGCCATAGAGAGGGCTGACCTCAGAGGGCAGCGAGCCCTACCCTTGAAGGAGAGAAGCCAGGACAGACAGGACAGCTCTGCCAAGGGCCTGGGAGTGAACAAGACACCTTGGAGGCCATTGGACTTTCAGGTGCCTCTCACTGCCTACTCTCAGCCCAGAACTTAGTAGGCTTTTAGTTCCTGACGTGCCCTCATGCACATTCCCAGAAACTTGCCATTAGAGGGAAGTCGCTCAGCAATAGAATCGTGGGAAGACAAAGCAATAGGAAACATGCAGAAATCCATGAGTCCCCAGGAGTTAATGTCATGGGCCCCCAAATAGTGGAAGTCACAGGAAAAGGAAGTCTAAAACCAAGGAATTCTAAAACCAAGTGAACTGTCAGTTTAAACAAGACATACTTAAACAAATGAGAGTAATGATAAGCAAGCTTAAAGACAAATTCACTAAACAAATAATGGTCCTAATGAATACAAAGTTCACTGAGTTTACAGAAGACATACAAAAAAACTGGCTAAAGTACACAAGACAATGCAAGATATTAAGGAATATTTCAGCAGAGAAATGGAGACTATGAAAGAAAATCTAGCTGAAATTTAGGATATGAAAAATTCATTTAATACTAGAGGAAGCCATCTTGAAATTATGAGGCTAGAACTTCAGACTTTGAAGACAAACTTGATAAAATGCTATAATGAGGCATGACACCAAAACAAGAAATGAGTAAGGTAGCTGGACACAAGAGCTCCTGAAGGACTCAAAGAGAGCCAGCCTCAGAATCATCGATGTAGGAGGAAGAGCAGAAGACAACACGAGAGGTGTAAAGAATTTATTCACTGAAGTCATAGAGTATTTCCCAAATCCAGGAAAAGAAATATTCAGGAACAAGAAGCTTCTAGAACACCAAATAATCTTGACCAGAAAAAAAAATTTGCCACAACACATCATAACTAAAACCTTAGAAATTCAACACAAACAAAGAATATTAAAAGCAGAACAAGAATTTAAGACATTATGCTACCAATTCAAACACATCTGAATAACAGCAGATTTCTCAATGCAGACGTTAAGGGCCAGAAGAACTCGGAATGATATTCTTCATACTTTTAACAAAAGTATGAAAGTATGTCAACCCAGGTTGTTGTATCATGCAAAATTATCCCTGAAAAGTGAAGACAAGTCAAATTTTTTTACAATGAAGAAACTCTAAGAAATTTGCAATCACTAGCCCAGCATTTCAGAATATCCTGGATGAATCTTAGATATAAGGAAAGAGTGGCACTGAAGACCTCAGAGAAAGGAAATATTGAAAGGGAAAGTGTAACACAAAGAAAAGACAAAGAGCCAACACCAGAGAAACAAGAATAGGTTGGAATTAAATAAAAATCTTACAATAGTTACTCTGAATGATAACGGTCTTAACTCACCAATCAAAGACACACACTGGCAAAGTGCATCCAAAAACAAAGTCCAACCATTTGTTGTCTGCAGGAGACATACTTCATTCATAAAGGAGCACACAGACTGAAGGTAAAGGCTGGAAACTAATTCTCCATGCCCCGAGAACCCAGAAACAAGCAGAAGTAGCTGTCCTATTCTCAGACATGCTGATTTCAAACCAGAATAGATCAGAAGACACCAAGATAGACACTATATCCTGAAAAAAGGAACAGTACAACAGGAAGTACTCACAATCATAAACATACATGCACCCAGTGTGGGCATACTCAATTACATAAAACTGAAGCTGCTGGCCATGAGAGGTCAAATAGACTCCAATACAATCATACAGGGGATTTTTAATATCCCACTCTCACAAGTTAACAGTTCAACTAAACAAAATCGACATGTCAACAAGGCAAAAAATCAATAAGAGAGATAAATAAGAGATAAATCACACCATGGAACAAATGGACTTAACAAATTTCTATGGAGTGTTCTGTCCAACATCAGTAAAACATACCTTTTTTTCTCAGCAGCACACGGGCCTTTTTCCAAAGTAGATCATATCAGGGTTGGGGAGTGGTTACTTCAGTCGTTAGAAACCTTGCTTAGTAAGCCCAAGACTCTAGGTTTGACTACCTAGCACTACACAAGCCAGGCATAATGGCACATACCTGTAATCCCAGTACTCTGGAGGATGAGGCAGGCAGATGCTTGGGTTATGTAGTAGTTTAGGACCAGCCTGGACTACAGGGAAAGACCTTGTCTCAAAAAAAATAAAAATAAAAATAAAAATAAAAAAGAAAGAAAGAAAGAAAAAGAAAAAAGAAAAGACCATGTCCTTGGGCATAAGACATGCTTAAATAAATATAAGAGATATGAAATCATTCCTTGTATACTTTCAAATCACAGTGAAATGAAACTAGAAATCAACAGAAAAAATAACTACAGAAACTATACAAATAAGTGGAGATTAAATAACACATTATTGGGGCTGGAGGAATGGCTCAGTGGTTAAAGTGCTTGCCTCGCAAGTGCGAAGTACCAGAGTTCAATTCCCTAGCACCACATAAGCCAGGTGCGATGTTACATACCTGTAATCCCAGGAGTTGGAAACTCGGGAGGTTGAGGCAGGAGGATTGTCGTGAGCCCAAGGCCAGCCTGGGCTCCATAGTGCGTTCAGGACCAGCGTGGGCTACAGAGCAAGACCCTGTCTCAAAAAAAAAAAAAAAAAAATTAAATAACACATTGTTGAAAAATGAGTCACAGAGGAAACCAGGGAAGAAATCAAAAACTTCCTAAAGTTAAATGACAGTGGAAGCACATCATACCAGAACCTATGGGACACAATGAGAGCAGTATTAAAAAGGAAATTTGTGGGCTGGAGGAATAGCTCAGTGGTTAAAGCACTCACCTAGCAAGTACAAGGCCCTGAGTTAGAATTCCCAGCACTACATATGCTGGGCATGGTGGTGCACTTCTGTAATCTCAGCACTCGGGAGGTTGAGGCAGGAGAATTGCCGAGAATTTGAGGCCAGCCTGGACTACATAGTGAGTTCAGGACTAGCCTGGGTTACAGAGAAAGACCCTGTCTCAAAAAAGGATGAAAATTTATGGGGTTGGGGGCATACGTCTGCAGTAAGAGTGCTTGTCCAACAAGAGCAAGGCACCGGGTTCTAGTTCCCAGCACCACATAACTGGGCATGAAGATGCACACCTGCAGTATCTGCACTTGGGAGGCTTCAGAAGAAGGATTGCTGTGAGTTTGAGTTCAGCCTGGGCTGAATAGTGAGTTCAAGACCAGCCTGGACTACAGAGTGAGACCTTATCTCAAAATAAAAACAAAAATGCAAGTAGAAATGAAAAAGGTGAAATTACAGCACTGTTGAAATCCAGAGGATTTTAAGAAACTATTTTAAAATCAATCTTTCTTTCTTTCTTTCTTTCTTTCTTTCTTTCTTTCTTTCTTTCTTAAGACAGGGTCTTTCTCTGCAGGCTAGGCTGGTCCTGAACTCACTATGTGTCCCAAGCTAGCCTTAAACTCATGGCAATCCTCCTATTTCAGCCTCTCCAGTGTGAAAATCACAGGTGTGCACCACCTCTCCCTGCTTATGTGGTTCTGGGGAATCAAACCCAGGGCCTTGTGCTTGCTAGGCACATGCTTTAACCACTGCGGATGCTTCTCAAGCTCTTCCATGAAGCTCAGAGAGAAGAAACACTGCCAACCTCTTTCCTTGAAAACAGCATCACCTTGAACCAAAAATCAGATAAAGAACCTGACAAAAAGAAAACTATAGGCCAATATCCATAATGAAAGGGAAAACGATGCCATATATAAATTCAAAAAATGAATATAGATGCAACAATCCTTAACAAGATACTTGTAAGCAGAATGCAACAAACTATTAAAAAGGTCATATACCATGACCAAGTCAGTTTCATCCTGGGAATGCAAGGCCGGTTCAATATATGCAAATCAATTAAGTAATAATACATTACATAAAGAGAAGCAAGGCCAACAATCACAAGATTATTGCAATAGTTGCAGAAAAAGCCTTTGAAAGAATATAATGTCCTTTCAATGTAAAAGGTATGAAGAAAACATGTTCAGAAGGTTCTTACCTCAAGATGATGAAAGCAATTTATGACAATCCTGCTGCCAACATCATCCTAAATGGGGAGAAACCGAAAGCTTTTCCCCCAAATCAGGAACAGTCAAGGGTGTCCATTCTCAGCACTCCAGTTCAACATATTGCTTGAAATCTTAGCTGAGCGCAATCAGAGAAGAGGATGGAATAAAGAGAATACACACAGGAAAGGAAGAAGTCAACTCCAGTAAAAGTGGCTGGTATCAAGAACTCAAAAAACAACAAATGCCGCCAAGGCTCGGGGGAAAAGGAGCCCTCCTACCTTGCTGGTGGGACTGCACCCCGGGACAACCACCGTGAAAAGCAGTATGGAGAGAACTCAAACAACTGACAGTAGATTTGACCCAGCTTTTCCTCTTCTGAGTATATTCCCCAAAAAGCTGGTCATCATTCACAAGCGATATGTGCATACCCATGTTTATATCAGCACAATTTGTAATAGCCATGTCCTGGAAGCAGCTGACATACCCATCAACAGATGAACGGATAAAGTGCTCCACTGGGATATTTACCCAATGGAGTACTATTTGCCATGAAGAAAAATCAAATTTGAGTTATTTGTAGGAAAATGCATACACCTTGAGATCATTATGCTTAGTGAAATGAATCAAACACAGGTTAAATATCATATGGTTTCTCTAATATGAGAGATTCAAACCATAACAAAAGTAAAAGAGAGATGGAGAAAAGTAAGAAGCTAGATGTTGGAGAGAGAGAGAGGGCATTTGGAGCAGTGAGGGGTGGGAAGGGGAAAGGAAGGCAAAAATGATCAATATGTTTTGTAGAGCTGGAGGAATAGCATAGCAGTTAGAGCACTTGCCTAGCAGGTGCGAGGCTCTGAGTTTAATTTCCCAGCACTTGGGAGGCTGAGGCAGGAGGATTGCCATGAATTTGAGGACAGCCTGGGCCACAGAGTGACTTTAGAACCAGCCTAGATTACAGAGCAAGACCCTATCTCAAAAAAGTGTAAATATACCAATTTCTTAAGCTAACATTATTATATGTTGCAAATACATATTAATAAAAGAATAAAAGTCCTCAAGTCCCCCAAATTGTATTTTACCAAATGAAAAATAAATAAATTTAACAATTACTTAAAAATATAGACTGAGCTGAGTGTGGTGCCACTCACCTGTAATCTCAGTGCTCTGAAAGTCTGGGCATAGCCCAGCCCGGACAACCTACCTACATAGTGATACCCTGTCTGGAAACAAAATGTGTGGGGATGTACTTAGTACGAAGGCCCTGGGCTTATTTACTTTTTTCTGAGACAGGATCTTGCTGTGTGATCCAAGCTCGTCCTGACCTCACTTTGCGTCCGAAGCTGGCCTCAGATTCACATCAGTTCTCCTGCCTTAGCTTCCTGATTGCTGGGATTACAGGTGTGTGCCACCATGCCTAGTTGATTTTTATGTGTTGCTTGGGAATTGAACCCAGGGCCTTGTGCAAACTAGGCATACTCTCTGGCTGTGCCCCGAGCCCAGGCCCTGGGCTTAATTTTGAGTACTGAAGAGGAAACGTAGGCTCCGGGCAGCATGAGGAATGTGGGTGGCTATCTGGCAAGGTGCGCTCTCCTTAGCATTTGTGGGATGAAACTATGGTTGTGTGCGCCATCGGGGCAGAAGTGGCACAGGGCAGACCAGAGACAGGCCAACCAGCGGCCAGGGCAGATCGGGCTGTTGTTTTATCCTGGCAAAGAGACCTGAGAAAATTCATCTCTGAGGTGCTGGCAGTTTGCTTGTTTCTGCCTGTAGAATCTTCACCTGAGCTGATTTGAACTTCCGCTGTAGCCCAGGTTGGCCTCTAACTTAGGATCCTCCTGCTTCAGCCTCCCAGTTTCTGGGTTTATAGGTGTGTGCCACTATCCCTGGTTTGTGCATCATCTTCTGAAATCTTTGCATGAGCTTAGCGTTGTCATTGTCCTCATCTACACATGAGGAAATTGAGGCACAGAGAGATTGAACAGCTTGTTCGGCCTTCCAGGGAAATGGTAAAGCCAGGCTCATTATACAGCCCATACTTTGAAGTTACATAATTGAGGATATACCCTATAAAGTTTATTTCTTCCCTTTTTTTCTTTCTGAGAATAGAAAGTAAATTTTATTTATGTAAAGTATATTTTATAAGGATAAGTACAAGGGAGAAAGTGAGGTTGGAAGTAAGAACTCCCCTACTTGAAGGGGTGGGAGGGACTAGAGCATCCCCTATAAACTTTCTAATCCTCAGTATCTACAGCTATAAAATGGAGATTTTTTTTTTTTTTTTTTTTTTTTTTGTACTGGGGATTGAACTGAGGGCCTTCCCATTGTTCAAAAGCCCAGCCAATTTTCCTTTTTCTTTTTGAGACAGTGTCTCACTAAGTTGCTGAATTGTTCAGGCTGGGCTCAAACTTGTGATCTTCCTGCCTCAGTCTCACGGAGTGCTAGAATTGGGGACCTGTGTCTCCAGGTTCAGCTAAGTAGGGCAATCTTCGTGCCGGTGGGGAATTGTGTATAGAAAGTCATTATTATGGCAGCCTGGTGTTTTATGGAGAGTCACTGTTTTTTTCTAAATGCTCAGCTGTGTCACAGATTGAATCGTGGCCCCCAAAGGATGCTAAAATCCTACCTCTCCTTGCCCAGGAATGGGACCTTATTTGGAAATGAGGTCTTTGCAGATGATCAGGTAAGGATGAGGTCCCTAGGGTGGGAAACTGGGGCACAGAGACCGACAAAAACACAGGAGACAGTCAGGTGGAGATGCGTGAACCGTGATGCTGGACCTGCAGCCTGCAGAACCAGGGGAGGGCACGCCGTGACACCGTGACCACAGCCCTAGGAGGCAAATGCACTCCGCACGTGGGCGCACACCCCGTGCACATAGTGGCTTCCTGCTGCGATGCGGCACTGGCGTGTACAGCGCTGGAGTCCCGCTCTGCAGGCAGGGTCAGGGTGACCGCTACGCTGCCAGGGGAGCCACGCTTTGGCCCGTCTCCGGCTCTGCTCCCCGGATTCGGTTCCTACCGCTCTCATGCTACCCTGGGGTGGGACGAAGCCTTCAACTCAGGCAGAAAAAGCGCTGTGAATACACTGTCCCTCTCAAGCGAATGAATCATACTCAAATGGTAAAATCTCAGGTGTTCCTTGGTTCCTTGGTTGCAACCCCTCCTCCCTACCTTGGGCCCTCAAGCCTTCTGCAGGCCAGGTGGGGACCCAGTTGTGGTGATCATGGTTCTCTGCTGCACATCACAGCTGCACCTTAGGTCCCCAGGGAATCGGGCCTCCCCGGAGAAGGAGAGCGAGAAGGAGAGCGCTGGGAATGCAGCGGTGGGGGGCCTCACCCTCTGCGGGGTGCATGCACGGTGAAAGTGTGGAAAGCAATTACAGGAAGTGAGCTCACCCAGCTAGCCAGGCAGCTGCTCTCCAGAAACACTCAGGGAAGGAAAAGAAAGCCAGGCCTAGGCGCAGGCCTGTCACCCCAGCCCTCTGGGAGGCTGAGGAGGGAGGGTCACAAGCTCTAGCTCAGCCTGGGCAACTTGCTGACTTCCTGAGACTCTGTCTCAAAATCAAGAATAAAAATGGCCTGGGGTTTGGTTTAGCTCAGTGTCAAGATGTTAAGCTTGATTCCTCCTAAAGGGAGAAAACCTCCAAAAGCCCAAACAGATCATCACAGATGTGTAGAACTGTGAGAGGGTCTGGGGCCTAGCTCAGTGTTTAAAGTGCTTGCCTACCTAGTGAACAGGAGGCCCTAGGTTCGATTCCCAGCACCACACACACCAGATGTGGTGCACACCCAGCACTTGGGAGGCTGAGGCAGGAGGACTATCGTGAGTTTGAGGCCAGACTGGCCTACATAGTGAGTTCAAGAGCAGCCTGAACTACAGAGTGAGACCCTGTCTCAAAACAAACAGAGAAGCCAAAAACCTGGGAGCTGGTCATGGTACACCGCTCATGCCCACTAACCCAGTACTCAGGAGACTGAGGCAGGAGGATTGCACTTGAGCCAGCCTGGGCTACACAGTAGCAAACCCTGTCTCAAAAATGAACAAACCAAACTGAAGCCAAACACCCAAATTACCAAAAGCAGGGTGGAGAAGCTGATCTACTCATGTCCTCTATTTCTGTTACCTGTTGGAAGGGATAAACAAACCACCTGTATAAAATATCCATTGTTATTTAACAGATCCCCCACACCCATTTGTTTATTTATGTATTTGTGACAGACCATAATTATATTTGTGTTGGGGAGTTGGTACATATACATATCTCATCTTAGGAATTTTTATTTCCCCTTCCTGCCCTCCCCGTCCCTCTTCCCTAGGACAAGTCTACTTTCCCGTTTCCTACCAGATCTCTTATTTTGCTTTTCCAATTATTTATGTTTTAGGATTCCAGTGTAAGGGAAACCATGCGATATTTAACTTGGTATTGTGGCCTCAAGGTACATTCATTTTCTCGCATGTAACTCAATTTTTTTTCTTTTGTTGTACTGGGGATTGAGCTCAGGACCTTCACACTGAACTGCATTCCCAGGTCACTTTTATGTTTATTTTGAGACAGGGCCTCATTAAGTCAATATGATCCCCAGGATGGGCTTGAACCTGCAATCTTCCTGTTTTAGACTCCCATAGGGTGAAAATGACAGGCCTCACTACAGGTCTGGCTCAGATGACTCAAATTTTTAATGCTTTCATTCATCTGCCGAGAGGTTTATAGGCTGCTTCTTTAATGTGGCTGTTTTGCATTTTACTGTTAAAGTGTTTTTTTTTTTTTTTAAAGCAGTGTCTCACTCTGTTATCCAGGCTGGTCCTGAACTCACTATGTAGCCCAGGCTAGCTTCACACTCACAATACTCCTGCTTTAGCCTTTTGAGTGCTGGGCATGTGCCACCATGTCCTGACACTTGCCAGGAAAGAGCTCTAACCACTGTGCTATTCCTCCAGCCCCTGTGCTGCTATAGGTTATGGCCATATCAACCTGCGTGCACCTGATTTTGTCTGAATTATGCTGCTATAAACATGGGTATGCATGTATCATTGTAATATTATGCATTTAATTTTCAGGGAAATGCCTATAAGAGGAATAGTTGGGTCAAGTGGCATGAATTTTCTTCTTTCCTTTTTCCTTCCTTCCTTCCTTCCTTCCTTCCTTCCTTCCTTCCTTCCTCTATCTCCCTCCCTCCCTTCCTTATACTGGGGGTTAAGCCCAAGGCCTTCACACCGAGCTACATCCCTAGCCCCCCACCCTTTTTTATTTGTATCAATATTTTGAGACATGGTTTGCAATTTATTGCTAAGTTTCCTGGGCTGGGCTTCAACTACAGTTCTCCTGCCTCAGCCTCCAAGAGTGTTGAGATTACAAACCTGAGCCACCAGGCCCAGGGGCCGATTTCTTTCTAGGTGAGTTCATTGCACAGAAATGCAATTGAATTTTTTGTATTGATTTTTCTCTGAGTCTTTTGAGATGATAATGTGATTTTGGTCCTGGCTTCTGTTTGTGTGGTGATTTAGATTCATTCAATTTTGGATGTTGAGCTCTCCTTGCACCCTTGGAATGAGGTCAACTTGGCTGTGGTATGGTGATCTTTTGAGTGATTTATTGCATTCTGTTTTCAAGTATCTGGCTGAAGACTTTTGCTTCTGTGTTCGTTAAGGAGTTTGAGCTGTGATTTTCCTGTTTGTTGTTGAATCCTTGTTCACTTTTGAGATACATTAATTTCCAGGCATGAGTTCTCCGGTGCTCTTCCCCTGCAACTTCATGGAAGAGTTTGAGGAACATTTGTGTTAGATCTTCCCTGAAGCTGGGCTTTTCTTTGTTGGTAGAATTTTTATTACTGCCTCTATTTCATTGTCTGTTAACTATGTTATAGTCTATTTATGGTTTTCAATACTTTCAATTTTGATAATTGATATGTGTCTAGAATTTATCTATTCTATATGTTGTAACTTATTGAAATATAAGTTTTTGAGCTTGTTTCTTACAATCCTCAGGATTCAAGTGGTGTCTATTGTGAGTTTGCCTTTTTAATTTCTAATTACTTTGATATGTTACCCAAATTTAGCAGCTTAAAATAACAGATATTGGGGCTGGGAATGTAGTTCAGTGGTAACATGAATGACAAGTATGAATGAAACCCTGGGTTCAAGCCCCAGCACAAAAACAAACAAAAAAGCACAAAAAACCAAAAAGCTCAGATACTTACTTTGTCAAGGTCTAAGGACAAGCTTGAGTGGTTGTAGCACAGGGACTCTCAGAGGGTTGCAGTCAAGGATGCACTGGGCTTCTGTCAGTCTGAGCATTGACTGGGCTGGAGGGCTTGCTTCCAAGATGGCTTCCTCACATGACTGTTGGCTGGCGTCCTCAATCTCTCTTCTACTGCTATCCAGATGCCTCAGCTCACCATTTGGGCCCAGGATAACTAAGCATCCTAGTTGAATCCAAAACTGGTGTGGGTGGGTTCTCAGGACATAAGACTTTCCATGCTATAGCCAGGATGGTCCTGGGAAACTGCGGAATGAGTTATCTAACCTATGTGAACCTCTCCATGGGACTGCTCACAGAATGAAGAGATCTGAGTGGTCTGAGAGAGTAACTAAGACAGAACCACAAGGTCTTTTATTGCCTAATCTTGGAGGTAACACACCATACATCTGAATGCACACTTCCCTTGCATTCTATTAGCCACACAGATCAGCCCTGATAAAAACAGCAAAGGGACTAGACAAAGTCTCAATTCCAGGAAGCAGGCATCACAGGGACCATCTTTGAGACTGCCCTAGAATTCAGATTTTTTTTTTTTTTTTTTTTTTTTTTTTTTTTTTTTTTTTTTTTTTTTTTTTTTTTTTTTTTTTTTTTTTTTTTTTTTTTTTTTTTTTTTTTGGACACAGGGTCTTGCTCTGTAAGTCCAGGCTGGTCCTGAACTCACTATGGACCCCAGGCTGGCCTCGAACACATGGCAATCTTCTTGTCTCAGCCTCCCTGGTGCTGGAATTGCAGAAGTGCACAACATATGTGATGCTGGAGAATTGAACCCAGAGCCTTGAGCTTGCTAGGCAAGCATTTAATCACTAAGCTATTCTTACAGACTCTAGAAATCAGATTTGAAACAGTCCTTTTAGTGTCTGTCATAACAGTGGGTTAACAGGGAGTGGCTGGGTGGTCCTTTGCTTCATATAATGTTGGCAAGAGCTGCAGTCATCTGGGACCCAGCTAGGCTGGAATCCAAAATGATACATTGGTTTGGCCACTGATGCTGGTTGCTGGCCAGAAGCTCAGCTGAAGCTGTCAGCAGGAAAGTCTCACTTCTCTTCCATGTGCTTTTCACTCGGGACAGCTGGTTTCAAGAGGAGCATCCTAGGAACAAGTGCTACAAGAGGAAGAGAAGACAAGCTATGGTCTTCCTGACATTAGAAGTCTCTTTCTTTCTTTCTTTCTTTCTTTCTTTCTTTCTTTCTCCCTTTCTTTGAGACAAGGTCTTTATTTCTAGTCTAGGCTGGTCCTGAACTCATTATGTAGCCTAGAGTGGTCTCAAACTACCCTAAATAGAAATAGAAATCCTCCTGACTCAGCCTCCTGAGTACTAGAATTGCAGACATGCCTGGCTAATTTTTATGTGGTGTTGGGAATGAACCCAGGGCTTTGTGCATGGTAGGTGAGTGCTCTAACCATTGAGGTAAGCCTCCAGCCTCCTGAGGTCAGAAGTCTTTGAGCATTATATGGTGCATTCCACTGCCAGAGCGGTCACAGGTCGGCACAGGTAAGGAGAGGGGAAGATAAATACTACCTGATGTGAGTAGCAAGAGATAGGTATAGACAGATAGACAGAGCTGGGCCCAATGGGCATAGACCTATAATCCCAGCACTCAGGGAAGCCAAGATAGGAGGATCTCAAGTTTGAGGCAGGTCTAGACAACATAGTGACTGAGACTTTGTCTCAAAATTCAAAATCAAAAAAGGGTTGGGAATATTGATATATGTGAAGAACCTGGGGTTAATCTCCCATATGAGAAAAAAAATTGTATAGGATAGATAGATAGATAGATAGATGATAGATAGACAGGTGGCAGGGAGGAATCATTTGGGGCTACCATGTTCCCTAAAGATCATGCTTCTGGCTCTGTTAGTGGGAAATGTACAAAATCCCCAATGCCCAGATTCTGAGGGAATTAGCTGTCCATGTGCTCATGATGATAACTCAGTCAAGTTTATGGAGCACTGTGGGCAGGGATTTACACTTACGACGTCACTAAATTTTCATGTCTGTCTGTTGAGGAAGGCATCAGCTTCTTTTGGTGGAGAAGCTGATGTTCCAAGAAATTAGGTAACTTGCCCAAGACCGTAGTGCTAGAATTGAGTTGCAGACCAGAGCTCTCAATGCTTCCTCCTCAGAACCCTTGCTGTTGGGACACTCCCTTTCCAATCCGAACTGTTGCACTGTGGGAGCCCAGTGCACACAAGAAGGCCCAGTGTAGACATTCCCGTCCACAGCCCTCTTTAATCTCTCTGCTGACAACCAGCCTCACTCACTAGTCGTATGAATGAGCTATGATAGGCTTTGTAGTCTACTTAAGCCCTTGGTTGGCTACAGCCCCAATTGGAACCTTAGAGAGCAGACGGCTCAGTCAAGCTTTTAATTCAAGGAGTAGGGAAGCTCATGGCATGGTGGGTAACTTGCTAAGTTGTGGTAACATTTGTTACCCAGCAATGGGCAATCAAAGCAGGGGACCGCTACTCCAATGAGGAGTCCCAGCAGAGCCTGAAGAGGGAGTTTCTGCTCTGGCAAGAGCTGGAGCAGGGGACCTTCCATGATTCTTCATGAGCTCCAGACATTAGGCTGGATCTATATGTGACAGTTTTCCTTGTTTCCTGTCCCAGTTGGGAAACACTTCCCCGAGTCACGTGACTGGAAAGAGAAATTGTGTGAATGAATTCACAGAAATCTGGGCAAGATTCCCAGTGTAAATTATGTTGATTCTCAGCACAAAGAAGACATTGCCCAATGCTACTTAACTCACATAAACAGTCATTGCTTTATGATTTGATTTGCTACATTTGAGATTTACCAATTTCAGAAAAGTAACCATAATAAGCATCATTGTGAAACTTAACAGCACTTAGAAATGCCTAAGCTCTGCAGAGTTCCTGTTGGGTAGAGGGGGGTCCAGAGAGGAGACTGGTTATCATAATCCTGTGGTAGGGGTGATTTCAAAGTGATCTTGAGGTAGCCCCAGTTGGCACCTGGATCCCAAAGTGTAACCGAACTCCTCTCTCCCACTCAGCCAACAGAGAAACACGTTACTGTGACCTGGGAAGATGGTGGCTGCTTGGGCCCCGTCAGCCTCTGGAGCTTGCTCTCTCATCCCTGTGCCTTCACTCCTACCCAAATCAGTGGGCCTCAAATTTTAAGGCATTGGTATCATCTGGAAAATATGTAAAAAGATTCAAATTCCAGGGTTTTCCCCAAGACTTTCTACAAGTCCAGGCCTGGGCTCCAAAATGTTAATTTCAATAGGAATCACAAACTTCCCCAGGGACTGGGTTGCGCAGCACAGTTTGAACAGTACAGTAGTAACCTCAGTTCTTCCCTAAACACATGAGATAGAGATTGGAAAAATCTTCATACTTCCTGTGAAGGGAGTAGGGTCTTGAGTTTCCAACCAGGAAGAATCTAACGAACTCATCAGGAACACATGGATTTTTAGCCCTCGAGGGATCCTCAGGAGCACTATGGCTTCCATCCCAGTAGTTTCTTTTAATTGGTGTTATTATGGTGGATTTTTTTTTTCTAGAGGGGTGAATACTGGGGATTGGATCTAGGGCCTTTGCACTGCACTATAATCTAAGTCATATTTTATTTTTGTTTTGAGATAGGGTCTTGTAAAGTTGCCCAGGCTGGATCGAACTTGTGATCTTCTTGTATCAGTGCCCTGCCACCCTCCATGTGCTAAAAGTTACATGCCTGTGCAATAGGGTCTGCCTATAGTGGATTCCCAACAAAAGATTTCATTAGAAAAGATTTTTAATGTTGGCAAGGTTGTGGAGAAATTTGAACCTTCTAGTCAAAAGCTGGAAACAATCCACATGTCCATCAATTGATAAATGGATACACAAATCGTTGTATGTCCCAACAGGAAAATATGATTTGGTCACAAAATGAAGTACTGATTCATGCTTTGTGAGTGAGCCTTGAAAATACAGTACTGGGTAAAAGAAGGCCGACACCATGGTTCACATGCATGATTGCGTTTGTGTGAGATGTCCAGAACAGGAGTGGCAGGCTGGGAGGAGGAGTGAGGGTGCCTCCTTGACAGATGTGGGCTTTCCTCTGGGACTGGGACTGAGTCGTGATGATGGTCTCACAGCGTCATAAAGGTAGCTAGCTGGGTGTGGTGACACATGCTTGTAAGCCCAGCTGCTCGGGAGACCAAGGTGGAGAGGATGCTGAGTTCAAAGCCAGCCTGGGCAGCATGGCAAGACTCACTGTCACAAACAAAACCGTCATGAATGTTGGTAATCATGACCTTTAATTGTACTTTGCAACAGTTGAAATAGTTCCCAATAGAAAGATCTCAGATGATCATGTCAGATCTTTTTACTGACAAAAAGGCTGAGATTACCCGGCCTGTCTGACAGAAGAATGGGGCAGTTGATGCCCAGCACACCCTGGCAGGCAGCCTCTCTTCTTCAGGCTCACTCTCCCTACAATCCCCTGCCCCTTAAGGGCATACAGAGGCCTGGGCTGCTTGCCACCTCTGGGTTTCTGCGGCTGGGCCCCCTTGCTTCCAGGCTTAAGCCCACCTTGCCCACTTACAGCGTGCTCTGCTGTGGGACTTTGGCTATTTTCAGAGACTGCTCCTTTCAAATATGTTGAGTGAAAGACAAATAGATTTGTAGCTTCATACTAAAGTAAAGCTGCCCGAGGGCCTCAAAGGCAGCTGCAGCCGTCTGAGCTGGTTAACGAGGGCTGCAAGGGGAGAGCTCCTTACATTACAGATGTGGCTCAGTTTCCCAGATCGTGACTCAGCAGACACCCTGGAGGAGCTGGTGGTCTTCAGGATGATTAGGATTAATCCCAGCTGTATGGATTTATGTAGAATTGCTTCTTCTTTCCAGTTATAAGACCACATGTGTCAGGTATGCTGATGCATGCCTATAATCTTAGCACTCTAGGAAGCTGAGGCAGGAGGACTGCAAGTTTGAGCCTGGCTTTGCTAACTTAGCAACTTACTGAGACTCTGTCTCATATAAGCAATAATGGGGGATAGAGATATACCTCAGGGCCAAGGCCCTTGGTTCCGTCCCCAGTGCTGGGGAAAAAAAAGAAAAGACTCTGTATCAGTCACATGGTAGGTGCTTAATTTTGATAGCACTCGTTCCTGTCTTGGGGTCATCCTAAAAATGCCTTCTGCAATCTAATTGAAAGAATCCAGGGCTCGAGGATTAGCGTAGTGGTTAGAGCACTTGCCTACCAAGCTCTAGGCTCTGGGTTTGATTCCCCAGCACCATATAAGCTGGGCATTGTGGTGCTCAGGAGACTGAGGCAGGAGGAATTCGAGGCCAGCCTGGGCTATAGTGAGTTCAGTACCAGCCCAGACTACAGAGCAAGAGCCTGTCCAAAAGAAGAAGAAGAGGAAGAGGAAGAGGAGGAGGAAGAAGAAGAAGAAGAAGAAGAAGAGGAAGAGATTTCAGGAAAGGTGTCCATTTTCTCTGGGGGAAATTCCTTACCCAGGGTAGGTGAGGAGGTAGCCACAGAAGCAAAAGTCCAGAGTAAGTGGTTTGTGTCCTGTGGGACTCTGTCCCCAGCCCCTTCCCAGGACCTCAGGGTTTTGTCGAAGGCTTTTGTTTGCCCCTAGATCCCGGCCTTCCCTTATATCTCTTAGGTATAGTCTCAAACTTGATTTTTTAAAAGACCGAGGAAAGGCAGCTCTCTGGCAGTGTCCCACCTCAGCGGCTGAGGATGGGGAAGAGCCAGCCCCGCTAGCTGCTCGCAGGGCTGGCTTCAGGACAGGATGGAGGTGAGCACCCTGACTAAGAGACCTTCTTTCCTCAGCCTCTGAGGATCACTGCACGCCTGAATTTGCCATGTCTTCCCACAGCTGGGATGGGGGAATGGGGATAGAGCGGGTGTAGTTTCTAAGTCACCAAATGGGGAATGTGGCTGGGGGAGGATAGTTATTATTAGGAGTGGAGACTGACCTCGGGTGGTTGTGTGTGGTTTCACTGCTATGAGGACAAATGCCTCATTTCTGACACAGCTGTCTCAGCTGGGAAAGGTCTCCTGCGAAGAAGAGGTTCAGGAAATGCCGCAGACTCTAACCCTCACCACAGAGTTCAAAATGTACCACTGAGCGCAAAGCTCAGGAAAGTCCTAACACATCTTCTTTGGTGTAATTTAACTCAGCCCTGTCCAAAGTTATTTGATCTCGAATCCCTTTGGCCCTTTAAAACACTTGTATATCCTGTGAACCAGGTTTTTAAGGGTTCACTTGGGACAGGCCACCTGCTTCCCAGGGCAGTGGGCTCTGGCCTTCTCGTCCTAAAGTGAGCAGCCATGGGCATTTGGGGAGGTCCCACAGTGTGGAATCCTGCTGTGGTCGTTTAGGAAAGAGAGTCACTTATTGTGCCTGCCAGACTCATCACCAACATTACATCGTGTGGTTCTCTCCACACAGCCAAAGGAGTCAGTGGCCTTAGCTGAGTGCCTGTGCTGGGGTGTTTCCTGGGTCCTGTTTGTCACTCTGTCCTCAAGGCTGTCATCCCCATTTTGCAAATGAGGAAACTGAGATCCCAAGAGGTGAAATGAGGGACTTCCTCAGGTCAGGGTGTGACCGCATTCAGGACATGGGACTCCACACTGGCATTCTCTCCTCTGTGCGATGCCAGCTCACCGACAGGTTGTGTGTTGTGATGCTATTTTGGGGTGGCCAATTCATGTTCTGTTCTGGGTGAATCCCAGCAATCCATGAGGGGCTGATTTGGGCTTAAGGGAGAAGTACGGCCGCAAAACCAGGCAGGCAGCTGACGTATCTGGAGGGCAGAGGAGATGGCTGCAAAAGGCACACAGTTCGATGCCGATGTGAGGAAGCCCAGAGGCGGAGCGGCCCCGGCAGCAGGCGAGTTTACTTGCTACTGACACCACAAAGCCCGAGTGCCTTTTCTCCACTTTGCCATGCCGGACGGTGGTGGCCGGGAAAGGCCTCTCGAAGCCAGTAGGAGGAGGGTTGCTTCTTCTTGCTTGTCACTTGTAGAATTGGAGCTTCCTATTCTAGGGGTCCTTCCCCAACTAGTAGACTTTCTGTCATGTCTCACTGGCCAGAGTTGTATTAAACCACCGATCTGAAATCAATCACGAGCCAAGGGAATGGAACTACAAGGACTGGCCAGGTTAGAACATAGGGACCTGTTCCCTCTGGCTGGGACTAGATCAGATTTATTCTTTCATGCAGAAGGAAAGCAAGGCCTTGCATATGCTCAGCAAGCACCTTGACTGCTGACCTACACTTTCCAGCCCCCCTCCTCTTAACAGCACTTGATACCATCCATGAATTAATCCACTGATATAATTAACTCTTACAATCCAATCACCTTCTGAATACATAGGGGATACTTCAGACCCAAACCATACGTAATACAACCAATATAATACACCACCAGGATGGAAAGGAATGAAACACACAGAATGGGGAACAGCTCATGGCAGGAGGGAAAGTGGGTAACAGGACAAGGGCTACATTCCTCTCCATCTCCAACCCACACCCGCATCCACACACACTCTAAATTTTAGAGTATTTTTTATACAACAACAACAAATCAATGTAACATTTTTCTTTTTGAGACAGTCTCTTCCTGTGTAATCCAGGTGGGTGCAAACTCACAACTCTCTTACTTCAGACTCCCTAGTGCTGGGGTTACAGTTGTGGGTCACCTTGCCCAGCATAAGTTCATAAAAATTTTTCATGACTCTTGGTACATTGGTAAATTGCTTTCCGTCATCACCAACAATGTCCCACTGTGCCACATTTACTGGCACTGAGCTTTTTCTCTATAAAAAGTATCTGTATGCTCACCTTATAAAGATAGGATGTCTTCCTCTCGCTCCCTGGACTTTGCCCTCTAGGTGAGGTACATAGACACAATGGATGTCTTTATCTATAGACATCTAAAGCTCCATCTTGGGGAATTTTTCTTTGACTGATAAGATTTTATTTCTCTTGGACTTGAAACACATGTCTGGTACTTATTCTCTGGTACTTGTTGGCTATGGAATCTTGGGTCCCTAGTCTTGTTTCCTCACCTGTAAAATAAGATAATAATCCTCTAATCTTCTTTCTCCTCATCTTTTTTACCTGTTCTCCTTTTTTACTCTCTCATTTTATTTTTCCATTTTCTCATAAATTCCAGCTTCTTACATTAATTTACTACTGGACATTTTGTTTATTCTATTTATTTATTTATTTTGCACTGAGTATTGCAACTAGGGCTTTCACATCGAGCTGCATCCCTACCCCATTTTTGCCTTTTTTCTTTTGAGACAAGGTCTCAACAAGTTGCCCAAGCCGGGCTCGAATGTGTGACGACCCTCTGCCCAGCCTTCCTCAGTGCTGGGAATTTAGTCCTGTGCCTCCACCAGGCCCTGCTCCCTGGAAGCTAGCTACTCAAAGCTCCACCATGGGTCCTTGAGAGAAAAGTGGCTGGAGAGGCATCCGCGATTTTCTTCAATAATAAGACACCGGTAGAGAAGGCAGCTGCTGATTAATTCCATGTCAGCCGGGGCATCCTGTGCTCTGCATGCAGAGTAGGGCAGTTTCCAAGGTGACCAAGGCTGGCGTGGGAGGATGAGGTGAGGCCCTGGAGTTACGAGCTGCCAAGCTCATAAACCACGGAGGCTTCCTCCCAGCCACGCGCTGCACGCTACTCACCAGGCAATTTCACAACCGACTTGCGGCAAAGTGTTCCAACAACACTTAATGATCAGTGTGCCTATAAATAGGATCACAGAACAATTTGGATAGATGGTAATATATGGGTTTAGCCCTGGACTGACTAAATCTTGAGTTGTTTTGACCTCGGAGAGCCATCAAAAATGTGCTGCAATGAACGAATTCCGCAGTTGTGTGCTGCAGATGCTCTGTTCCTGCTTAACTTGTCCCAGTGTGTGTAATTTACTAACATGATAATGATGTGCTGCTTGGCAGTTGGTAATTTATAAAGTGCCTTCATACACGTGTTCTCATTTGATCCCTGCAAGACAGGCACTGCCTGTGAGATGGGGAAGACAAGGGACTTGCCCCAGGACATTCAGAGGTGGAAACAAGACAGTAGCAGGTGGTGTAATAGAACCTGGACAAGGATGATGAGGCTTCCAAACTTTCAAACTTTACTTCACCCAAGTCCCTATTTCCTATTTTAAAAGACTTAAACAGCTAGCACTGGTACTAATCCTTTCCACGTCGAGTGCCTTGACCATATTACTTGCATTAAAAGTGAGCTCGCTGATCTAGCAAATAAAAATATAGGATGCCCAGTTAAATTTATATTTTAGATAAACAATGAATAAATTTTAGTGTAAATCTATCCATGGTGTAGTTTATATGACAACCATAATTAAAAGAATTGGTAGTTAGTTTTTTAACTTAAAAATATAGGGAAGGAGCTGGGGGAATGGCACAACAGTTAAAGTACTTGCCTAGCAAGCACAAGGCCCTGCGTTTGATTCCTCAGTGCCACATAAATCAGGCATTGTAGCACATGCCTGTAATCCCAGCACTTGGGAGGCTGAGGCAGGAGGATTGCTGAGAGTTTGAGTCCAGCCTGGCTACACAGTGAGTTCAGGACCAGCTTGGACTACAGAGCAAGACCCTGTCTCAAGAAAAGAGAAAAATCATATAGGTGGCTGAGGATGTGCTCGGTGGTGGAGCTCTTGAGCCTGAGTTTTATGCCCATCACCGCTACCACTCCATAAAAAGGGGGAGGATTTCTCACAGGAAAATTTAGAAAAGCCAGGTAAAGTGGGAAAGCTGAACGTTACCCTTTATTTCACTGGCAGGCAACAGCCTCTTTTTATATTTTGGGTATCTACTGAGTCTTTTTACTTATGTATTTGTACACATAAATTCTCTAATTAAATAGAGAAAATGAAATGAAATAAACAGATAATGCAATTTGCTAAATTGGTAAATTCAGGCTTGGCTTGATTTCATGGACAATGTCACAAACCCTGGTTTCCTCAAATATTCTGTGGTAGCCACCCTCTGCAAGGTCATGGACCGAGCATTCTGGTTGGCTGTTTCCCGTGGCCAAGCCCTTAGGCTCTTTCCAGTGTTGTATTATTAGAGACCTTGCAGTGAGCAGTCTTGGTTAAGTCTCTCTGCACAGCTCTGGAGGAAATTTATGGCAACAGAAGCTCTAGGGCAGAGGGTAAACAAGCTTTTAAGGTTTCTGTTACGGACTGTGTCAAATTGTCTTCCAGAAAAGTTGGGCCACGTTGTATTCTCACAAACAATATCTCCAAGTGCCTCTTTCCTGCCAACACCGGGAATTACTGAAAACAAAACAAAACAAAAAAAACAAAACAAAAACCCACTTTGAATCTGAGCCTGAGTTCATGATCACACTCAACACTCTGTTCCTAAGCCATGAAGTAACCATATTGCTTCCTACGGAGACTTTGATTCTAAGAAGGAAGTGATAAGTACAAGGAAAGGGCTGGGAATTTAGCTTAATGCAAAGGTCCTGAAGTGAATTTCCTTTTCAAGGGAAACTTCTATTCATAAAAGAATTCACTTAATAAAGGAAGTAAGAGCCAAGCATGACAGCCCATGCCTGAATCCCAGCGCTCAGGAGGCGGAAGCAGGAGCGTTAGGAGTCATCAGCTGACCTGGGCTGGATAACGAGACTCTGTCTCAAAACAACAATGAGAATAATAACCAGAAACAAATGAAGGAAGAATGCTAGAATTAGAATGACACTGATTTCCAATGACTATTTATATCAAGTGCTCTTGAGGGAAGAGCACAGTGCCGTCTTCAAGAATTCTGTCCCAAGATTTGAACCTGAATATAATCAAGCTTCTAGATCAATCTATGAATTTACAAGAAGCAGAGAGATTATACTAACAATCTGCATGAGGTAAAATCCAGGTAGTGGGAAAGTTTTTAGATTACATAACTCCTTTCATAAAAACAGCAACCAAGGAAACAAAACGGAGGAAAGATTAAGAGATACCTAAAGACATTTCTGCCAATCACACTGTGTGGACCTTATTTGGGAACAAGTACCGAGGAACCCCATTGTAGCATTTAAGAGACAATTAGAAATGTGAAGGCTGGAAGTGTAGCTCTGTAGTTAAATCGCTTCCTAGCGCATGCAAGGCCCAGGATTCATTCCCCAGCACCGCATTAACGATAAGCTGGGTGTGGTGGCCTACAGCATTCATCCTAGCACGTTAGGAGGCTGAGGCAGGAGGATTGTTGGGAGTTTGAGGATCAAGCAGAGATACGCATGTGCACATCTCCAAGCTCAGTGTAATTATGGTGGATCTCAAGCATATGCTAATAAAATAATAATTATGAGGAAAATTCTGATTTTTTGGCATGATAATAATATGAAAGATATGTTTTATAAAAGACAGCTTTCATTTCTTAGAGCCGAGGGTTTCAGTTTTGAGTCCTAATGTCTGGAGACAATTTTGATTTTTTTTTTTTTTTTTGAGACAGAGTCTCACTGTGTAATCCAGGCTGGTTCTGAGTTCACTATGGAGCCCAGACTGGCCTCGAATTTGCAGCAATCCTCCTGCCTCAGCCTCCCAGTGCTGGGATTACAGGTGTGCACAACCACACCTACATCGACAATTCTGGTTTTTAAAACAGAGGATAGGGGCTAGAAGAATGGCACAGCAGTTAAAGCACTTGCCTAGCAAGCACAAGGCCCTGAGTTTGATTCCCCAGCATCACCTAAAGCTGGGCATGGTGGCACACACCTGTAATTCCAGCACCCAAAGTTTGAGCCAAGTGGATTGTTGTGAATTCAAGGATTGTCAAGAGTCCAAGGCTGACCTGGGTTACATAATGAGTTCAGGACCAGTCTGGGCTACAAAGCAAGACCCTGTCTCAAAAATAAATAAATAAATAAAATAAACATAAAAATAAAACTGGGTAGAGCCAGTCCTAGGAGCAAGACCTGTAATTAATTCCAGCACTCTGGGAGGCCAGGGCAAAAGGATAGCAAGTTTGGGTAACTTAGCACCTTAGTGAGACTTTGTCTTAAAAGAAAAAAAGAAAACAAGGGCTGGAGGCAGTGGTCAGAGCGCTTGCCTAGCAAGGGCAAGGCCCTAGTTTCGATTCCCAGCACCACATAAACTGGGCATGGTGGTATATGCCTACAATCCCAGCCCTGGGAATGCTGAGGCAGGAGGATTGCCATGAATTCAGTGCTAACTGGGGCCACATAATGAGTTCAGGACCAGCCTGGAATACAAAGTAAGACCCTATCTCAAAAAAAAAAAAAAAAAAAAAAAAATCAGAATGGACTGGGGATGTAGCTCAGTGTGAAGGCTCCGGACTTGATTCCAAGTACCAAACACCAAAATAAAAACGAAGTGGAGAGACATGTCACTAAGTGTCTTATAACACACGAGGCTATCCCCATAGCAAAAAATTACTTGGCTGAAGTCTGGTCAAGGTGTTTTAAAGATCTGTACTGAAACAAGAGTGTGCGTGTGTGCATAACGACACAACAGGCAGGCTTACTTCAGAATAGGTGACTTAGGGAGTCACCGGAGATATGGTGGATACAGTACTGGTTAATAGTTGGGGCTAGTTCAGAGCTATGGGACTTGGTTATATTCAATCTCATTTTGGGTAAGTAAATAAATAAATATAATTAAATTTAGGAGGAAATTCTTGGTCTCTAGAGCCCTTTTGTAAGGACCCTCTTTAATGCTGTCGGATGGCTCTAGACTTTCTATGATCTCATTCACAAGTGTGAAATAGGTTATTTATTTGTTTGCTTGCTAGTTTTTGAGACAGGGCTCTATAGCCCAGGCTGGTCTTAAGCTCACTGTGTAGCCCAGGCTAGCCTTGTACTGATGGCAGCCCTCCTACCTCAGCCTCCCTAGTGCTGGAATTATAGGCATGTACCATGCCAGGCTTTATGTGGTGCTGGGGAATTGAATTCGGGGTCTTATGCTTGCTAGGCAAGAGCTTTAGCCACTGTGCCATTTCTCTAGCCCCTGTTTTGTTTTTGATTCAGGGCTTCACTCTAGTTCAGGCCAATCCTGAATTCACTATGTAGTCCACGCTGGTCCTGAATTCATAATGTACTCTTGGCTGGCCTCAAACTCATAGCAATCCTCCTGCCTCAGCTTCCGGGTGATGGGATTACAGGTGTTTGCCACAGCACCCAGTTGATTTTTGTGTGGTGTTGGGAAGTCGAACTCTGGGCTTTGCACATGTAAAGCAAGTGCTCTAACCCTGAGTGACACCCCCGCCTCTGAAAGTTATTGTTAATGTACTGCTGTCCTTTCTTACCTGCTGCTAGAAGCGGGGTGTGCAGGTTCCCTCTTCAAGCTGTCTCCTTATCCTATTTCCTCATCAGCAAAACAAGGACATGAGCGAATTTTGCCTACCTAGGGGCTGCAAGGAAAATCATGGTTACGTCTCACCTAGCATTTGAGTGTAAAAGTGTTTTCCTCACCCCATATATAAATAGTCTCAACTTGAACTAAAGTCTGATTGATTGATTTTGGGCATGGGAGATTGAACCTAGAGTCTTTGCACTGAGGTACATCTGAAGCCCATCTTTAATTTTTGTTTTGAGACTGGATCTAAGTTGCTGAGCTGCCCAGGCTGAGCTCACATTTGCTACTCTCTTTCCTCAGCCACTCAGAGCGCTGGGATTATGGGTTTGTGCCACCAGGCCTGACTTAAAGTCTTTTCATTTCAGTGTAATTCAGAAATAGTTGGGAAGTAATCCTGTTTCCTGATCTTTCCAGAAGAATTTGTACAAGTTGGTATAATTGATCTTTTTCATGCTTGGTAGCATTTGCATGTGAGGCCACCTGGATGCAGAGTTTTCTCTGTGGGAAGGTTTGAACTAGAAATCCATTTTTTTCAATAGATATATGGCAACTCACATTACCTCTTTCTTCTTGAGTGACCTTTGATAGTTTGTGCCTTTCAAGGAATTTGTTCATCTAAATTGCCGAGTTTGTTGACATGAAGTTGTTCACAGATTTCTCTTGCCATCCTTTTAATCTTGGCAGAACCTATTTTTTTCTTTTTGGAGGCAGTCTTACTCTGTAGCCCAGGCTGGCCCTGACCTCACTATGGAGCCCAGGCTGTCCTTGAACTCACGGCAATCCTCCTGCCTTAGCGGCAGAACCTATGTTGATGTCTCTTCTCCAGTTTCTTAAGTTGGTAATTTATGCCAGTATTAGTCTTTTAGATGACAAAAATCAACAGGAAGATAAGACTTTGCTTGCGTGAAAAAATAGACTTAAAATGAAAGCCTGAGATTTCACACACCTTATAGCACACACTTTCTCACGCAGTTACACGGTAGGAGGCCCCACGGAGGGTGAGTGGGACGTCAGTAAGGAAGCTGAGTGGGAACTGGGCTCCCTCATTATGAGAAGAGGAGTGGAGGTGGCATTTGCGTGTTTTTATTGTTTTTTCATTTTCCCCCAAATTACTCTTTTTATTTGTGTGTGTTTGTGATATGCAACAATCACATTCTGCTTGAGGAGTCGGTGTGTATACATCACACACCTTGATTATTTTTGCTTCCCTTCCCTTTCCCATCTCTTAGCCCCTACGGTGCCTTTCCTTCTCCACAAAATCTTCCTATTTTTTTCCGTTACTCTTTTCTTTTGCTCTCTTACTTTCTTACAGTTTTTTTCTCATGTTAGAGAAATGATTCAATGTTTTATCTTCTGTGTCTGATTCATTTCACTAAGCATAATGGTCTCAAGGTGTATCCATTTCCTACAAATGACTCTAATTTGCCTTTCTTAATGGCAGAGTAGTACTCCCCATCTTTATCAATTCATCTATGAGCAGACATATCAACTGCTTCTGAGGTTCAGTTATTGTGAGCTATGCTGCTATACACACAGGTATGAGTACTATTGCATGTTTTGGGGTAAGATATCCAGAGATATGGCTGGGTCAAAGAGTTATGCATTTTAAGTTTTTTGAGGAAGCTCTATACTACTTTGTCTGTACTGCTGTTCTGGACCCCTTCTGGTTTCACATAAATTTTCCGGCCCCTTTTTTTTTTCCTAGTTCTGTGAAAAATGATGAGTTATCTTGATTGGGATTGTATTGAATCTGTACATCAATTTTGGTAGAATATCCATTTTGACAGTATGGAACAGGAGATGTCTTTCCATGTTCTAATATTCCCTTCAATTTCTTTTTTTTTCCAGAATACTATAATTTTCAGTATAGAAGTCCTTCAGTTGCTGAGTTAGGTTGGTTCCTAGGAGTTTTCTTTGAGGTTACAGTGAATGAGATCATTTTTCTGATCTCTTTCTCTGTGTTCTCATTGTGGCTATAGAGGAATGCTATTGATTTTTGTGTATTAATTTTGTATCTTGCAACTTGGATGAATTTGTTTATTAGTGTTAAGAGTCTTCTGGGGGTGGGCGTTGGGGTCCTCTTGGTAAAGAATCATGTCGTCAGAAAATGAGGCTACTTTGATTCTTTCTTTTCTATGCGTATTCCCTTTATTCCATTCTCTTCTCGTGCTAAGGTTTTGAGCACTCTGTTGAACCAAAGTAGTGAGAGGACACCCTTGTCTTGTTCCTGATTTGAGGGGAAATGTGTCCAGTTATTCTCCATTTCAGATGATGTTGACAGTAAGATTGTCATATATTGCTTTTATCAGCTTGAGGTAAGATCCTTTAATACCTATTTTCATCAGAGTTTTTTTTTTTTTTTTTTTTTTTTTTTTTGATTAGGAAGGGACGTTGCATGTTGTTAAAGGCTTTTCCCGCATCTGTTGAGATGATCATGTGGTTTTTGTCCTTGCTTTTATTGCAATGGTGTATAATTTTACTTGATTTTGTCTCGAGCCAGCCTGGCATCCCTGGATGAAGCCAACTTAATCAAGGTGTATGTTCTATTTAATAACTTGTTGAATTTTGTTTGCAAGTATCTTGTTAGGGATTTTTGCATTGATATTTGTTAAAGAAATTGGTTTGTAGTTTCTTCTTTGTTGGATATATATCTGGATTCTGATTCAAAGCGATACTTCCTTCCAGGAAAGAATTGTTCAGTGGTCCTTGTCTTTCAACTTCATGGAAGAGTTTGAGAAGCATTGGTGCTATATTCCCGCTGAAGTTTTGACAAAATTCTGTGCTGAATCTATCAGATCTGGGCTTTTATTTGTTTGTAGGTCCTTTATTACTGCCTCATGTTAATCCCCAGATATCTCTGTACTCAGAGCTTTTATATCTTCTTGGTTCAATTTTGTTATGTGTGTCTAGGAATTGACCTATTTCTTCTGGATACTTGAATTTATTAGAATATCGATTTCCAAAATATTTCTTGTAATCCTCTGGATTGTAACAGTGTTTGTTGTGATTTCATCTTCTTCATTTCTGATAACATTGATGTAATTTATTCTTTGTTTCTTTTGGTGACTTTGATTAGAGGTTTATCAATCTTGTCTATCTTTTCAAAGAATGCATTGTTTGATTCATTGACTTTTGAATTTTTTTTTTTTTAGTTCCAATTTCATTAATCTCTCCTCTAAGTTTTTTTCTGGGACCTCTATAATTCTTATAATTTCCTTCCTTTTACTGGTTTTGAATTTGGCTTGTTCCTATATCTCTGAGATTTTGAGATACATTATTAATTGTTGATTTGAGATTGCTCTTTTTTCCTACATGGATTTATAGTTATGTTTCTTTCTTAGTACTGATTTCATTGTGTCCCATTGATTCTGGGGTGATGTGCTTCTATTGTCATGTGACTTTAGGAAGGTTTTGATTCTTTCCCTGGTTTCTTCTGTGACCCATTGCTTGTTCAATAATATATTATTTAATCTCTTTGTATTTGTGTAGCTTCTGTAGTTTCTTTTTCTGTTAATTTCTAATTTCATTTCACTGTGAACTAGAAGTATGCAGGGAATGATTTAAATTCTTTTTTATTTATTTAAGCATGTCTTACGTTCAAGGATGTGGTCTATTTTGGAAAAAGTCCCATGTGCTTCTGAGAAAAAGAGGTATTCTGTTGATGTTGGATAGAAAATTCTGTGGTGTGATTTGGCTCTGATGTTTCTTTGTTGATTTTTTTTTTTGTCTGTTTGACCTATTTGTGAGAGTGAGGTATTGAAGTCCCCCAGTATGATTGTATTGTCATCTCTCTGACCCTTCATGCCCACTAGTTTCTGTTTTATATACTTGGGGACACTTACATTGGGGATATATAGGTTTATAATTGCTCTTCCTATTAGATTGTTCCTTTTATCAGTATATAGTGACCATCTTTGTCTCTTCTGATCTGTTTTGGCTTGAAGTCTGCAGTGATTAAGAATAAATCACTACTTGTTTCTGGGCTCCAGTAGCGTGCAGTGTTAGTTTCCACCCTTTTACCTTCAGTTTGTGTGCTTCTTTGTGTGTGAAGTGTGTCTCTTGCAGACTATAAATTGTTGGCTTTTGTTTTTTGATCCACTCTGCCAGTTGTGTCTTTTGGTTGTGAGTTAAGGCCATCAGCTTCAAGAGTAATTATTGTAAGATTTTAATTTTTATTTATTGCTACTTTCCTATTCTTCTAATGTTGATTCTTTGATTTTTCTTTTTGTTACATATTTGCTTCCAGTGTTTCCTTTCCTCTATGTTCTTTGGTCCTGCACTTCTCTGTGCTTCTCTCTAAGACACCTTCAGGTATTTTCTGCAATGGTGTGCTAGAGATTGAAAGCTCCTTAGAGTTTCTTAGTTCTGAAAAATTTTTACTTCTTTTATTTTTTAGGGATAATTTTGCTGGATACAACAACCTGGATTGACATTTGCTTTCTTCTAAAGCTTGAAAGATTTTGTTCCATGGTTTCCTGGAATCTAAGGTTTGCATTGAGAAATCTCCAATTATTCAGATAGGCTTGGCTTAGTAGAATATTTTTGGAGTTTCCCTTACTGTTTTTAACATTTTCTCTGGGTTGAGTTTCTGAGATTTTGATTGTGATGTGTTGTGGTGGTTTTCTTTTCTGGTCAAGGTTATTTAGTGTTCTATAAGCTTCTTGTACCTGAATATTAATTTCTTTTCCAAGATCTGGGAAAATTTTTGCCACTATTTCGGTGAATAAGTTCTTTATACCTTTTTTGCCCCACAATTCTGAGGTTGGTTCTCTTTGAATCATTCATCAGCTATGAATCCGGCTACTTTGCTCGCTTTTTATTTTGGTGTCATGCCTGATTGTAGCATTAATTTTCTCAGCCTTGTGTTCAGGGTCTGAAATTTTGTCCTGACAATGTTTGAGCCAGCTTCCCTGCTTTTGAATGAATTTTCATATTCTGAACTTCAGCTAGATTTCTTTTCAGGTTTTCCGTTTCACTGATGAAATGTTCCCTCATAACTTGCATTGCCTTATTTTTTTTCCCTCAACCAGCTTTTTATTTGTGTCTTCTCTATGTTCAGTACACTTTGCATTCATTAGGATCATTATTTAGTTAGCAAATTCCTCTTTAAGCTTGCTGAGCATTACTTGAATTTCTGTAAGGTCTTGTTTGAACTGACTGTTTGCATTAACCCAACTGGTCTATTTGGTTTTTTACTTCCTTTCCTATGAGTTTCATTCTTTCAGGGCCCACGACATTAGCTTTTAAAGTCTCAGGTGTTTCTGAGTATGTTCTATTGCCTTCCCTTCCCATGATTCTCTGTGGCTGAGGGACTTCAGCCAAATGTCCACTGAGTTCTGTGCTGGGAATAG
Organism: Ctenodactylus gundi; assembly: GCA_004027205.1. Lineage (NCBI taxonomy): Eukaryota > Metazoa > Chordata > Mammalia > Rodentia > Ctenodactylidae > Ctenodactylus > Ctenodactylus gundi. The sequence continues at coordinate 24,430 of PVKB01003546.1, read as the reverse complement.
GTGGTGAGAGGGTGACCTAACAGTCCAGTGGCCTCTAAGGTGTTCTGTTCACCCCTCCAACCCACCAGCAGAGCTCTCTGGTCTGTCCTGGCCTCCCTCTCCCAAGAGTGGGTCTCTCCATCCTCGACAGCCTGTTCTCATTACCGCTTGAACTGTTCAGGAGGTCAGCAGCCTTTCTCCCCTCTGTAACTGTCTTCGGTGTCAGTTACTTGGCTCATTTGAAGTCTATAAAAATTACGCTTTTGGGCCTGGTATAGCATATACCTGTCATTCCATCTACTTGGGAGGCTGAGGCAGGAAGATTACAGCCTGAGCATTAACTTAGTGAAACTCTAAAAGTAAAAAAAGACAGGCTGAAGTGTAGCTAGGAGGTAAAGTGCTTGTATAGCATGAGGGGGACCCTGGGCTCAATCCCCAGCACTGTAGGGGGAAAAACAGACCACTGAAGACAACTGGTTAATATTTTGGTCTATTTTGGTTAGATATTAATATTTTGGTCTGTTTTGATCTATTTTTTCCAAGAATACATACACATTTATTTAAAATACAATTATGATCTTCCTGTGCAAGTTCTGTTATCTCCTCTTTCAGAACTTAATAATTTATTGGAAGTGTTTCCTGATGCCAACCAACCTTCTATTGGTCAATTACTGCTGTGTGACACCAACCTCGAAGCTGCTGACTATGGACAGGAGGAAGCAGTTTGGTTGCCCCCATGCGGGTGCTGGCGGTGCAGCTCGGTGACTCTGTTCTTATGTCCCTATCCTATCTCTGGGATCGGCAGGCTCCTTCTGCCTTGGCCTTGGGTGAAGGGAGAAGCACACAGAGCACACACGATGCAAACCTGTGCTGATTTCACATCTGCTCACGTTTTTGTGGGCCAGGGCAAGTCCTGTATGTGAGCCAGAAGGCAGGGGACAAAGACGCGCCTGGAATGGAGTGTGGAATGGCAGAGTTGTGTGGCATGGGGCATACATAGGTACAGGAAAAACATGAAAACGGGTTGGTAATCAGTTCATGTTCAACGACTGGCTCACATGAATGTTTGCAAATTTATATGCTACAAACCAGCTATTTATTTATGTTCTACAAACCAGCTGCTGTTCTAAGTGTTTTACAGATATTTAATCCTTAAAACTGGCCTGTGGATTCAGTACTATTACATACCCATTTTACAGATGATAGAACTGAGGCATAGAGAGGTTAAACAACTTGTTCACAATCACCTAGCTAGCAAGTAGAGAATTAGGATCACACCTAGAATTGATGTCCATGAACAGCACCGTGCCAGACTCCTCTCCCGACAGACCCAGGGTCCACCAGACTGCGGCCAGGGACTCAGCACCCAGTGAAACTGGCCCTGTGAACACACACATGTGTTTGTTGAGTGAATTTAGTAATTATAGCATCATTCGATATTCAGGTTGGTTCTAATGTTTTTAGCTATTGTGTTATTGTTATGGGGTGAACTTGTATGTTGCAGCCTTAAACCCGAATACATCAGAAGGAGGCTGTATTTGGAGATAGGGCCTCCAAAGAAGATTCAATTAAAATGAGGCTATTAGGAGAGGCCCTGTTCTATCTAACTGGTGTCCTAAGAAGATGACATTAGAACACTCTGTGGAGTGACACCAGGGGCCTGTGTGCCATCGGCGGGGCAAGGAGAAGGGCCTCAGAGGAGCCCAGCCCTGTAGGCACCTAGGCCTTGGACTCCCAGCCTCCAGAACTTTGAGGAGATGCATGCATGTTGGCTGAAGCGCTCAGTCATGGTACTTTGCTGAGGCGGCTGTGGCCGACTGACACGTGGACCATAGTGCTACAAGGTCTTAGGTTTCTACAGGTTTATCTAAATCTGGGCATATATTCATTACTACTTGGGTGGAGCCACATCTTTGTGGAGGAAGGTATGTCCTTCTTCAAAGGAAATTGAATGTTTGTTTATGCCATAAAACCAAGGCCTATGACCTCCGAATATGTGAGATATATTGAATACTCAGTAAATAATGTGTCACAGGAATTAATAGATTCCCACTTACCTCATTCCTTTTGCCTTCGCCAAAGCCAAGGCAATGGCCTTACTAGGGCCCCTGTTTGCTTAATAAAGAGAAGAGATTTGTTTGTCCTATATATTGGGGAGTGCAAGCTCAGGGTTCAGCCACCAGTCCCGTTGATTTGGGTTCTTTGGTGATGGATGGCCCTGCAGCAACGTGGTGGGAGGAAGTTTTATTTTCTTATGGTACTGGGGTGGAACCCAGGGCCCTCTGCCTCACAGCTATATACCTAAGCCTTTTCTATTTTTTTATTTTTAGACAAGATCTTGCTAAGTTACCCAGGATAGCCTCAGACCTCTTATCCTCCTGCCTCAGCTTTCTGAGTGGCTTGGATTGCAGAGCCATACCACCATAGCAGGACAGAGGTGGTGGTGGTGAGTGTGTGTGAGAGGGAGATGTCACGGGGCAACAAAGGAAGCCAGAGAGGCTGGCGTTCTGTGGGAATTAGGTTGGTCTGTTCTGGTGCAGTGTTCTCAGTGACCTAACAGCGTCCCGCTAGGCTGTACCTCCTTCTTAATTTGTTGGTGGTACTGAGGGTGAAACCCACACAAATCTATGTGAGGGCCTTCACATAGAGCTACATCTCTTTTTAAAATGAATTAATTATTATTATTACTTATTTAAAGATAGCATCTCACTAAGTTGCCCAGGACGGGCTTGAACTTTGAATTGTGCCTCAGCCTCTTGGAGTGCTAGGATTATAGGTTCCATCACTCTTTCTTTTGTGGTACTGAAGATTGAACCCTCGGCCTTGGCCTCCACCGCCTCTTAGCATAGCCCCACCGAGGACCACGCGTCCAACAAATGACTCGCTGCAAACACAGCTCACGCGCAACCATGGCCTCGTGAGGTCCGCCTACAGGGACAAGTGCCCGTGAGCTCTTCAGGTGCTGCGGCTCCCCTCACCAGTCTATTTCTCAGTGTCGGTGAAAGGCGTCTTGTGGTTCTACTCTACAGGGTGAGTAGTGGTCTTCGCTGCCGACTCCACACTAATATTCCAATCTTCCTTAGCCTTTGAATGCCAGGTTTCTTTTGACACAGGGTCTCATCTGCCTTTCAGGCTGGTCCTAAACTCACTGTGTAGTTCAGGCTGGCCTCAAACTCACAGCAACGCTCCTGCCTCCGCCTCCACAGTGCTAGAATTATAAATGTGCCCCACCACACCTGGCTTATGTAAGGCTGTGGCGTCGAACCCAGGGCCTTGTGCTTGCCGGGCAAGTGCTCTAACTGCGGTGCTGTTCCTCCAGTCCATTAAATCTCTTTGTATAAATTAAATCAAAGGAGATCAAGTACGTAAAACTTCCCCGTGGTGGGCCACGATCGGCCACCAACCACCGACGCTGGGTGCCGGTTCTAAGTCCCCCAGCTGTAACATCAAATGCAGGACGTCCGCTCAGCGGGCTCCCGGCCACACCGTCTGCCTCGCTGCATTTCAGGCTCCTTCCCACACTGCTGGAATCCCAAGCTGAGCACTTGCTGAGCCTGCTCCAGGCCCTGGGTTCCTTCCCTGGCTCAAAAATACATCCATTCCCACACATGTTCCCCGGGTTTCCGCCTGAATCGATGAAATCCAAGCTGTTCCAGCGGAAGGCGCGCTTCCTGGTCAGGGCAGCACTCCCTTCCAACCGCAGACCGCCCGAGAGGCCCGGACTCAGCTTTTGTGGTAATTGAGCCTTCCACACCGTGAAGACCTGCGCCCGGTTTTCTCTGTTTCAGCCCTGTGGATACAGGAAGCGAAGCTCGCCCACCGAGGACCCTAGGAGCTGTAGCCATAGGCGTTGCTTGAGCTGGAGCCTGGAGTCCCCGAGCCCAGCCTTCCTTCACCGCTCTGCCCAGCGATAGGGACCAGCCGCCGCCACTGTAGCTCTTCCTTTTTCACCAGTGAGTGGAAGTATCGTATGCAGAGTCACTAGGTTCCTTGCCTGTCGTGTAAGTGGTTGATTAGGAATGTCCTGTGCAGACACTCTCTGAATTCCCATAAATGCCTTAGGTCATGGACTGTCGGTACCTTCGTACAGTTGGAGATCCAATCCTTAGCATTTTGAAAGCCTAATCAGATTAGAAAGCCAATTCTAGAAGTTAGAAAATTCATCCTTAAAATTTTGTTCCTCTAAAGTTACTCCTGCTACCAATAGCCGTACTAGAGTTTTCTTGTCTTTTACCCAGGCTCTGTGGTAAAGCCCTTTGCTCCTGGGCTACCAACCCACCCAAATGTTAGGTGCCAAATACTGTAGGCAAAAGGAATAGTGTACTTGCGTACGTCTTTTTTGAGACAGAGACTCACTCTGTAGCCGAGGCTGGTCCTGAACTCACTATGTAGCTTAGGCTAGCCCTGAACTCACCGTAATCCTCCTGCCTCAACCTCTAGAGTGCTGGGATTACAGGTATGCATTCGTGTAACTAAACATATCTAAACATTAGAAAAAGCACAGCAAAAGTATGGTATGTGAATAATAAAAGAGTACATCTGTCTAGGAGTCTGAGTGACAGGTGCTTGCTGGACTGGAGTTGCCGTGGGTGAGGTGGTGAGTGACAGTGGCGGTGCTGCACGTGACCAGAGATGGTGAGGGCCGCACTCGGGCTTCTCCATAAATGTCCCTTTCTTTAATAATACATTAAACTGGTAATTTTATACTATAACTTTTACTTTAGTATAAGTTACTATAACCTTTAAATTTATAAACTTAAAGCATTTTTCCTCTTTTGTAATAATATTTAGCTTTAAAGCCACACATTGTACAGATATAGAGTTTTTTTTCCTCTGTATGCTGAGCCTATAAGCTTTTTTCTATATAATTTTCTTAACTTTTTTGTTAAAAATGAAAAAACAAACACAGATATTAGCCTCAGATAAAAACAGACTGGAAACAGCTCTGTGCAGAGACCCTGGGTACAATCTGCTGTGTCACAGTAAAAGAAAGAAAGAAAGGAAGGAAGGAAGGAAGAAAGGAAGAAAAGAAATCAGAAATTTTGATGATTTTTAGGACAACATTGTTACTAACCTCACAAAATATGACTAACCTAAATCAAACTGTGTCACTTAAAAAAAAAAAAACAGATCGCCAGGAAAAGGGAAGGATGGTGATTATAATTCCAGATTAATCTTTCTCCCGAAGGTATCAAAGGAAGCCAGGCGTGTTATCTGTTTGGTGGTGATGTAGAAACCCAGGGCACTCTAGGCAGATGCTGTATCTTGAATCCATTGCCAGTGGCTAACCTAACTAAGGGGAAAGAGAGAAAAATAACAGTGAACTTACACCTGCCTTTCCACTGTTCTCAGTGTAGGGTCTGAGGGATTCCAGGGAAGACATGTGCTTCCAGAAGAGAATCTAAGGAAATTCATGATGTTAAGTCTTTTGTGGGCTGGGGGAATAGCCCATAGTACTTGCCTAGTACAAGCAAGGCTGTGGGTTTGACTCCTCAGCACCACATACACTGCATGGTGGGGCACGCCTGTAATCCCAGCACTCAGGAGGCTGAGCAAGAGGACGGCCCTGAGTTCAAGCCTAGTCTGGGCTACATAGTGAATTCTGGAGCTGCCTGGACTACTGAGAGAGACCTTGCCTCATAAAATGGAAGCCTTTTGTTTTCTCCCTCCCTCCCTCCTTCCCTCCCTCCCTCCCTCCCTGCCTTCCTTCTTTCCTCTCTTTCTTTTTTGTAATAATGCTAAGACACAATCAGCCCTCTTCATCGTGTGTGCATTTGCACTGAGGGTGCAGGAGCAGTGGTGGCAGCTCCGGAGGCATCAAGACAATAGCACTGAGAATCCTACGATTCCAGGGCCGTTAGGAGCTTTCCTGTCATGCACTTTCTGTGGAGAGAAATAATAGTTTCACTTAAGAATCCGTGGTGAGAGGTAAAAGTTATCAGTGCATTTAAGCCATGACCCTTGCCCACCCATAGTTTTAATATTCTGAGAGACGGGAAAGCATGCACAAAGCCCTTCTCTGTCTGCAGACATCCCTGAGAGCTGCCACGGGAGAGGGACTAAGGCAACGAGCTGTGAGCCCAGTGCACCTGGTGCTTTCCAGGGGCTCTCAGTTTTACCTGGGAGAGTAACCACAGACTACTATAGCTTTTCAAGGTTGAATAGTGGGCAGACATTGTCACCAACACAGGTAAGCTTGTTACTTTAAGGAAAACAGATGAGAGTATGTGTCACCAGTGACAACACTCAAACTTACGAGTGAAAACTTAAAGCTTTGGAAAACTTGTATCTACCATAATAAATTTTCCCTCTTCCCAATAAGTGTGTGTGTGTGTGTGTGTGTGTGTGTGTGTGTGTGTGTGTGTGTGTGTGACTAGGGATGGAACCCAAGACCTTCTTACTGAACTACATTCTTAGCTTATTTTCAATTTTTGATTTTGAGACAAAGTCTTGTTAAGTCACTGAGTTGTCCAGGTTGGGCTCAGATTTGTAATCCTCCTGCCTCAGCCTCCCAGAGTGCTGGGATCATAGATGTGTACCTCCAGGCCTGTCTTCTTCCTAATACTTGAAGAGTTTTCTGATAATGGTGGTGATATTAACAAATGTGATTAAAAATAGTGTAATAAAATGAGCCAGAATTTGGAAGATCTGTATAATTTATTTTCCAAATGATCACGGGATGATGTTATAAAATTGTGCTGGGTAAAGACCTTCAAAGTATGAGATAAGCCAATAAGGTTTAACGTAATAAAATATAACAAGTTCACTGATATGATTTAAGATTTCATATTAATTTCACACTGCAAAACTAACCTTTAAGAAACTATCTCTTGGGTTTGGGGCTTAGCTCAGTGGTTAGAGTACTTGCCTGGCAAGAGCAAGGCCCTGGGTTTGATTCTCTGGCATCATATAAGCCAGTTATGGTGGTGCATTCACTTGGGAGGCTGAGGCAGGAGGATTCCTGTGTGATTAAGAACAGTCGGGACTACATAGTGAGTTCAGGACCACGCTGGACTACAGAGTAAACAAAAAACAAAGAGGGGCTGGAGGAATGGCACTCTGCCTACCAAGTACAAGGCCCTGAGTTTGATTCCCCACCACCGCATAAAGCCGGGTGTGGTGGCACCAGCCTGTTATCCAGCAAGAGGGAGGCAGAGGCAAGAGGATTGCCGTGAGTCCAAAGTTAGCCTGGGTTACGTAGTGTGTTCAGGACCAGCTTGGGCTACAGAGCAAGACGCTGCCTTGAAACAAAACAAGACAAAACAAACAAAAACCAACCAACCAAACAAGCAATCAACCAACCAACAAGACCCCCAAACCTTTTCATTTTGGAAGCTCTTACTAATACAGTTACACTGAATGCAGTTCACCTGGTTCAGCAGCCAAGGCGTGGGCAGGGCTCACTTAGCTCCAACTCACTAGTACCAATGCCCCAAACCCAAACCATGGTGGGAAAAGAAGAAGAGAGACTGAAACTGTCACTTGCTGAGGTTAGATACAGGATCATTTTGTCTGAGAGAGGCTGCGGCGATAGCCCCTCTTCTTCCCCTCGGGGTCTGTGTGGGGCGGAACCTTCTTTTTCACATCCATGAACCAACACAGTGCGTCTCACAGAATGAATGCAGACGCGGATGTGGGAGCCGCGCTGTCTTCTATTTTATTAATAAGCTAAACATTATAGAGATGTGCAAAAATATAGAATTTGGGGGGAAAATATAGCTTTTGTAAAAAATGTTATTTGGGTTAACATGTAATAAGTTTAAAATTTTTGCTCTTGAATTAATATTCTGCATTTTCAGTTTTAATTCATTTTAATTAGTATATATTTGTAATATCTTATAATTATATTCATCTTGAAGAATTGGTACCTGTACATTTCATACCCTAAACACCTCTACTTCCTCTTTCTCTCTCTGCCCTCCCAGCTCCCCTATTTTGTCCCTTTGCGAGACATACTAGTCACATTTGACTTGAGGAGTTGGTGCACATATTCATCACATGTGTCTCTCCAGTTTTAATTTCTAACACAGTGAATATCAGTGGGTACAGTTTACACAGACAGAACTTGTGTTGTCCCCATCCCTTTCTTACGAGTGTAAAGGGGAAGCGTGAAGAGCGTATGGTTGAAGCCAATAGGACATCGGCTCTTGCACAGGTTCCTGTCCTGGGCGGAGTGGTCACTGGGCAGCGTCCTCCCCAACCCTCGCACTCTGGCATTTCCACTGTGTCCTGTCACTGTCAAGTCCTAGAACCCAGGAACGCCCAGCATCCAGTTAACAGGGAGGGAGACAGGCAGCGAGGAGGGCTGGGAGCTGTTTGGAAGTTGGGAGAATTCCATGGCTTGGGAAAGGCCGCCATCTATTCCTCACGCCCTGGTGGCCAGACCTCTAGGACATGGCCATTGGTAATTCCACAGGAGGCTGGAACACAGTCTACCTGTGTGACCAGAAGAGAAAATAGATCGGGGTGAAGGGCTACAGGCTCCTGACATAACACTCCTGGTTTCTGGTGCATGTTTATTTTTTATGTGATTGCAGATCTTCCCTTAATTTGCCATTTGTTTAATTATGTAGTAAAAATTTTTCATTTGAAAACGATTATAGCTGGGTGCATAACTCAGTGTCGCAGTGCTTGCCTACCGTGCAAGAAGCCCTAGTTTTATGTCCAGGACAAGAAGAAGAAAAAGGGAAAGAAAGAAGAAAAGGGCTCACAGGAAGTTAGAAATTACTATAGGCTCGTAGGTGGTTAGAAATTACTATAGATGCACAGGAAGTTACAAAAATAGCATAAAAAATCTCATGTGCCCTAAATATAGCTTCCCCCAAAGAGGTGTGTGTGTGTGTGCGTGCATGCGTGCATGTATGTGTGTATGCTGGTGATGAAACCCAGGGCCTTGCACATACTAACCAGGTGCTGTACCACTGAACTACATCCCTGGCCTTCAAAGGGGGTGTGCTATGCAGGTGTAGTGAAACAACAAACCAGAAATTGACATTGGTTGACTATTGACTTTATTTTGTTCTCATCATTTTAAAATAAAAGTTTTTTTAAAAAATTGCAGTTCTTGGTATCAAACCCAGGTCCTCATGCGTGCTAAGAAAGCACTCTGCCAATGAGCCATGTTCCCAGTTCCTGTTCACAGATTTTGAGGTGTCTAAAATCCATTCTTTGAGACAGATGTGGTCTATGAATTATAAAGAAATCAAAAATGCGAGTATCTCTAATCTTCCTGCCTTTCCTGTAAAGGGCTGAGATGGAAGGGATCCATGTTTTGCATACCTGACACTTGTGTAGCCTGTTGCTGAAGAGGGAACTTGAGAGTCAGAGATGGATAGACTTCCATTCAAATTCAGTCACCTCCCAGCAGGATAGCTTAGTGCAGGGCCCTACAACCCTCCGAGCTCTCTCCACCCTCCACAGCACAGTAGGTGCTTACCTTAAAGGCTGCTATAAGGACAACAGGAGATCATGCCGATAAAAATTTAGCACAAAGCCTGGTCCAGTTGTACTTGTACTAGGAGCATTAAGGAATTAGAAGGGTCACCTGGGCTTCTCTTGGATTATCTGGCTACTTAGAACAGGAACTGAGATCCTAAAGCCCAGCTGTGGGAAGGTAATGTATTCAGCGATGTGAATGTAGTCCCCAGTGATTCAGAACATGAAGGTGCCCTCCGAATGTCAGAATTCCCAAGAGGCCGTCCTTCTTGCCCTCACCATATTGTCACAGCCATGGCTCTGCAGCTCCAGATTCTCCAGAGTTCTGGAAGGAGATCTTCAGGATACTGGGTGGAGAAGCCCCCAAAAGATGATGCTAACACCTCACTGTAATACTGAGGGGTTGGCTTTGCTCCTACCTTTGGAGACCAGCCTTCATAATGAAAGTTATGTTCTTTAGGATATTCTGACAACGAGCTGCCCATCCAATGCCAGGCCAATTTACAACCAAGGAAACTAGTATTCAGAAGAGTGAAGGCTAGTGCCAAAACCCACGCAGCTTGACCGACAAACCAACAAAAGCAGGATCCTTGATCTGCCGTTCTGAGCCCTTCCTACTACATTGCGATCTTTATTTTATTTAATGAATTAATTTATTTTTGGTACTAGGAATTGAGGCCAGGCCTTTCACACTGAAGTGCATTCCCAGTTCATTTTCCAGTTTTATTTTGAGACAAAGTCTTACAAGGTTGCTAAATTGTCCAAGCTAGGCTTGAACTTGCAATCTTCCTGCCTTAGCCTTCTGGAATGCTGGGATCACAGGATCTTTACGTGTTTAACAATGACCTGTCTCATCTCGTCTACCCCATTTTCTGAGCCCTGCTGTCCCAGACTAGGTTTTACAGCATTTGAATTTCCTTGGTTTGAGAACACGTGGTCTGTAAATCATAAACAAATAATTTATACACACACATGTTCCTTCGTGAGGTCCTGGTCAATTCAGCATTTGCCAACTACCTTTTGGTACAGTGTCAGTCTGTGGTCTGTCCATCAGATAAATAGCTGGTTGTCAGAAGGTCCTAGCGAATGATGTTCCATGCCATTTTCATGACCAAAATTGTTCCCCACGTGCACAAGGAAATCTGCTTCCTCAGTGTTACCTGGCAACATCTATGACGTGTTAGGGCCTTTATTTAGGGCTTTGGAAGTCCATAAGCTTCAGAGCAATTGAAAGTCAGCACGGTTGTATATTTACATTGCTTGATTTGCATTTTTGAAATTTGTCCTTGATTTTAGACTCTTTTTGTTTATTTTAAAAATGTGTTATAATTATTTTGAGATGATTCTTGTTTGTATTTCCTAGGTTAGTCTCAAACTCATGAGCACCAATGATTCTCCTGCCTTAGCCTCTTGAGTAGCTGAGGCTACAGGAAGGTGCCACCATACCCACCAATATTTTAATTTAATTTTATTATTTTATTTTGTAGTACTGTGGATTGAACCCAGGGCCCTTACAGTGAGCTATCTCATGAGTAGCTGAGGCTATAGGCAGGTGCCACCATACCCACCAATATTTTAATTTAATTTAATTATTTTATTTTGTAGTACTGTGGATTGAACCCAGGGCCCTTACAATGAGCCATGTCCCCAACCATGTTTTTGTTTTTATTTTGAGGCAGGGTCTTGCTAAATTGCTGTCCAGTTGCTGTCCAGGCTGGGCTCGGACTAGTTACCTGATGGCCATTGTGGATCCAGTTTAATAATCACCTATCTGCCTAGCCAGCTTTAACCCCACATGCCCCCTAGCAGGAAGTGTAGGGACCCTGGGAAAGCCTTACACTTAATTAATCAAGGAGAAAATAGGCAGACACAGACCTAAGAGACGGATCTGGTTCCCGGTTCACAAGTGTTCTTAAGCACGTCTTCATTGCTGAAGATGGACAAAATGTCAAGACTTACATGAGACAAAAATCATAGAAAAATCAAAGCTCTCCCACATTCCTTCCAGGAAGAGGATACTTTAAAATATCAAATCAAGCCCTAGCTTCTTCTTTCTAAAACAACATACTTTTCCTTTTCATGTTATTTCAGTTGTTAAAGAGACAGATGAAATGGATCTGTATTTGGCTGAAAATATTTATGCTGGGAGACGTCCCTGTGCTGTTCTTGCACCCAAGACCGTTACTCCAGAAATACATATTGAGTGGTATTTAGAGGAGTGCAGGGCTTCTCAAGCTGTGGGTGATGGGTCGTGATCATATATATATATATATATATATATATATATATATATATAGAGAGAGAGAGAGAGAGAGAGAGAGAGAGAGAGAGAAGGAGGGAGGAAGGGAGGGAGGGAGGAAGAGTGGGCAGCATTTTACACAATGTAGTAGATTCAAGAAACATCGAAGAGAAAAATTCAGTACAAATTATATGTTTAGTGAGGACACATGCTGTTACATGAGACTTCATTCAGCCATGAATGTGTGGTGATCATGTATGTACCAGTATGTGAGTACTGCATTGTTCTACACAGTTTTCTGTTTCTTTTGTGCATTGACATCAAAAAACTTTGGAGAACACCGATGGAGCAGATAAGAGCAGAGGCTTGAGACTTGGGTGGCACGGGTTCAAATCAGATCCACCACCCTCACCCTCTGGAGGCAGGGATATGGGGCAGGTGACTTAAGCTCTCTGTGAAATGAGGAGTGTGCGTGTGCTAGAAGCAACCCAGGGGCCAATTCATGCATTAGGCCCAGGAGGCCATGGACACCAGGACTAGGGCCCACAATATTTTTAGGGATCTACTAACAATGTTTTATTTCCTCTTCAAATCAGAAAGGAAAAAGAAAGGAAACCCTTAGCATTGAAGATGTTTTGATTTTGTTTAGTTCTCCCCCCCCCCCCCCCCCCCCCCCGAATGAGTTTTATAGGCCCACAAAAATCAACAATGTTGGCAGGGGAAGGGGTCCTGGTTAAGGAGGCCCTGAGTGCTAGAATGAACACTGCACAAAACGTTTTCTGGGATGACGTGGACAAATGTCTATTCACTCCAAATAGTGTAGAGCCGGCATACCAAAGTGCTGATCCCACCAGCGACCTGGTAACCACTGAGCTCAACATGGCTGCTTACAGAAGTATGACTGAACTCCATTCTGAGGGCCACCAGGAGTGTTTTGTGAGTTGGAAGGGATCCGAGTTTCTCATTCTTGGGTGTGCATTTTCCAGGGCACTTGTGGCCAGGGTAGGAGGCTGACGCCACTGGTCACTCAGGAAGTCCCCTGCCTGCAGCTGCAGCATTGAGTGGAAGAGTGAACTACATCCAGGAGGCTGCTTAAAAGATACTTTTATACTAAATCAAGCATACACACAGCAAAAAGTAATATACAAGGTTTGTAGAAACATTGCTAATTTGTAAGTTAATTTCTGAGAAATGATGAGCTTGTGGTGGGCTCTTTGAACGATGAACCTAGGCTTCTTGGGTCTAATGAAGGCCACATCCTCTCAAATTAGGGGTTTGTTGGTAGAAAAGCTCAAAGCTCCCTAGCAAAAAAAAAGTGAGAGCACCAAGAAATAACCTTGCATCTTCCTCACTGGCCTGTCAGTTCCTAGGACCTCTTTCAGTTGAAAGGTTGCTTCTGGCTGGGCCTCAGGGCTCAGGCCTATAATCCTAGCATCCGGGGAGTCTGAGACAAGAGGATCACAAATTCAAGCCCAGCCTGGGCAACTTAACAACATAGAGATTCCCTGTATCAAAATGAAAAGCAAAAGATGAGCGGAGGATGTAGTTCAGTGCAGATGCCCTGGGTTCAACCCCTAATACCAATACCTAATACCTGAAGTAACAGAGTATCAGCCGTTTGCAACTTAGAGTAGATTTATTGAAACATACTGTGCTTGATTGTTCCGTAGTCAACTTGGCTAAAATGGGAATCGCCTTCCAGAATCCCCTTTCTGGTATAGTGTCTGGTTAGGGTTGGCCAGAGAGGAACTTGCACAGATTTGGAGAGAGCTGTGGGGGAGGAGCAGCAGCTATCCGTCTCAGAAGCTCACCAAGGCTATCTGTGGGTATATGCAGAGGCACCCAGCAGGACCCTATCCTTGCCCCCTGCACTCTGCGATCTGGTCTTCTATTCAAGTGCCAGCCCTGAAGACCAACAGGAGCTCAGGTCCATCACCCGATGCTGAGCTGTCAACTGTGGCTCACAGTTATTTCCAGGAGCCTTCCCTTGACCTTGGCAGCAGTGTGTGCTTCTCAGATTGGCTGGTCACAGGCTCTCCAAGTTCACTCCCTTCAAAACTCCCTTCCCAGTGTCTCCCACCGTGTGTGAACAGCAGGTCCCATCATTTTGGATACCAGAGACCCGTTTCAGTGATCTGACAGAAGGCAGAGCTCAGGCGGTAATGCCAGCAATGGGGGGCATCTGTAAATACAGATGGGGCTTCCTCAGCTCACTCGCCACCCACCTTCTACTGGGGCCGGTCTCCCAGCAGGTTATGGACTGGAGGTTGGGGAACCCTCGTGTAAAGTTTAATTCCACACCCCTTCTCCAGCTGGACTCCTTGTGGTTGGGCTTCTCTGACTGAATCTGGGGAGAGAGAACTGATTTCATCAGCCCCGGGGAAAGAGGTTTTATTTGGAAATAAAAGGAGGAGTTAGCATTAGAGTGGTGCCTGGTTTGCCAGGGTGAGGCAGTGGGAGGTACACGTCGGGGAACCTGCACGCCAGTGGCTCTGGGAAACCTGAAGGATTTGCTAAGCCAGAGAGCTTCCAAGGAAAATTCTGTCCCCTTTCTGCTGTGCCCTGGGCCAGCCTCTGAGAACAGCCCCTCACTCTCTCGAGCGATCAAAGCTGGTAGCAGATAATTCTTTCAGGCTCTGGGGAAAAACACAAAGGTGGAAGAAAGTAGAAACTGAGTGAGAAGAAAATTGTACAGTGGGTTCATCGGTCTAGACAGGAATTGAAGGATTCCCCTTGTGTCGACTTTGTAGAAGTGCATTCTTCTTTTTTGGGATCACAGAAGAAACACTCATGTGTAAATATCTCCTTATTTTTGTTAGGACAGTGACTGAGAATGTCGCCTATCCTGTTATTCATGATCCCATACATAAAGAGCCACTTCAAATTGTCTTTTCATAGCCAGGTGTTGCGGTGCATGCCTGTAATCCCAGTACTTGGGAGGCTGAGGCAGGAGGATAGCAGTGGGTGTAAGGCCAGCCGGGGCTGTATAGCGAGCTCAGCACCAGGCTAGTCTACAGAGTGAGACCCTGCTTTAAAATAAAAATAAAAAAGAAAAGAAAAGATTGTCCTTACCGAATTCAAAGACAAGAAGAAACTTTGATTACCCCAATACTTTGGGACACATTCCTTTGAAGAGCAAAAAGAAGTGCAATGTTTATCTTACTTTCCTGGTTGCCCTGGCTGCCAGGAGACTCAGGCCGCGTTTCCTAGCGGAGATGCGGGAGCACTTTCCAGTCCAACTTGCTATCATCACGCTGCACTCGATTCCTTCGAAAGCTGGCGATACCCTCTGTGGTCTCGTCATGGCTACCTGGGGCAACTTTGCGGTTTGTGCATCAACGAATGGTTCTGCCTCTCATCTTCTCTTTTGGTTTTGGAGACATCGTAAAGAGAAAATATTTCATTTCTGAGGCTTGAACCATTTCTTTCCATTGCACCCAAGAAACCAGAGTGAAGGCTTGGACATCACTTAGGATGTGCAAGGTCCTTGGTTTGATTCCCCAGCACCACACAAAGATTAGCGGGGAGATGTGGCTCATGCCTGTATCCCAGCACTTAGGAGGGTTGCTGTGAGTTCTACGCCAGCCTGGGCTACGTAGTGAGTTCAGGAGCAACCTGGACTACAAACTGAGACCCTGTTTTTTTTTTAAATAAAAATTATGATTGCAGCTCAATAGCAGAACTGCACGGGCAAAGCCACAAAAAAAAAAAGAAATGCAAGAGCAATATGGCCGGTTTTGTTATGAGGTACAGCTATAGCGTAGGGCGTGTTTGGGAATGGTCACTTGTGAGGAGCAGTTGGAAGCTCAGGGGTTGGCCTCTAAACAGTCAATAAAGCGTTTTTAGTCATAGGATGAATCTTTGTAGAGGTTGCCATAGAGATAGTGGCCACATTCTGTTGGGTCCCTTGGCTTTTTTATTTTTAGATAGTTGGCCCAGCTACTCGAAAACACATAAAAATTGTTCTTCAATAGAATCATATAGGGTAATTTTTATTTTTCCAATCTAAAAATGTAGTTATGTTACCTTTGATTAAAATTAAATTCATATGGGCAAGGTTGTTGTGGCAACAAGCTAAATTTCCGTTTGAAGGGCTGAAGCCTGGAGATTTAATCACAAGGGGCCTGTCCTCAGGCTACAGCAACGTGGATGAAAATCAAGTATGTACAATTTAATCTGAAGCCCTGAAGGGAATTCAAACTGGTTCCAGATAATTCTAAAGCAATGTCAAGGAAAGTCCACTCTCATTTCATTAGAGAATGAGAGGCCTGGGTAGCATCGCCCAACGCGGCAAAAAATGACACAGCTACATCAGTGTGTCATAGCAACCCCGACACACACACACCGTGTCCGCACACACTGCATCCACACACACCATGTCCATGCATAAGCACCCATACACAGCAGCACCGTGGAAACAAAGGCATTTTCTGTTCCGTTGTATCACTAGGGTGCAAAATAGTTCCTTGCAGTAGTAGTTACAGAAGTACATGTTGAGCAAATGAATAGAATGCAAATGGTACACGAAGAGAACAATACACAAGGAATCAATGACCATTCCTAAGCACAGGCGTGGTCTCCTTAAGCTTTGTGCACTGTAAGAACACACAGAATAGTATTTATTTATTTATTTATTGAGACAGGGTCTCACTCCGTAGTCAGGGCACTGTACTCACTAAGTAGTCCAGACTCTCCTGGAACTCACAGAAAATTCACTACCTCAGCCTCCTGGGTGCTAGGGTTACAGGTGGGTGCTACCATGTCCGGCTTGTGTGGTACTGGGGAGTCAACTTAGGGCCTTGTGCATGTCAGGCAAGCTCTGTAACCACTGTGCTGTTCCTCCAGCTCCGGAATACTGTTATAATACAATAAGATTATGAGATAATAAGCTGAAACAAGAGGATGGGTTGAAGAGGATATTGTAGAACTGAAGAAGAATCAGTGATGCACCTCTGTCATCTCAGCACCTGGGAGGCTGAGGTAGGAGCATCACTTTGAATTCCAGGCCAGCCTGGATTACATGGTGAGTTCAAGGCCTGGAAATCATTCTGAGACCCTTTCTCCTCCCCTCCCCCCACCCAATTAATCCAATTTGCCTGAAATGTAGTTAGCGAGACCTTATTTCAAGACAAAAAATATTTTTAAAGGGCTAGAGATATACCTCAGTGAAAAGACCCAGGATTTAATTCCTGGTACTGAAAAAAATTAAACCCTATTACTGATATAATAAATAAATGACATAGAAATTGAATGAACATGGCCAAAAGTCAAATTTTGGTGAAAAATCTTGAGATAATCACAGTTAATACAGAAAAAGGAAAGAAACTGATTTTAAAACTAGAGAAATTGTAGGTATAAAAAAGAGCAGAGATAATTCTTTGGTTGGATTGAAGTAGAGATTCTAACATATGGAACAGAAAAAAATTACCCAGAGAGAAACCAGGTGTGATGGCATGTGCCTACAATCCCTCACTCAGGATGGCCTCCCAAGTACCTTGAACTGCAGGTGTACCACCTGTAATTAAAGTTTGCTTAAGAATTTACAAAATGGGGCTGGAGGAATGGCACAGAGGTTAAAGCACTTGTCTTGCAAGCACAAGGCCCTGAGTTTGATTCCCTATAACCACATGAACCTGAGCATGGTGTCTCATGCCTGTAATCCCAGTACTTGGGAGGCTGAGGCAGGAATATTGTCCTGAGTCCAGGGCTGGCCTGGACTACACCAGTGAGTTCAGGACCAGCCTGGATTACAGAGCGAGACCCTGTTTCAAAAAAAGAAAAATAAGAGTTTACAAAACGAAGGAAAACGATTCAGGTGTCGAGAAAGAAGTGGCAGGGGTAAGGAATCAACCAAGCTCACTCTTCTCAACACTCAAAGCCAAAGAGTATGACGCAATGCCTCCCAAATTCTGGGAGGAGCAGCGTGACTCAGGGGCGTCATTCTCCCCAAGTTCCTATTTAAACATAATGGAAAATTACAGCAGAACTGCCAGACATAATCAAACACGAAAGAGATAGAAGATAGCACCCATCAGCCTTCTTTGGAAAACTCCCCCACAGACTCAATCATTTAACTCAGAGGCAAACAAGGTAAAGAATTCAGAAAAAACGCCACAACAATATCCGTAGTTCATTTAAATATAGACTTAGGCTAAACAGCAGGAAGAATTATGGTTGCAGAGAACAATATAATTTTTCTTTTGGTACTGGAGATGGAACCCAGGGCCTTCTCATGGTGCTACTTCTGCCATTTATTTCTCATTTTTGATTTTGGTCAGGGTCTCACTAAGTTGCTAAGTGGCCCAGGCTAGGCTCTATCTTGCGATCTTCCTGCCTCAGCCTCCCAGCGTGTTGGGATTATAGGTGTGTGCCCTGCCCCTTGTTTTTGTGGTGCTGGAGAATTGAACCAGGACTAGGCCAGCTGTTTATTCACTGAGCTTACCCCCAGCTCCAAATATTATGAATCTTGGTGAAGGAAATATGATGAACAAAAAGAGAAGAAAAGAAAAAGGAAAATTGTAGCCCTGCTAATTCCTGTTTTTAATAATACAGGAACAGTTGATATTTTAACGTATCATTGAAATGCATACTTAAAACTAGTATGTAGGGATGGAGGAACCAACACTACAGAGTGAGACCCTGTCACAGAAAGAAAAAAACCCCAAATATATAATATTCCTTATTATTCCTACCTATTAACAGAATTGTCTTTTTCTTTTGAAATATTTCATAAGGTGAAAAAAGCTATCAAAAATATAGTATTTCAACAAGGTGTGGTGGAACACACTTGTAATCTCAACATTCTGGGAGGCTGAGGCAGGAGGATTGTGAGTGTGAGCCCAGCCTGGGCAATGTAGTGACTTAGCAAGAAACTGTCTCAAAATAATTTTTTTAAATAAAAAAATAGAAGAGGGCTGTGCATATACTTCAGTGGTCAAAGTAATTGCCTAATATGCTCAAGGCCTTGGGTTCAAATCTCTAGTACCACATAAAGATTAGGTGAGTGTGATGGCGCAGGCCTGTTACAATCCCAGCACTCAAGTAACTGAAGCAAGGTTGCTGTGAGAATGAGGCCATCCTGGGTTGCACAGTGAGTCCAGGGACAGCCAGAATGGGGCCCTTCATAAAAAAGGAAGGGCATGTAGCTCAGTTATAAGATCCTGGATTCCACTTCTAATACTGTAAGAATTACAACAAACAAGTTCTGTATTTCAGCTTCATTTCAGTCTTTTTTTCTTGTGTTAGATTCAAGACAAGTCAAACCAAACACTGTTTTGTCAAAAGTAGAATGCATAGCCCAAATCTAATCATGCACAGTGACCAGTGGCTATTTCTTCTCATCAATTCTTCTTACCTACCCAGGAGTATCAGCAGAGGTCGAGAGATAATCATCAAATCACCTCACAGGCTGTTCTTCCGGCTGGGTATTTATGTATTTATTTATTTTTGGAATTCTGGGAATTGAACCTATAGTCTTCATTCAGACTGGGCTGAAATTTACAATCCTCTTACTTCAGTCTCCAGGACTGATGGGGTTACAGGACTGCTCTACTTTTACTTAAACTTTTAGGATGGCTGAAGATTTTTTTTATTATTTTATTTTATTTTATTTTATTTTATTTTATTTTATTTTTGAGGCAGGGTCTAGCTCTGTAGTCCGGGCTGGTCCTGAACTTACTATGTAGCCCAGGTTGGACTCAAATACATGCCAATCCTCCTGCCTCAGCCTTCCAAATACTGGGATTACTGGCATGCACCACCATACCCTGCTTGTATGGTGCTGAGGAATTGAACCCAGGGCCTTTTACTTGCTAGGCAAATGCTCCAACCACTGATCTACACCTTGAGACCTGAAGAGTCAACTTTTCTGACTTTTAGAAAAGTTGCAAGAATAGCAAAAGAATTCTCATATTTTATTTTCTAGATTTCCTCAAGCACTAATATTTTGTGTACGTGTTTTCTTTTCTGTCTTCTCTGTACCATTTTGAAGATGATTGCAGACACAATATTCCTTTTATCCCCAAACATCTCAAGAGCATTTCTAAAAAGAGGACATTCGCTTACTGTACCACAGCACAATTATCAAAATTAGCAAATAAACATTGAAACAGTACTACTAATTTGTAGTCCTTAGTCAAGTTCCTCCATTGTCTTGGATGCATGTTTTATAGCAGAAGAAGAAAAACTTCTGGTCCAGGATCCTATCCAGGGTTACAGGTTGCATTGTGTTGTCATGCCTCTTTAGTCTGATCAGCCCCCCAGTCTTCCCCGGTCTCTCGGGGACACAGCACAGCTTGCAGAGCATAGACCCATGGTGTGTCCTGGACTCCTCCCTGTTTGTGCTTGGCTAATATTTTTCATGGTTAGATTTTTGCATTTGAGTAGGAAGGTCATACAGTCACATTTGTTTTCTCAGAATATTATGAGGAAAAAAGTATATGTTACCAAGACCCTTCGTTACTGGAGCATGTGCTGTTTTTATAAAAACAATAAGGTCATTAATTAAAAAATTTGAAAACTACCTAGGGTTATCTTCCTGTTGCCCAAGTGACGATGCTTGCAGAGTGACTAGACGCTGGTATTTGTGTTAGCTAAAAGAATGACCTGCTTAGAAGGAACCTTCTCAGTGTAAGGAAGGCTTCCCCTCCGTGAATGCCTGCGAGGGGGCCGGTGTCACACCCAAGTGTAGTTATGCAGTTTCTCAGAGTTCTGGCATGAGACAGATGGCCCACTGAACTTGAGTAGTTGGAGGAGAGTTTAGTAAATAGTTATCACACACAGGAACAAGCATAGGGTCAATCCCACGAGGCAGTGCAGAGCCCCAGCCGATGGACAGTGGGATATTGTTACCACCTTGTGGCTTGGGACTGTGAGGGGAATGGGTCACTCTCAGAACTGGGAAGGACAGAACTGTGTGGCCTGACTCCATGGAGACCTGAGTGAGGCACCTGGCCACAGTGTGGGGATGCTGCCCCAACTTTACAGTCTCCTCCTTCCTGCAGCCTCTCTGATGTAAAGACACCATCTTAACTGAGTAATCAAAGTTAACACTATGACACTGACACCAGCAGGCCTCTTTTGATTTGTTTTTGGTACTCAAGCAAAAGAAGGAAACAGGCATCTAATCTGAGGAAATGTCAGAATAACTCAAGTGGAAGGACATTTTAGAAAATAATTGGTCTGCCAGGAGGAGTTGCGTTGTGTCAGGTCAGGAAATATTTGGGGACATTGAAACAGAAACAGATGCCCAGTCCCTTGCTTTGATTTGCATGGGGCTGAGGAAGTTAATAAAGACTCAGCCCAGAAGTGGGGTTCCTGTCTAATGGGACCTGAAGTGGTTGGATTATTACAAAGTCAGACAGGAAGAGGCTATAGAGCCTTGAAGAGAGCGTCACCATGTAGGAGAGGAGAAACTGGGAGAACCGTGTGCCAGTTGAGGGAAGCAGCCTAGCTGTGAAGTTTAGCCTCTCATGATTCAGCTCATGCTTCCCAGGATTTCTGTGATTAGGACACTAAGGAAAGAAAAGGAGCTTCGCATAACATGAGAGACCAATATCCTGGGAGGCTCAAAAGCTCTTTTGGGGAACCTCCTGTCTCAGTTACTTTTTTGTTGCTGTGATTCAATACCCGACTTCCACAAATTTAGGGGAGGAAAGGTTTGTCTTAGCTCACAGTTTCAGAAGGTCATAGTCCATTCAGGGGTGGCCGGCAGCATTGGGAGTACATGGCAGAGGCAGAGGTGGAGGCAGCTTCTCATGACATCACACACAGGAAGCCAAGTCAAGGCAAGTTGAGACTAGTTCTCAAGGAAAGCAGGAAGCAGCTTATACATCCTTCCAGGTCTACTCCCTGTGATCAGCCCCTCCTGGATCCAGGTGTGGAAGGAGTGGGAAGCCCCCACTACACACTTATAATCCAATTTACACACATGTAATCCACCTTTCCAGACTAGGCCCCAGTCTCCCAACAGCACATGGTTCCATAGACAATCTATAACATTCAAATTCATGAGACTTTTGGGGGACATTCCAGATCCAAACCACAATACATCCTAAGAGTTGGTTATAAGAAACAGTGCAATGGAGTTGAAGGACTGCTTGGGCCAATCAGGAGGCCTGTAAAGCTTCTGGAAAACCACTTGCCAAGAATTTCAGACACAATTAGGGACAGAAGTCCTGAAAACATGATCTCAGTTGTTTCTCTGTGCCGGGCAAACTCCCAGACCCACTGTGTACACTTGCCCACTTCTACTCATTTGTACCATCTAATATGTACTCACTAGCCACATGTGGCTGTTGAACTCTTGAAATATGACTGGTATGATGGAGGAACTGAATTTTAAATGCTATTTAGCTTTTATTAATTTAAAAACTGAAGTGGTATAAAATGTTTGTCCTCTTAAGTATATTAAAAATTTGAAGGTTTTTGCTATATTGAAATTTAAAGTTGACTTTCAATATTTGCATTACATCTATGAACATGTTAATAATATTGAGTGGATGGTGAGCTAACAAATTTATTTGGATAGGTGTGGTTTTGAAACTAATATGCTTTGCCTCAACATCAAATTTACTCTTTCCTGAAAGGTAAATCAATTATATAAATTTGGATGTGAATATCAAAAAAATTTTAGTTTTAAGTTTCATTATTGGAAAACTTTAAGTATGTTTGGAATAACTTGTGTTATTAATTTGCTTTTTCAAGTATAAATTTTATCAAACCTAAATGTGTATGGATCACATAATTTCAATGAAGATTTAGTGTCTGAATTGAAATGGTCTAGAAGGTTAAAATACAAGCCAGATTTGAGGACTTAGCAAAAAAATGCAACATATCTCATCAATAATTTAAAAATATTAAACTGGACATGGTGAAGCATGCCTGTAAGCCTAGCACTCAAAAGGCTGAACCTGGAGGACTGTGAGTTCTAGACCAGCCTGGACTACACAGTGAGAACTTTTCTCAAAACAAAACAAACAAAAAATAAAAAATGACCCTCAAAAAAGCAAAAACAACAACTAACCAACCAACCAAATCAAGGTGGTAAAAAACCGGAGAGAGAAAACATAACAAAAGAAAAAACTTGAATATATTAAGACAATTACAATATATCATTAAAATTAATTTCATTTACTTTTTTCCTCCTTTTTAAAATGTAGCCATTAGAAAAGCTAAAATTATGTATGTGGCTTGTATTCTACTGGACAGTGCTAATCTGGGTTATTTAAAGGCAGGCCTGCTCTGTATATATCTCATCTTCTGGGCACCTAACATGTGTTGACATGTAACAGGGGTTACATAAATATTTACTGAGGAAGCGGATTTAATCTTGGAGGGAGTTTTCCCCTAAGACCAAATTCCTAAAATTCTTCAGGACAACTTATAGCCGGCTTGCTTCTCTCTCTTCTCTCCCCTGGCTCACCAATCGCTCAATGAGGAGGGGCTGGATCTACCACAGTTCATTGATTCCCTCTTCTGTTTTCAGCTCAAAGCCCTACTAATTACCATAAGGCTGCAGCAACTTCTCTTAATTATCTAGTCAAGTTTGCCATTTAGGCTTTTTAGTGTAAGATGGTGAACTGTATGTCTTTCTTTTGCCCAGAATGTCAACAAGAACCTTAGCTTCAGAAAACAAAAGCAAAACAAAGTACCTGTGTCTTGCCCAAAGAAACCATGAGTTTGTTGCTCACTTATTGTAGTCCAGGCTGGTCCTGAACTCACTATGCAGGCCAAGTTAGCCTTGAATTCCCAGTAATACCCCTGCCTCAGCCTCCCAAGTGGTGGGATTACAGGCGTGTGACACCACCCCTGGCTTACATGGTGCTGGGGATCCTTTGCACTTGCTAGGCAGTGCCTTAATTGCTAAGCTACAGCCCCAGTCCTGCAAAGACCTTTCTAAAACGCAACATGATTTTCATGTCTAATCCCAAAATTACACCAAAAGCCTGACTTCTTGTAGTGTGAACTACCTTCTACTCCAAGGGGAGCTGGAGAAAATGGAGATTTTCCTCTTGGGCATGGCAGGAAATTGTGTTTTCTGTTGACTCTGCAGCACACCTCATCTGCGCTGGGATCTATTCCGGTTCCTGCTTCCCCTTTTGTTCAGAAGAACCAGCCTATGTGATCTAATTAAGCCTGTCCCTTCCACTGAGAAAACGCTTTCTGTAGTTCTTCACTCCAGAGCAGATGAATCTCTTGAGCTTGACGGAGCTGTTGTGTCAGGAGAGAGTTTCCAATCAAGACTGGACAAGGACACAGTCTCAGTCACCCCTCCCCTGCTCCTGTGTTATCCCGGCTAGAAGTGCTGGTCAACCCTTCGTGTGTCACATGAGGGCAGAGAACCACGCAGAGTGCTAATGTTGATACTGTTCAAGCTGCCAGATGGTCGTTAGTATATCCCATCCAACATGTGAGATACACTTACACTAAAAAAATTACTCCTTGTTTATCTGAAATTTGACTTAAAATAAGCATCCTGCATTTTTATTTGCTGTCAGGAAACACAGACAAGATCTGCTCATTTGTTCCCAAAGAGCCAACCCACCCTCTCTCTCTTAAAGAGTTGATGTAAGAGTTTCTAAAAGAGTAGCTGTGGGCATTTATTGATAATCAGAGACCAACTTGGTGCTGGATCAGCTTGCTGGAAAGCAACTGAGGTTATACCTGGGTCTCTCTCTCTTTCTTTTCTCTGTCTTTCCTTCCTTCTCTTTTTCTGTGGTAGGAGTTGAGTCCAGGACCTGCATGCCAGGCAAGCATCCAACCCGTGCTACACCCCCC